>CM042413.1:3621750-4104250 GCA_023634145.1 Thymallus thymallus
AAGTAAGCATTTTACTGTTAGTCTACACCTGTTGTTTACAAAGCTTGTGACAAATAGCGTTTAACTTGATGTATTAATGCCTGTGTTTCAGCAGGGCCAAAGCAAATGGCCCCACCGAGGAGATAAAAAGCCCCAGCATAAATAATGTGATTAGGCGGTTAAGTCACAAATTAGTCGTATAACTGCAGGGATCAGAGAGAACAGTGCAGAATGGAGGATCTTCCTAGGTGGTGGTGGGCTGAGGATCCAGACATTCTCTCTAATACCCACATCCTTTGATGTGAGGACAGTGTGTGTTTCGACCCACATTGCTTGTCAGAAGTCTCCTGGTCTTATAACAGGGCGTAATCGGAGCCGTCAGAGGGGCTTAGGGTTCTCCCGCTGGAGTTTTGATATCGATTAGATTTGAGGCCACCCGATACCGTGGGCTGCGGAGAACATCTGCAGTGGATAATGAGAGAGGGGACCGGCAAAAACACTGTTAGCTCTGCTACCTCGTTCTGTGCCACCCCCCCCATCCTCACCCAACACTCCCTCACCCCCAATCTCACTGACTGCTTGGGGCAGGATGAGCTTCACAGACGTAGAGAAATTAAGGTTTGTATACATCCTATAGCAAACACAATAAAAATGCATTGATTAAAAATAGTCATGATTAGACATCCACAGCATAGATATGTTAAGACGATAGATAAAACATGGCCCCCCTGTGTGTCCCCCTGTGTGTCCCCCCGTGTGTCCCCCCGTGTGTCCCCCCGTGTGTCCCCCTGTGTCCCCCCGTGTCCCCCCGTGTGTCCCCCCGTGTGTCCCCCCGTGTGTCCCCCCGTGTGTCCCCCTGTGTGTCCCCCTGTGTGTGCTGACACCCCAGTGGTAAATGTTTCCCAGTTGGATGCTAACGAGATGGTGGAAGTGGACAGACCCATCAGTCAAAGGCCTTTCCTTGTTAAGCGTAATTCAGTCCACAGATGCAGAGACACGATAGTCCGGCGTCCCGTTGTGACATCGCTACATGGCTCTGTGTGGGAACACACACCTCTGAAAAAGTATTTTATTAATTTGAATGTGTTGACAGTTGGAGAAATAGCTTGAGCCGCACTGAGAATTAGAAAAGTCTGAAAGCCAGCAGTCCAATATTCTACAACGTAATGTTAGAACTATTTCTACTGTTCCCTGAAGGAGGAAACAAGATACAGAATACTATGGAGAGTAGTGTTCGGTTGAAGGATCTTAAATCACTCCTGACAAGGTCAATGAAATCCACTCTTCTCCTCTCTGGAAGCCCCGCCTTCCACAAGTGATAACCGTGAGGCTCGGAATCATACCTTCAATTGAATACCGCTCTAATGACCACAGGAACGGGCTCTTCAATGACCACAGGAACGGGCTCTTAAATGACCACAGGAACGGGCTCTTCAATGACCACAGGAACGGGATCTTCAATGACCACAGGAACGGGCTCTTCAATGACCACAGGAACGGGCTCTTCAATGACCACAGGAACGGGCTCTTCAATGACCACAGGAACGGGCTCTTCAATGACCACAGGAACGGGCTCTTCAATGACCACAGGAACGGGCTCTTCAATGAACACAGGAACGGGCTCTTCAACGACCACAGGAACAGGCTCTTCAATGACCACAGGAACGGGCTCTTCAATGACCACAGGAACGGGCTGGGCAAGAGGTGTTCTACCTTGGTTCCCTCCTTCAGGGAACTTTTCACTCCCAGGGATACTAAATGAAACGGCCCATGGCAGACCACCCAGACATGACTCTGCAAGATTTGACAGTCTTGGAATTGCGCACGCGGCGCACTGCCTAGTGACTTTCCTTTGTCCCAGCTGTAAGAACACTGGGAGCAGTCACATCCAATCGATAAAACCTCACAAAAGTGTGTGGTGATGCCCAACTTGCCACAGCATAAATATCATGTACAGTCAACAACCCTTTAAATAATGGTCAAGAGGCTTCTACAGTGGGGAGAACAAGTATTTGATACACTGCCGATTTTGCAGGTTTTCCCACTTACAAAGCATGTAGAAGTCTGTAATTTTTATCATAGGTACTCTTCAACTGTGAGTGACGGAATCTAAAACAAAAATCCAGAAAATCACATTGTATGATTTTTAAATAATTAATTTGCATTTTATTGCATGACATAAGTATTTGATACATCAGAAAAGCAGAACTTAATATTTGGTACAGAAACCTTTGTTTGCAATTACAGAGATCATACGTTTCCTGTAGTTCTTGACCAGGTTTGCACACACTGCAGCAGGGCCCACTCCTCCATACAGATCCTTCAGGTTTCCGGACTGTCGCTGGGCAATACGGACTTTCAGCTCCCTCCAAAGATTTTCTATTGGGTTCAGGTCTGGAGACTCGAAGAAGCATCTCCCGGACCTTGAGATGCTTTTTACGGAGCCACTCCTTAGTTGCCCTGGCTGTGTGTTTCGGGTCGTTGTCATGCTGGAAGACTCAGCCACGACCCATCTTCAATGCTCTTACTGAGGGAAGGAGGTTGTTGGCCAAGATCTCACGATACATGGCCCCATCCATCCTCCCCTCAATACGGTGCAGTCGACCTGTCCCCTTTGCAGAAAAGCATCCCCAATGATGTTTCCACCTCCATGCTTCACGGTTGGGATGGTGTTCTTGGGGTTGTACTCATCCTTCTTCTTCTTCCAAACACGGCGAGTGGAGTTTAGACCAAAACGCACTACTTTTGTCTCATCAGACCACATGACCTTCTCCCATTCCTCCTCTGGATCATCCAGATGGTCATTGGCAAACTTCAGACGGGCCTGGACATGAGCTGGCTTGAGCAGGAGGACCTTGCGTGCGCTGCAGGATTTTAATCCATGACGGCGTAGTGTGTTACTAATGGTTTTCTTTGAGACTGTGGTCCCAGCTCTCTTCAGGTCATTGACCAGGTCCTGCCATGTAGTTCTGGGCTGATTCCTCACCTTCCTCATGATCATTGATGCCCCACGAGGTGAGATCTTGCATGGTGCCCCAGACCGAGGGAGATTGACCGTCATCTTGAACTTCTTCCATTTTCTAATAATTGCGCCAACAGTTGTTGCCTTCTCACCAAGCTGCTTGCCTATTGTCCTGTAGCCCATCCCAGCCTTGTCCTGGTCTACAATTTAATCCCTGATGTCCTTACATAGCTCTCTGGTCTTGGCCATTGTGGAGAGGTTGGAGTCTGTTTGATTGAGTGTGTGGACAGGTGTCTTTTATACAGGTAACGAGTTCAAACAGGTGCAGTTAATACAGGTAATGAGTGGAGAACAGGAGGGCTTCTTAAAGAAAAACTAACAGGTCTGTGAGAGCCGGAATTCTTACTGGTTGGTAGGTGATCAAATACTTATGTCATGCAATAAAATACAAAATAATTATTTAAAAATCATACAATGTGATTTTCTGGATTTTTGTTTTAGGTTCCGTCTCTCACAGTTGAAGAGTACCTATGATAAAAATTACAGACCTCTACATGCTTTGTAAGTAGGAAAACCCGCAAAATCGTCAGTGTATCAAATACTTGTTCTCCCCACTGTATATACCAGAGAGATATGCTGCTTAAAGAGCTCCCTGCCTCAAGCTAGATTAGCAAAACAGACAAAAAGCTGGTCACATAACCGGATATCCCAGTCCACTAAAATGTAAATCTTGTACCGGACACAGGGCATGTAACCTTCCACCTTTTAGGAACCATAATTCCCATATGACATGATGAAATAGAAGGCATGTACACTTTTAAAATGGCAAATGCCTGCCTCTGCTCAAAAAGGAACATGCCCTTTATCTTGACACGAGAGCTCAAGCGCCTGCCACTTGCAGACTGAGAGGTAGAAATAAGGTTTGGCGTTAACCCTCTAGCCATCAGATTGGCCCTCTCAAGGACAAGGCCCATAGGAACCAAATCCCCTGCTGTGCGTGACAAACCTGCCTGTGTGCCTGTGACAACAGGTCCCAGCACAAAGGGAATTGCCATGGGTCTCCACGAACCGAGGTTGCTTTAGCCAATGGGAAGCCCTTCAGCCGCACACTCTCCACATGGATTTGCCACCCGGACTATTTACATTGACCCCCCACCCCTTTGTCTTTACACTGCTGCTACTCGCTGTTTATTATCTATGCATAGTCACTTTACCCCTACCTACATGTACAAATGACCTTGACTAACCTTTAACCCCCACACATTGACTCGGTACCGGTACCCCTCTATATATCCTCGCTATTGTTATTTTATTGTGTTACTTTTTATTATTTTTTACTTTAGTTTATTTAGTAAATATTTTCTTAACTCTTTCTTGAACTGCATTGTTGGTTCAGGGCTTGTAAGTAAGCATTTCACAAATAAAGTTTGATTTGATTTGATTTGATCCAAGTCCACGGAGGAAATACGTAAAGGAGGGTCGTATTATATGTTACGAAAATGCAAAATGTACAATTTGTTAAGAATTTGCAAAACGTATGATATGTTAAGAATTCTAGCTAGCTGGCTAAGTTTAGGGGTTAGGGGAAGGGTTTGCTAACATGCTAACTAGATGCAAAGTAGCTCAAAAGTAGTAAGTAGTTGAAAAGTTGCTAATTATCTATAAGTTGTTAGACATATTTATTTAACTCAAACAACAAATAAAAAGGAACACAAAACGTACCGTGAACTGGTGACAAGTGCTTAACAAAAGCACACAGACATACAAGCAGTACACAAACAAACAATGATCCACACCCAGGTGGACGTGAAGTGAACATAAATAGAATCCCCAATTAGAGACAACTCAAGACAGCTGCCTCTAATTGGGGATCACCCAAAACCCCACACCAACCCTGTGATTGTCAGGACCTGACTGTTGCCATCCCACTCCCTCTAGAGGGAGTCAGAGACCTGGCCTCAGTCAGGCCCTTACACCTCCTCTCCCCTGTAACTATTCCTCAGGTCATTGCTGTAAATGAGAATGCGTTCTCAGTCAACTGGTAAAATAAGGGTTAAATAAATACAATTACTTCTTACTATAGTCAGGCCAAGCAATCCAAGGAATAACTTATTGTTAATGATTAGGAAACTGATGAGAACCGTACAAACTTTGACACACAACGTCCAGAGGGTGAGCACGCTCTACCACTAAGGAACAGTTCAGTTGCCGCAACATAAGGCGGTGCTGAATAATTGAAGGAACGAATCCGAGCCTTAAGCTCATCACATGATTGGAAGGCGTGATTTTAGGTCCTCACCGAAGTCGCGAGAGTGTAGTATGTTGCACCAAAGTTGACTGACTGAAAGGGAACACTGCTGTGCGTACGCACTGATAAGCCCTTTGGGATACAGCCAGACAGAGACATATGAAAACATAGCAACAGCAGCTGTGTGTGTTGGCTGTGAGTCATTAACATTCACTCTGTCACTCTACGGCAGCAACAGCTACACACGCATGACACAGCGCAAAACATCAACAGTAGCCACTAGACACAACCAGTCGGGGGTTGACGATGGTCTCTACGATGAGGAGACATTGTGAATGAAAAATCCACATAAATGACAACATAAAAACATCCAAAGTCGACAACACGTTACTTTCCCCCTGGTAATATGGAATAGTTTCGGACTTTAGGGGGTATTTTTCACATGTCACACAATACACTTTGGTTTGACACGTGTCCTGGACTTTTGGTTTGACACGTGTCCTGCAAAAAAGGCCAATTATGAGTCACTTTAAAAGTTATCTTAAAATGTTTAGAAGACTGGTGAGGCCAGATGAAATGGGAAGTGCAGTCTCCTGGGACCCAATCTGTAATCCTGTCCATTAATTAAGCCCCTCAGAACCCACTTGCCGCTCGCAAACGGTATGCAAACTACTCTGTAGCTGGATCCCATTTCAAAGTCAAGCCTTCAGAATCCAGCTGTATTCCATTTCTCACAATATAATGCTGTGGAGGCTTTGTAAATGAAAACTGCCAGCCATACAGGCCGAGGCTAGATAGTGTTGTTGAGCAATGGGGGAGGAAAGACGAAGACACCAAGTTTCATAAGCAACAGGTGCTCTACTGGATTTGGTGGTCGGCGCGGCTGTTGGCAGTTTTCGAAGAGTGTGTGTGTGTGTGTGTGTGTGTGTGTGTGTCTGTGTGTGTCCGTGTGTGTGTGTGTGTGTGTTTGTGTGTGTGTGTGTGTGTGTCACACTAGCATTAGCGCTGCCGCCCTTCCGGGGAGAATTGACATTCTTGACCGTTAACCTCAGGCAAGACTACTTCATCCCCTGATCAAAACAGTCCTTTGACAAGTTTACAAAACCAAACACTTGTATGTCCCTTAAATTGTCAACTGGCCTTATGGATATGAATGGGGATAGGGGATTTTAAAGCATATCTAACATTGAAGCCGACGACCATAGGGAGCTTACCCACAGGTAAATGTTTATTTGGGGGATAATTTCTCCATGTTATGAATTTAGCTGACCTTGACAAGTAAGGTTTCGTTAGACGATGGCTAAACAGAGTGAAGAGAGCTGAGTGGAGGTCGGAGATCAGAGATGTGTGGAGCAGCAGTGTTTAGGCTAGAGGGATACGTCTGCAGAACAATGAATGAAACCACTGCAACGAGATCACAGTCTGTGGCTAATTGTCAACGATTACAAAGTGACAGCTTCTCTAATAATGTAATGGACATCTAAATGCTAGTGACGTCCTGCTTAGAATTGTAAACATGAGAGAGACAGTTCTTGCAACAGTGCTTTGCTATGGAATAACTTTCTCTCTTCTAGCTAATTATGAATACATGCTACATCAAAGGAGACAATGGTGTCAATGGGAACACATTCAATAGCTAGGAGAGGTGAGATGAAGACGTGAGGTGAATATAACAAGGACAAGGCCCATATAATATAATATAAATCAAATCAAAGTTTATTGGTCACATACAAATGTTTAGTACAGTCGTGGCCAAAGGTTTTGAGAATGACACAAGTATTGGTCTCCACAAAGTTTGCTGCTTAAGTGTTCTTAGATCTTTATGTCAGTAGTTACTATGGTACACTGAAGTATAATTACAAGTATTCCATAAGTGTCAAATGCTTTCATTGACAATGACATTCAGTTTATGCAAAGAGTCAATATTTGCAGTGTTGACCCTTCTTTTTCAAGAACTCTGCAATCCGCCCTGGCATGCCGTCAATTAACTTCTGGGCCACATCCTGACTGATGGCAGGCCATTCTTGCATAATCAATGCTTGGAGTTTGTCAGATGTTGTGGGGTTTTGTTTGTCCACCCGCCTCTTGAGGATCGACCAGAAGTTCTCAATGGGATTAAGGTCTGGGGAGTTTCCTGGCCATGGACCCAAAATGTCGATGTTTTGTTCCCAGAGCCACTTAGTTACCACTTTTGCCTTATGGCAAGGTGCTCCATCATGCTGGAAAAGGCATTGGTCGTCACCAAAATGTTCTTGGAAGGTTGGGAGAAGTTGCTCTCAGAGGATGTGTTGGTACCATTCTTTATTCATGGCTGTGTTCTTAGGCAAAATTGTGAGTGAGCCCACTCCCTTGGCTGAGAAGCAACCCCACACATGAATGGTCTGAGGATGCTTTACTGTTGGCATGACACAGGACTGATGGTAGCGCTCACCTTGTCTTCTCGGGACAAGGTGTTTTCCGGATGGCCCAAACAATCGGAAAGGGGATTCATCAGAGAAAATGACTCTACCCCAGTCCTCAGCAGTCCAATCCCTGTACCTTTTGCAAAATATCAGTCTGTCCCTGATGTTTTTCCTGGAGAGAAGTGGCTTCTTTGCTGCCCTTCTTGACACCAGTCCATCCTCCAAAAGTATTCGCCTCACTGTACGTACAGATGCACTCACACCTGCCTGCTGCCATTCCTGAGCAAGCTCTGCACTGGTGGTGCCCCGATCCCGCAGCTGAATCAACTTTAGAAGACGGTCCTGGCGCTTGCTGGACTTTCTTGGGTGCCCTGACACCTTCTTCACAACAATTGAACCTCTCTACTTGAAGTTCTTGATGATCCGATAAATGGTTGATTTTGGTGCAATCTTACCAGCAGCAATATCCTTGCCTGTGAAGCCCTTTTTGTGCAAAGCAATAATGACGGCACGTGTTTCCTTGCAGGTAACCATGGTTGACAGAGAAAGAACAATGATTTCAAGCACTACCCTCCTTTTAAAGCTTCCAGTCTGTTATTCTGACTCAATCAGCATGACAGATCGATCTCCAGCCGCATTCTTATTGGCAGACTCAACAGCCTTGGTATCTCAAGCGACTGCCTCGCCTGGTTCTCCAACTACTTCTCAGACAGAGTTCAGTGTGTAAAATCGGAGGGCCTGCTGTCCGGTCCTCTGGCAGTCTCTATGGGGGTGCCACAGGGTTCAATTCTTGGGCCAACCCTATTCTCTATATACATCAACGATGTCGCTCTCACTGCTGGTGACTCTCTGATCCATCTCTACGCAGACGACACCATTCTGTATACATCTGGCCCCTCTTTGGACACTGTGTTAACTAACCTTCAAACAAGCTTCAATGCCATACAACACTCCTTCCGTGGCCTCCAACTGCTCTTAAATGCTAGTAAGACTAAATGCATGCTCTTCAATAGAACGTTGCCCGCACCCACCCACCGGACTATCATCACTACTCTCGACGGGTCTGACGCCTACAAATACCTAGGCGTCTGGTTAGACTGCAAACTCAACTTCCAGACTCACATTAACCATCTCCAATCCAAAATTAAATCTAGAATCGGCTTCCTATTTCGCAACAAAGCCTCCTTCACTCATGCTGCCAAACATGCCCTTGTAAAACTTACCATCCTACCGATCCTTGACTTCGGCGATGTCATTTACAAAATAGCCTCCAACACTCTTCTCAGCAAATTGGATGTAGTCTATCACAGTGCCATCCGTTTTGTTACCAAAGCCCCATATACTACCCACCACTGCGACCTGTATTCTCTCGGTCGGCTGGCCCTCACTACATATTTGTCGCCATTAGGTAAATCCCCGCCTTATCTCAGCTCGCTGGTCACCATAGCAACACCTACCCGTAGTATGCGCTCCAGCAGGTATATTTCACTGGCCACCCCCAAAGCCAACACCTCCTTTGGCCGCTATTCCTTGCAGTTCTCTGCTGCCAATGACTGGAACGAATTGCAAAAATCCTTGAAGCTAGAGGTTCCTATCTCCCTCACTAACTTTAAGCATAAGCTGTCAAACCTGCTTATCGATCACTGCACCTGTATATAGCCCTTCTGTAAATAGCCCACCCTACTACCTCATCCCCATATTAATTTTTTTAACTTCCGCTCATTTTGCACTCCAGTATCTCTATTTGCACATCATCATCTGCACATCTATCACTGCAGTGTTAATGCTAATCTGTAATTTATTTAGCCACTATGGCCTATTTATTGCCCTACCTTCCTAATCTTACTACATTTGCACACTCTGTATATAGATTTTCTATTGTGTTATTGACTGTACGTTTGTTTTATTTCCCATGTGTAACTCTGTGTTGTTTTTTGTCGCACTGCTTTGCTTTGTCTTGGCCAGGTCGCAGTTGTAAATGAGAACTTGTTCTCAACTGACCCACCTTGTTAAATAAAGGTGAAATAAAAAATAAAAAATTAATTGCAATTCATCTGACTCTTCATGACGTTCTGGAGTATATGCAAATTGCCATCATGAACACTGAGGCAGCAAACTTTGTGGAGACCAATACTTTACTTTTGGCCACGACTGTAGATGTTATTGCGGGTGCAGCGAAATGTTTATGTTTCTAGCTCCAACAGGGCAGTAATATCTAACAATTCACAACAATTCACAACAATACACAACAATACACAACAATACACACAGATCTAAAAGTAAAATAATGTAATTCAGAAATATATAAATATTAGGATGAGCAATGTTTGAGTGGCATTGACCAGAATACAGTAGAATAGAATACAGTATATACATATGAGATGATTAAAGCAGTATGTAAACATTATTAAAGTGACTAGTGTTCCATTATTAAAGTGACCAGTGATTCCATGTCTATGTCTATAGGGTATCAGCCTCTAAGGTGCAGGGTTGATCCCATGTCAACGTATATAGTGCAGCAGCCTCCAAGGTCAATCAATCAATCAAATGTATTTTTAAAGCCCCTTTTTACATCAGCCGATGTCACAAAGTGCTATACAGAAACCCAGCCTAAAACCCCAAACAGCAAGCAATGCAGATGTAGAAGCACGGTGGCTAGGAAAAACTACCTAGAAAGGCAAAACCTAGGAAGAAACCTAGAGAGGAACCAGGCTCTGAGGGGTGGCCAGTCCTCTTCTGGCTGTGTTTGTGGAGATTATAACAATTTATGGCCATCAAGGCCAGTTCTTTCTCCAAGATGTTCAAATGTTCATAGATGACCAGCAGGGTCAAATAATAATAAAAGTAGTTGTGGAGGTTGCAACAGGTAAATACATCACTTGGTTTTTCAGTGCAATAGAGAGCAGGTGCGGTAGAGCGAGAGCGAGATGAAAACAGCAGGTCTGGGACAAGGTGGCACCTCCAATGAACAGGTCAGGGTTCCATAACCGCAGGCAGAGGTACAGACAGTGGCTCGGGTGGTTGTTGTCCTTGATTATCTTTTTGGCCTTCCTTTGACATCGGGTGCTGTAGGTGTCCTGGAGGGCAGGTAGTTTGCCCCCGGTGATGCGTTGGGCAGACCACACCCCCCTCTCATCCTCTCAGGATGATGTGACAGTAAAGAGACAGTGATGAAAAGCTGCTAAAGAGGAGCTCAAAGGCCAGTTTAACATTTGGGTCTCCAAGATGTCATGGTCTACATATAAGGTGATTGATCAGTTTATTTGCAATTAGAAAAAAAGGAAAAAGTAAGGAGAGGGACAGGGAGAGAGAGAGAGAGGGGAGAGGGTGAGAGAGAGAGAGAGGGGGAGAGGGAGAGGGAGAGAGCGAGAGAGCGAGAGAGAGAGAGGGAGAGAGGGAGAGAGGGAGAGAGGGAGAGAGGGAGAGAGGGAGAGAGGGAGAGAGAGAGAGGGAGAGGGAGAGGGAGGCAGATGAGAAAGGGGGACACGTGAGCCTCTGATCATTCATAATGGACCATATTGTAATAAATCTAAGTCTAACCAATTTAAGAAGGTCATATTGAATAACAGATTCACTACATGGAACAACAGATAGTCCTTACTGCTATTAGTCCATACAAACACATTGAATAACAGATTCACTACATGGAACAACAGATAGTCCTTACTGCTATTAGTCCATACAAACACATTGAATAACAGATTCACTACATGGAACAACAGATAGTCCTTACTGCTATTAGTCCATACAAACACATTGAATAACAGATTCACTACATGGAACAACAGATAGTCCTTACTGCTATTAGTCCATACAAACACATTGAATAACAGATTCACTACATGGAACAACAGATAGTCCTTACTGCTATTAGCCCATACAAACACATTGAATAACAGATTCAATACATGGAACAACATATAGTCCTTACTGCTATTAGACCATACAAACACATTGAATAACAGATTCAATACATGGAACAGAAGATAGTCCTTACTGCTATTAGTCCATACAAACACATTGAATAACAGATTCACTACATGGAACAACAGATAGTCCTTACTGCTATTAGTCCATACAAACACATTGAATAACAGATTCACTACATGGAACAACAGATAGTCCTTACTGCTATTAGCCCATACAAACACATTGAATAACAGATTCAATACATGGAACAGAAGATAGTCCTTACTGCTATTAGTCCATACAAACACATTGAATAACAGATTCACTACATGGAACAACAGATAGTCCTTACTGCTATTAGTCCATACAAACACATTGAATAACAGATTCACTACATGGAACAGAAGATAGTCCTTACTGCTATTAGTCCATACAAACACATTGAATAACAGATTCACTACATGGAACAACAGATAGTCCTTACTGCTATTAGACCATACAAACACATTGAATAACAGATTCAATACATGGAACAGAAGATAGTCCTTACTGCTATTAGTCCATACAAACACATTGAATAACAGATTCAATACATGGAACAGAAGATAGTCCTTACTGCTATTAGTCCATACAAACACATTGAATAACAGATTCACTACATGGAACAACAGATAGTCCTTACTGCTGTTAGACCATACAAACACATTGAATAACAGATTCACTACATGGAACAGAAGATAGTCGTTCTGAAGTGTCTGTCTATCTGAGATATAGAAGAAAGATCAGTAAACATTTGTTATTTTTCTTTAACATGTATTTAACCCCATATTTTTTTCACATTTCAGTTTGACATCACCTGCCAGTCTGAGTGTGATTACAATGTTAATGTCCTTCCTTACTGGCCTTGACTGACTCACAGTGGTCAGCATTGGGCAACAGGCAGGCTGGCTTTACAATCGAGCCAATGACATCCCACACGCACACATGCATGCGTATCAGCTTACACAACCGACACGCGTGCCAACGCCTAACATGCTCCTTCACGCACAGCCCCCCCCCCCACCCCCCACAAAGTTTGTCATTTTATTTTCAAGCCTGTCACAATTTCACACATCTTTTCCGCCGTGGCTGGGGGTTAATCCAGGAGGGTGAGTGTTTGTGGGCTGGTGAGGCTTCGGCGTGCTGGCCGGACCAGTTACACACCCAAAATGGGACCTGGGAGGAGAGGTGAGGAACAGTCGGCATGTTGTTGGCTTCTCTGTCCTTAGACTCTGACGTGACTTCATCTATATTTTAGGAGTGCTTCTCTCAGAAAAGGGACATGAATCTTACTGTAAGTGATGCAACTCGACACTGAATGAGACAAGTCTCTGAATGGTATTGTATCTAGTACTCAAGTTCAGAAGGAAAAGCCACACACTGGTTGAATTTACATTGTTTTCACATAGTTTCAATGAAATTACGTTGAGACAACGTAGAACAGACAATGAATTGATGTCTGTGCCCAGTGGGACAGTCATTGACCCCCATTACATCTAGTACCGGTCAGACCCTCCTTTTCTTCCAGAACAGCCTGAATTCTTCAGGGTGTGGATTCTACAAGGTGTGGCGTTCAAACGTTGCTCAACTGGTATCAAGGGACCTAACGTGTGCCAGGAAAACATTCTCCACACCATTACAACACCACCAGCCTGTAGCGTTGACAACAGGCAGGATGGGTCCATGAACTCATGCTGCTTATGGCAAATCCTGCCTCTGCCATCACCCTGACGCAACAGGAGGGGAGCTTGGTGTGGTCGTCTGCTGCAAAGCCCATCCATGAATGGAGAGACAAACAAAAGACATCCAGTCAGAAGCAGACCTGTTGGCAAAAACAGCCTGTTGATGAGAGGTCGAAGGAGAATGGTTAGAATTGTGCAAGCTAACAGGCTAACAGATTAACAGGCTAACAGGCAGGCCACAAACACGCAAATATCGGCACAGTACAACATTTTTGCGTGTTTGTGGCCTGCCTGTTAGCTTGTTAGCCTGTTAGCCTGGAAGCTTGCACAATTCTAACCATTCTCCTTCGACCTCTCATCAACAAGCTGTTTTTGCACACAGGACTGCCTCTGACTAGGGTCAATATTGTCTCTTTAAACTGGGTGTCAATGTTGTCTCTTTAGACTGGGGGTCAAAGTTGTCTCTATATAATGGGGGTCAATGTTGTCTCTTTATAATGGGGGTCAATGTTGTATCTTTATAATGGGGGTCAATGTTGTCTCTTACACTGCGTGTCAATGTTGTCTTTTTACACTGGGGGTCAATGTTGTCTCTTTAAAATGGGGGTCAATGTTGTAACTTCATCATGGGGGTCAATGTTTTCTCTTTACACTGGGGGTCAATGTTGTCTCTTTACACTGGGGGTCAAAGTTGTCTCTATATAATGGGGGTCAATGTTGTCTCTTTAAAATGGGGGTCAATGTTGTAACTTCATAATGGGGGTCAATGTTGTCTAATTATACTGGGGTCAATGTTGTCTCTTTACACTGGGGGTCAATGTTGTCTCTTTATACTGGGGGTCAATGTTGTCTCTTTATAATGGGGGTCAATTTTGTCTCTTTACACTGGGGGTCAATGTTGTCTAATTATAACTGGGGTCAATGTTGTCTCTTTACATTGGGGGTCAATGTTGTCTCTTTATACTGGGGTCAATGTTGTATCTTTATACTGGGGTCAATGTTGTATCTTTATACTGGGGTCAATGTTGTATCTTTATACTGGGGTCAATGTTGTATCTTTATACTGGGGTCAATGTTGTATCTTTATAATGGGGGTCAATGTTGTCTCTTTACACTGGGGGTCAATGTTGTCTCTTTATACTGTTGGTCATTGGGAAAGAATGTTTGTTTTCCCCAATTTGTGGGAAAAATCAACTCGGAGTATAGGAATGGCTGAACGAACTTTGGGTTTCATTTACGTTTTTCAGGACTTCAAATGGGCGTGCTCTACGACAGGTGTCAGTAAACGTCGGCAAAGAAATAATTAAATCGATGCCAGTGAAAACAGTCTAAGTGAGGTGTTCACTCTCTTCAGAACATGCTGGCAAACTTTACAAGGCGAGGGGAAACATTCAAATCTATCTCTACTCGCCTTTTATCTACAGTATGTTCTCATGCTTTGAGAGCAAAGTCATAGCTTGTAAAAGCGGTGATTACCTCACCCCATTATCCACGGACAGTGAGGGGAGGAGAGCGGCCTGTTCCAAGAGAGAGACATTCTTTCCACTTTAGTAGGGAGGGAGATGGTAATTAGGCCAACACTGAACAACCAAACAGTCCAGCTTTGTCCAAACTCTTTCTTCTAACGTCCTCTTTTTCCTTCCTTTTCTTCACACCACAACTTACTGAGAAACATGACAAACCATATGATGTCGTTTTTAACACTGAGACGATATTAGCTGGGTATTGGGCAGCTCATAGAGATATCTTCAATAATAAGACATGCTTCACTGTGATGATGTGACTGAGATGATGGGCCACATAGTTCTTAGATGACTGACGTTGCTAAAGTACTGTATAACACTGACAGTCATCCAACTGGGTTACCATGTAATGAGGAGCATCTCACTACCATCGCTCTGGCCATGGCCTGGGGTAGGGAGAGTGGGGAAAGTTGACTCATGCCATTAAACTCTCCTTCTGCACTTGCTCCCTGACTCCCTGTGTAGACGTGACAGAATACTACCTTGCAATGTGGAAGCAGCAAAAGATAAAACCATCTTCCAGACGGTCAACGAATTCTCCAACTCCAGCAGGGTGCCCAGACCGCTGCCGAGTACACCCTCACCTTTCGGACTGTGGCAACCTCCAGCGGAGAGGTCCAGACGGAGTTGGCGTGCGGGGATGGCAACCTATTCTTGGACCCACTCATCGCGATGGATAACCTTCTTCGGGAGCGCCGGTGCCCACCTTACCACTCGACTCCCTCCTTTGGCTGTCCTGAGGCAGAGCCTGAAACAATGGAAAATCATCACCTGGGGACCAGGATGCTGGAGGACCTGTTTTTCCCTACCCTAAGTTTCCACGCCAGTTGAGAGTCCTATAAGTGCCCTCCAGCCCATCAATTGGTCCTCCCGTATCGTTGGCCCCGTGTTTTGGGCGTAAATGTGGACATCCGCCAGGCTCTGGAGAAGGAACCCGCTCCTGCTACCTGCCCTCCAGAATGCATTTACGTCCTCACGGGGGTAAGATATTGACTGTTGACCTGGGCACACACATACCTTGCCGCTGGACACCCAGGTATCACCCACACTATCCAATCTCTCTCCAATAAGTACTGGTGGCCCACCTTGGCACAGGACGTTGCCGCCTATATCAACTCCTGCTCCAAATGTGCCCAAACTAAATCTCCCTGGCACGCTCCAGCAGGGAAACTACTTCCCCTTCACGTGCCTCAGCGGCATTGGTCCCTTCTGTCCATAGACTTTGTTACTGATCTCCCTCCATCTGATGGTCTCACCACAGGATTCTTCAAATCCTGCCGTTTTATCCCTCTCTCTGTTCTCCCTACCGCTCTCTAGGTCGCTGAGGCATTGTTCCAGCAGGTCTTCCGACACTATCGTCTTCCTGTGGACATCGTCTCTGACTGTGGCCCCCAATTCACATTGTGGGTATGGAGAGCCTTCATGGAGAAGCTGAGGGCCACGGCCAGCTGGGGAGGTTCCTAAGAAGTCACTACCAGGATCGACATTTGGAGTGGGCCCGGTTCATTCCCTGGCCGGAGTACGCCCAGAACTCACTTTGTCACTCCTCCACTGGTCTGACTCCCTTCCAGTGTGTCCTGGGCTCTTCAAGGTCCTCCGGAGGGTCAACGAGGTAACATCCCGTTTACAACTTCCCACCAACTACCGGATCTCACCATCTTTTCATGTTTCCCTCCTCAGGCCTGTGGTTCCTGGTCCCCTGGCTGATGCCGTCCCCCGCGATACCCCTCCGCCTCCCCTGGACATTGACGGGACCCCTGCCTATGCCGTCTGGACTCCCGATGTTCCGGGGATCGGCTTCAGTACCTGGTGGACTGGGAGGGGTACAGCCCAGAGGAGCGTTGTTGGGTCCCGGCGGCAGACCAATCCAATCTCCTCTCTCGGCATGTCCAGCCCACTCATTATCTCAGCCAATCATGGCTAGTGGGAAGGTTGTTGGTTTACCAACAAGGCTCGTAGTTTAACAATTGTATTTGTATTTACAAATGGCATACAAGTTTGTTATTAAGGGACATGAAAGTTCACATGTTCCAGAAGGCATTTCTGCAAAAAAAAAGCTGATAAAAGAGAGAGAGAGAAAAAATAGTTGATAAAAACTATTTTTTTAAATTCAAATGGCTCTCCGGTGAAGTTGCAACATACGCCTAGTTTCCTGAAACGGGTCACATTTAGCCCTCAGTAGCCTCAGTCATCAGGCTGTATTGGTTTTCTTTCATGTTCAGTACGCATCTCCTGTTTTGTTAATTTGCATTTCATCATTGTTATTAAACTCTTCTTCTGCACCTGCTTCCTGACTCCCTGTGTTTACGTGACATCCCTTCCCTTTTTCCTCATCAATGTCCACACAATACCCCATAATGACAAAGCAAAAAATGTTTTATCAAAAACATACACAAAATTAATAATGTGACCAAATACTTAGAAAGAGGTCATCATTTCATGAAGTCTATTAAGGAATAAACCACATGAAAAATTGCTTACCACTTTAGGTCCTAAAAAATTATTAAAGATTTGGTTTTCTAAACCAAAGTACTGTATATTGTTTGGGTCTGTATAAGCTACAATATGAGGTCCTATACCTAGCATGAAAGTACATCCTTGTACCTGTGTGTGCTAATAGTCAACATGTTTGTCTTGGGGTAAATTGAGCCAACGGCCATAGTGTAAATTGAGGCCACCATACCCTATACAAACAATGATTTAGTCCGTTTATTCATAATATGCATAGTATTTCTGCAAAGTGTCATGCATATGTACTCAATATAGTGCATTTGTATTGTTACAGAGCAGACATCATCATGTCCTGTGTATAAAAACGTAAAACATGCAGCAGTCTAGCCCCCCTTGAGGTTCTTAATAGAGCAGCCAATTAGAGCAGCAGGAAGGGATGAAACAACTGACTGAATGACACTGAAGAGGTACACTGACCAAACAAGTAGCTGTGTGAAAGAGAGGCTATGATAGTCACACAAGGTCTTATCTGATGACATGGATTCTGAGATTGCTAAACATATCAAGAATCTCACAGACCAGTTTCATGGGCTTAGTAGCCTCAAATGCAGAGAACTTGCTAACGAATTGTGCGCATGCGCCACGTCTATTTCAATGGGCTCAAGCACTTTCCATGACACAAATCGTTCACACCCCTCTTGTTGGTTGTGAGAATTGTGCAGGTTTAAGCATATTTTCTGCAATTCTACACATTTTGTCATGGGGTGCAAATAAAATAAAATTATAAATAAAATGTTGCAGTTTTAAGCCCAAAAAAATGCAATTCTATACACAAAATTACAACAATATCTATGGGCTAAAAAAAACGTAAGCTGACATGGGCTAGTTAATCTGGACATATACAAGTTATAAATAAATAAAGCTTATTGTTGTCACCAGTTAAATCCACTTAAATAATTGTAGATGAAGGGTAGGGGACAGGTAAAAAAAAATATGTTTAAGCCTTGGGACAATTGAGACATGGATTGTGTACGTGTCCCATTCAGAAGATGAATGGGCAAGATAAAATATTTTAAGAGCCTTTGAACGGGGTATGGTAGTAGGTGCCAGTCGCACTAGTTTATGCGTTTCAAGAACTGCAACGTTGCTGTGTGTTTCATACTCAACATTTTTTTTTTTTTTAACCAGGTAGGCCAGTTGAGAACTAGTTCTCATTTACAACTGCGACCTGGCCAAGACAAAGCAAAGCAGTGCGACAACAAAACAACAACACAGAGTTACACATGGGATAAACAAACGTACAGTCAATAACACAATATAAAATCATGTACAGTGTGTGCAAATGTAGTAAGATTATTATTGGAAAGGTGGATTTTTAAAAGTACAAAGGAGCTATCTGAGGCATGTTGAGCGGGACTGGGGGCTCTACGGTGAAATAAAACAATAAGAGCTAACAGAAACAGCAATAGACGAGGCATATTGACATGAGAGAGAGGCATAAAGCAATCACAGGTGGTAATGGAGAGAGCTAAGACAACAACGGGTAATGGCGATGAATGGGCAGAGAGGGTCAGCTAGAGAGGATGCTGCGCGTACACACAGGATCTGAGTTCGAGGCTGAGGCCTAGCAGGTAAACTGAATGAGGTACCGTGTCAGGGAACATCCACCTCCTGGCCGAGGATCAGTCCAGCAGGCCTCAGCTGTGTAGCCGAGTGATTGTAAGGTGCAATGAGCAGCAAGAGGTGAGCCAGGGAGCAGCTTGGGAGCCGCTACTGCGCTAGGCGAGCGGGAGGCACCGTGTTCAGAATGCTAGTGGATGGGTCTTCAGCGACATCGTAACGGAAAAGCCTCTTGAAACCACATCAGACGATTATGTCGGCAGACCAGTCGTGATGGATCGACGAGGTTCCGTTTCGGCAATAGAAGGTCCAGGCCAGTTGGCAAAGAGGTACTGTAGCCCAGGAATAAGCTAGTAAACTTTGACGGCTAGCCGGGAGATGGACCTAGCTTGAGGCTAGCTCAAGGCTAAATGGTGCATACTTCCGGACAATGGTGTTAGCCAACAACAATCACTCGGTTGCAGCTAGCTAGCTGCGATGATCCGTTGTAATGGTCCAGTGATTGCGGAAGAAATCCGGTGATGTGGTAGAGAAAGCAATCCAATATGCACTGGGTTGGTAGCGCGCTGTGCATACTGGCCGATATTGTCTGAGCTAAAGCTGGCTGGTGCAGGCCAGGGGCAATGGTGAGGACTGCTAACAGTGGCTAACAATGGCTAATAGCTAGTAGCCAGTTAGCTAGTTTTCTGGCTAGCTTCCCGTGTGTATCAACAATGGTCCACCACCCAAAGGACATCCAGCCAACTTGATACAACTGTGGGAAGCATTGGAGTCAGCATCCCTGTGGAATGCTTTCGATACCATGCCCTAACGAATTGAGGCTGTTCTGAGGGCAAAAGAGGGTAAAACTCAACAAGGAAAGCCTTCCTTATGTTTTCTACATTTAGTGTATATCTGAATGTAGGCATACATTTAAGATATATAATATACCACACCCCCATTCCATGAATGAAACTTTGACCTACCAGCACCATCACTCGCTGTCACAGGACATCATCACTCACTTACCCCAAGGTTCCTCAACTTACCCTGTCCCTATGCTCAATTTACCTAATACCCTGGGTAAATTCTTACAAGAGACCACTTTTTAGGGGCAAGCTATGTTTTCTAAACTGTTTACATAAATTCTGATTATTTCCAGGGATTCACAACATCCTGAAATATACAGTTCTTTCAGAAAGTATTCACACCTCTTGACTTTTCCCACATTTCGTTATGTTACAAAGTGGTATTACATACAGTGGGGAGAACAAGTATTTGATACACTGCCGATTTTGCAGGTTTTCCCACTTACAAAGCATGTAGAAGTCTGTAATTTCTATCATAGGTACTCTTCAACTGTGAGTGACGGAATCTAAAACAGAAATCCAGAAAATCACATTGTATGATTTT
Organism: Thymallus thymallus; assembly: GCA_023634145.1. NCBI lineage: Eukaryota > Metazoa > Chordata > Actinopteri > Salmoniformes > Salmonidae > Thymallus > Thymallus thymallus. Next base: position 3,641,958 of record CM042413.1, read on the forward strand.
TAAGTAATTAATTTGCATTTTATTGCATGACATAAGTATTTGATACATCAGAAAAGCAGAACTTAATATTTGGTACAGAAACCTTTGTTTGCAATTACAGAGATCATACGTTTCCTGTAGTTCTTGACCAGGTTTGTACACACTGCAGCAGGGATTTTGGCCCACTCCTCCATCCAGATCCTTCAGGTTTCGGGGCTGTCGCTGGGCAATACGGACTTTCAGCTCCCTCCAAAGATTTTCTATTGGGTTCAGGTCTGGAGACTGGCTAGGCCACTCCAGGACCTTGAGATGCTTCTTACGGAGCCACTCCTTAGTTGCCCTGGCTGTATGTTTTGGGTCGTTGTCATGCTGGAAGACCCAGCCACGACCCATCTTCAATGCTCTTACTGAGGGAAGGAGGTTGTTGGCCAAGATCTTGCGATACATGGCCCCATCCATCCTCCCCTCAATACGGTGCAGTCGTCCTGTCCCCTTTGCAGAAAAGCATCCCCAAAGAATGATGTTTCCACCTCATGCTTCACGGTTGGGATGGTGTTCTTGGGGTTGTACTCATCCTTCTTCTTCCTCCAAACACGGCGAGTGGAGTTTAGACCAAAAAGCTCTATTTTTGTCTCATCAGACCACATGACCTTCTCCCATTCCTCCTCTGGATCATCCAGATGGTCATTGGCAAACTTCAGACGGGCCTGGACATGCGCTGGCTTGAGCAGGGGGACCTTGCGTGCGCTGCAGGATTTTAATCCATGACGGCGCAGTGTGTTACTAATGGTTTTCTTTGAGACTGTGGTCCCAGCTCTCTTCAGGTCATTGACCAGGTCCTGCCGTGTAGTTCTGGGCTGATCCCTCACCTTCCTCATGATCATTGATGCCCCACGAGGTGAGATCATGCATGGTGCCCCAGACCAAGGGAGATTGACCGTCATCTTGAACTTCTTCCATTTTCTAATAATTGCGCCAACAGTTGTTGCCTTCTCACCAAGCTGCTTGCCTATTGTCCTGTAGCCCATCCCAGCCTTGTGCAGGTCTACAATTTTATCCCTGATGTCCTTACACAGCTGTTTGATTGAGTGTGTGGAGTCCGTTTGATTGAGTGTGTGGACAGGTGTCTTTTATACAGGTAACGAGTTCAAACAGGTGCAGTTAATACAGGTAATGAGTGGAGAACAGGAGGGCTTCTTAAAGAAAAACTAACAGGTCTGTGAGAGCCGGAATTCTTACTGGTTGGTAGGTGATCAAATACTTATGTCATGCAATAAAATGCAAATTAATTATTTAAAAATCATACAATGTGATTTTCTTGATTTTTGTTTTATATTCCGTCTCTCACAGTTGAAGTGTACCTATGATAAAAATTACAGACCTCTACATGCTTTGTAAGTAGGAAAACCTGCAAAATTGGCAGTGTATCAAATACTTGTTCTCCCCACTGTATATTTAATTGTCATTTTTTTGTCAACGATCTACACGGAATACTCTGTGATCTCAAAGTGGGAGAAACATTTAAACATTTGTAAAACATTAATATATGTATTCAACCCCTTGAGTCAATACATGTTAGAATCACGTTTGGCAGCGATTACAGCTGTGAGTCTTTCTGAGCTTTCTTAGAGCTAAGAGCTTTCCACACAGCTCTGTCAAATTGGTTGTTGATCGTTGCTAGACAACCATTTTTAGGTCTTGTCATACATTTTCAAGCAGATTTAAGTCAAAACTGTAGCTCGGACTCTCAGAAACATTCACTGTCTTCTTGGTAAGCAACCTGCTGAAAGGGGAATTTATCTCCCAGTGTCTGGTGGAAAGCAGACTGAACCAGGTTTTCCTCCAGGATTTTGGCTGTGCTTAGCTCTATTCTGTTTCTTTTTTATCCTGAAAAACTCCCCAGTCCTTAACGATAATATAATATGATGCAGTCACCACTATACTTGAAAATATGGAGAGTGGTACTCAGTATTATGTTGAATTGGATTTGCCCAAAACATAACACTTTGTCTTCAGGACAAAAAGTTAATTGCGTTGCAAATTGTTTTGCTGTATCACTTTAGTGCCTTGTTGCAAACCGGATGTATGTTTTGGAATAATTGCATTCTGTACAGGCCTCCTTCTTTTCACTCTGTCATTTAGGTTAGTAATGTGGATTAACTACAATGTTGTTGATCCATCCTCAGTTTTCTCCTATCACAATCAGTAAACTGTAACTGTTTTAAAGTCACCATTGGCCTCATGGTGAAATCCCTGAGCGGGTTTCCTTCCTCTCTGGCAACTGAGTTAGGAAAGACACCTGTATCGTTGTAGTAACTGGGTGTATTGATACACCATCCAAAGTGCAATTAATAATTTCACCATGCTCAAAGAGATATTCCTTTTTAATTTGTAAAACTACAAATAGCGGTCCTGCTTTGCGAGGCATTGGAAAACCTCCCTGGTCTCTGGACTACTGAGGGACTTTACAGATAATTGTATGTATGGGGTACAGAGATGAGGTAGTATAATTCAATATAATTTTAGAGTGCATGCAACATATCATGTGACTTGGTATGGACATCTTTACTCCTGAACTTATTTAGGCTTGCCATAACAAAGGGTTGACTACTTATTGACTCAAGGCATTTCAGCTATTCATTTTTTATAATTTTGTTAAAACATAATTCAACTTTGACATTATGGGGTATTGTGTGTAGGCCAGTGACACAAAATCTACAATTAATCCAATTAAAATTCAGGCTGTAACACAACCAAATGTGGAAAAAGTCAAGGGATGTGAATACTTTCTGAATGCAATGTATGTAGATATATTTGTTAGAAAGAATACTATATTTCCCTTGACATATTGATGCTGAATGTAAAAAATGGCTCAACATACCCCACTCTCCCCTATAAGTGGGATGGGAGGTTGTAAAAGTCAGGTAGGCTGGCTAAAGGCTAGAGCCAAGCTGTGTTTGGACGATGGCTTCTTCCTGAATGGCAGCCGTGCCTCGGCTCCCTGGGTCAGTGTGGCTGCCAGGGACAATGGGGTCTCTGCAGTGCCCAGGGGGATAGTGAAACTGGTCATGGGGTTAAGGGCCGAGGGGAGCGCTGAGGGAACAGGTGGGCTGTGTGGGGGCTTCTGGAAACTGGCCCCACCTGCCCTACCTGTCAATCAACATACAACCCTGCGCGTGTGGTTAAAGAGGGCTGTGGCTCAGTGGGGCACACGCTACAGAGAGGGATACAGAGAGAGAGAGAGAGAGAGAGAGAGAACATGAGAGAGAGAGAGAGAGAGAGAGAGAGTGTGTAGAGGGTACATGAGCGGAGAGATACATCACTGTTTAATCAGTTAATTGACACAGGTAAGCCTGATAGTGTCTCATTTTCTCAAAATGAGCTTTACACAGCCAAAAGGCAGAGGGAAATGAGATTGGAAAACACTCTTCCTATACTGTTTCAGCATGGTTAAAGGAGTCCTGTAGAAACAACACAACTAATTTCAACCAAGACAATGTCTGTCTCCACATAACCAGAGGAACAACACTGTATTTCACTAAAACTGGCCCACATGAATGCTTCAATCTTAGAGGTGCTACAGGACAGGAGTGGATACAGGACAGGAGTGGATACAGGACAGGAGTGGATACAGGACAGGAGTGGATACAGGACAGGAGTGGATACAGGACAGGAATGGATACAGGACAGGAATGGATAAAGGACAGGAATGGATACAGGACAGGAATGGATAAAGGACAGGAATGGATACAGGACAGGAATGGATACAGGACAGGAATGGATACAGGACAGGAATGGATAAAGGACAGGAATGGATAAAGGACAGGAATGGATACAGGACAGGAATGGATACAGGACAGGAATGGATACAGGACAGGAATGGATAAAGGACAGGAATGGATACAGGACAGGAGTGGATACAGGGGAGGAGTGGATACAGGACAGGAATGGATACAGGACAGGAGTGGATACAGGGGAGGAGTGGATACAGGACAGGAATGGATACAGGACAGGAGTGGATACAGGACAGGAGTGGATACAGGACAGGAATGGATACAGGGGAGGAGTGGATACAGGGGAGGAGTGGATACAGGACAGGAGTGGATACAGGACAGGAGTGGCTATAGGACAGGAGTGGATACAGGGGAGGAGTGGATACAGGACAGGAGTGGCTACAGGACAGGAGTGGATACAGGACAGGAGTGGATACAGAGGAGGAGTGGATACAGGACAGGAATGGATACAGGACAGGAGTGGCTACAGGACAGGAGTGGATACAGGCAGGAGTGGATACAGGGGAGGAGTGGATACAGGACAGGAGTGGCTACAGGACAGGAGTGGATACAGGGGAGGAGTGGATACAGGACAGGAATGGATACAGGACAGGAGTGGATACAGGGGAGGAGTGGATACAGGGGAGGAGTGGATACAGGACAGGAATGGATACAGGACAGGAGTGGCTACAGGACAGGAGTGGATACAGGACAGGAGTGGATACAGGGGAGGAGTGGATACAGGACAGGAGTGGATACAGGACAGGAGTGGATACAGGACAGGAGTGGATACAGGACAGGAGTGGATACAGGACAGGAGTGGATACAGGGGAGGAGTGGATACAGGACAGGAGTGGATACAGGGGAGGAGCGGATACAGGGGAGGAGCGGATACAGGGGAGGAGCGGATACAGGGGAGGAGTGGATACAGGGGAGGAGTGGATACAGGGGAGGAGTGGATACAGGGGAGGAGTGGATACAGGGGAGGAGCGGATACAGGGGAGGAGCGGATACAGGGGAGGAGCGGATACAGGGGAGGAGTGGATACAGGGGAGGAGTGGATACAGGAGAGGAGTGGATACAGGGGAGGAGTGGATACAGGACAGGAGTGTATACAGGACAGGAGTGGATACAGGGGAGGAGTGGATACAGGGGAGGAGTGGATACAGGGGAGGAGTGGATACAGGACAGGAGTGGATACAGGACAGGAGTGGATACAGGCCAGGAGTGGATACAGGGGAGGAGTGGATACAGGGGAGGAGTGGATACAGGGGAGGAGCGGATACAGGACAGGAGTGGATACAGATTGACAGGTCGGCTGCTGAGTGTGTGTGTGTGTGAGTGTGTGTATGAGTGTGTGTATGTGTGTGTGTGTGTGTGTGTGTGTGTGTGTGTGTGTGTGTGTGTGTGTGTGTGTGTGTGTGTGTGTGTGTGTGTGTGTGTGTGTGTGTGTGTGTGTGTGTGTGTGTGTGTGTGTGTGTGTGTGTGTGTGTGTGTGTGTGTGCGTGTGTGTGTGTGTGTGTGTGTGTGTGTGTGTGAGTTGGAAATGCCTCCACTGTCCGTCACAACACACACACACACACACACACACACACACACACACACACACACACACACACACACACACCCTTGCTGTGGATACACACTCCAGTGAGTCAGCAGTCTCAGGCAGGATGAGTGGGGGAAAGTGGGGGGAAGTGATGATATGATTTTGTATGCAGGCTAAAGGTGTGTTGATGAAAAAATAAATCATTGTCTTCTCTCTATCAAATCCCATTCCATTATCGTGAAAAAGATTCCACTCAAGAGCAATGTGAAAGACAGAGTTAAAATGAAGAGTCTTCTAACAGCCTCTAGAGGGCACTGTCCCTGCTGTGTGTGTATGTGTGTGTGTTGGCTCATCTTGTATCCGTCCGTCCGTGTGTGTGTTTTGAAGGCCATGAGGGACTCTCCAGTTGCAGGCCGGCAGACTGGCTGGCACCCCGAAAGAAGCTTCTTCATCCTGGGCACAGCTGTTGTCTCCGTGACGACACGAGCGGCCAATGAGGAGCGCGGCCAGAGAAGAGGGGGGCGGTGGTGGGGGTGTGAATGTGTGTGTGGGGGGAGTGTCTGGGGGGCGAGGGTTTGCGAGCCCGGGCGTGATCAAGTGGCGCAAATACAGTGTTACTGGGTCCACTTGGATTGGGACAGTAAACACCATTCCTCTACCACAGCCTCACTAGCTGTGGAGGGAGAAAGGCAATTTGGTGTTCATACAACAACACGCTATGAAACCTCAACCTCACAGGAACACACACTGTGTAGAGTGCAGGGTCATTCTCACTGATCGGAAGACAATGTGAAGATACCACTTCCTCAGCTGTTGTCTTGACGGAAACCATGAATTATCTAGAATCATCTGCTATACTAGAAATATAAACTAGTGTTCAAGCTTTGCTTGTACAGAGACTGTATGCAACTCAATGCTAACGACTTCGGCAAACACTTGCGTAGACAGAATTTACCCTCAACATGCAAATCTTATACAAAAAGGCCACAATATATCAAGGCTACATTGAGGCAGAAGGTGAAAGTGAATGGGGGTATATCAGGACATTACCCTGTGTGTAAAGGGAGGTGAGGGGAGAACAACATGATATTTTTGACATTGACAGTCCTGAGGACAACTGGTGTTAATGGCAGAGTGCTTATTGTGATGAATTAATTCTTCCGTTGACGTCGGTTGGCGGAGACTGAGACACAACCACGGACAGGTGATGTTTACTACAGAGGTGGTGCAGAGGGCAGTTGCAAGAGCTGCGAGGACAACTCATGTATTCTTAATAGGCTTAAACAACTTGGACCGATTGAAATGGAATAAATATAATATCCTTGGCAGGTATTTTCATGGAAGGAGACTATAGCCTTCATGATTTCAGATAGATTAAGAGGAAATACTGTATTTCTGAAAGACATTTCTACAAAATGTCAAGATCGGCACCTGTACAAGGAAGCAGGCATAGCATGGCTCACGTCACTGAGGCTCACTGTGTAATGAGCTGGGCCCTGAGACCCCTGGACCTGATGCAGTCTACAGACCACTAGAGCCACGCTGCCAGATCACCTCCATGACCACCCTCCACCCTCCCACACCCACCACAACTGCCCCGCTACCACCAACACCACCACCCTGTGTACTACCACGATCACCAAAGCCACCTTTCACCCACCCCACACCCCTATCACCACGACCAACCCCCACCACCCACCCAGCCTCACCCCCCGTTGCTCTGCTCCCCCATGGTGGTGCTCTTCTCCCTGGCTCTCAGAGCCACATTGTTCAGGGCTGAGGAGAGCTCTGGCCTGGCCCTGATTCCCGTGACTCCCGAGGCAGCTGGAGCAGGCTTGCTGCCACTAAAACACCCATAAATCTTATCAGCACCAAGCAGGAACATGGTCCAGCTTCTAACTAACTAACACAACAATATCCGACTGTCTGTTTACTACCTTCAGTAGATATTTAGACTTTTTAAAAGTATTTATTGGAAAAAAACAACGACGGTACTGGTTAAATTATTATCGTATTATGATCAAATGAATGAGCCAGACAAAAATGATAGATACAAAAATAAAATGCTTGACTGCAAATAACTTAGGGATTAGATAAAATGTATATCTACACTGTAGTTTAAGGATGCCATATCAGCAGTGTACTTTGAAACATGAAACAATTCTTTAAACACGTGAATTAGTTACTCTGTCAAACATTCACAGCAGAGGCACATAAATTACAACCCAACTGTCAAAAAGGCTGGTATGATTTCCATCTGGGTGAAGATGGTGGTGGTCACAGTGTGGCAAACAGTCCTAATGACGTAACCATATAAGGACCTCAGCCTCTAATGACGACAGGAACCACTACCATGGGTGTGTGTGTGTGTGTGTGTGTGTTTGTGTTTGTGTTTGTGTGTGTGTGTGTGTGTGTGTGTGTGTGAAAGTCATGGCATTTCACCCCCAACCATCTTTACAGGAAGTGACCTTGTGACACCTTCTTCTGGGGAGGAGGAGAAAAAGGTCCTTTGTTTGGCCAGTTATCCTCATCTTAACCTCTTAACCTCTTAACCTTGTATCTCTGCTACAAGTGTACTGAGGACAGATAATGATCTGTTCTCAAGATCCCTCACAGGTCTCTGACTTTGAAATGGATGGGAGGATAAATGCATTGACTGCTTGTCACAGATACAAAAATAGATATCCATGAGAATAATTATGTGCCACGTTTAATTTGAATCACATAGAGATTCAGGACTGACAGTCCTGGATTGTCATATGACTGTGAACGTTCTGGATCGTCATGTATCGGTACTGGATCATCATATGACTACGTTGATCCTGGATCGTATGATACTGGGGTTTCATTGATAAGGTCACTTGTATGTGAGGGTTCTCAAAGAAGCATGGTGCCCCCCTTGACGCGACACAGAATTCCCTCTCTCTCTCCTGCTGTCTGATGATGTGTGCAATTAGACCACTTTTCGTGCAGCCCAGAGGACCCCAAACTGAACCCAGACCTAGGTCTGGCAGGCCTATGAAAGAGTCTGTCAATGCTAGCTGGATGTGGATGGAGAGAAACGTCCCTCTGACCGTCTTCTAAACCTCTAATAAGGGTATGTATCAAATGGCACCCTATTCACTATTTGGCGCACCTCTTTTGACCAGGGCACTATGGAGGAATAGCCATTAGGGACACATTCTAATCCTCTAAACATCTGGTTCTCCTCCACCATCTGGTTCTCCTCCACACATTCTAATCCTCTAAACATCTGGTTCTCCTCCAGTGTCCATTGTGACATCACGCCTCCATTACAAGAGCCGAACACAGAAACCCAACACTAACGACCAAGGAACCAGGAAGAGAAGTCTAGGAGAAGTTCAAGGCCAACGTCCAAATACACCAGAAACCAATGATAATCGACAATGAGGTGTTGTATGATAAGTGCACGACCCGGCAGAGGTACGAATCACATACAGTACTACTGCCACTGGAAAAGCCACGACCAGCCAATGGGACTGAGACTCAGGGTTATACTGTAGATGTATCAAAAACAACAATTATCATGCCTATTTCATGACTAATAACCCAAATAACACTTTTATTAGTTCTTCACACAATGGATACTGTTTTGGACACTTTGTTTTAAAAGCTCCTTAAATCAGGTTGGAGGTATTATACGATGGGCATCTGAAGAACTTGGGCCACCGACAGCGTCATGTCTCCCCGTGCCGGTCACCTTCAAATTGTTTTCCAATTAATGACACAGGAAGCTGCCATTGTGATGTCACTGTTAGAAACTATGAGCTACACACAGTAGCTGTCATAGCCTGTTTAAGTTGCAAGAAATGGTCTACTGTTCAGCTGGGTAGGAGTCGGTCAACAACGTTAAAGCATTCCTATGCACTTATAATGCATATACCAATTCTAATAATAATAATACCACAAATTTAAAAAAGAAAAATCATCATCGTCACCGTCGTCATCGTCATCATCATCATCCTCATCACCTGAGAGCAAGTAGTGCAACCAAGGTTGGCCTTTTGTTAGCCAAAGAAGACTTCAGGTAGCATACAAGATTTGGAACTTTCCTATATTACATAGCCAGTTTATTCTCAACCAAATGGAATGTACTGACAGTAGCCTTGGCTGAGGATATTAACCTCAGAATACCATAAAACAAAACCTTTTAGCTTAGGAATTTTACCAAAGTGGAGAATGCTGACAGAGCACAAAAGTAATATGTGAGTAAAATGTCTAGAAAGCACTTGTCAAAACACCTCTTAGCCAGATCTGATGACCTCTACGATATCTTTTTTTCTGTAAAGCAGTGGAATTTTAACTAGTTGAGGGTTAGATTTGTATTGATACAGCAAAATCCAAACATTTGTGAAATTTGAGGAAGTCGACTACTGACAGATTTACTGTACCTACCCACTGTGCCGAATGTTTTGCTCATACTAGTAGTCAATGCAACTCCCCCTTCCTGCAAATCAAACAACCTATGTGTTTGTCTGTTCAGCTTTTTGGTCTCCGGATAAGCTACCAATATTCTCAACGCTGGAGCGTTCAAAAGACTTGTTGTAGGCTTGGATCTAATGTTTTTGTTGGCACTTGCATTCTGGACCATTTCTGGATAGGATACCAACATTCGCAACTCCGCCCACCTAGCAAAATGTAGTTGAAAAGACGTCTATGCCCGTCGCCAAATCTACATTCGGTTTTGAAAGTTGAAAATATGTGATTTTGATGTCGTTGAAAATAAGTTGTTTTTATGTAGATTAAAAGATGACTATAAAGACGTCCGTCTACGTTCAGTTTTGGTTGAAGGTGAAAGTTAAAAAGACGTCTCTTTCAGGTAGTTGTTTCAACGACTTTAAAATTATTTCACATTGACATTTCAGGTAACATTTAGTAATCATCATTATTTAATCAACCAACTGAGAATTTATTTGTACAGTTATATTGTTAACAAACAGTGGAGTAAAACAAGCTTTTATTTTGGCATCCTGTTCTTAGGCGTCAACATATTGGAAAACCGATCAACCGACCAATCAACCAACTCTTGCAAAACCAATCAACAAATATATGTAAAAAGCAAGACAAATCTTGGTCCATCTTAGTATGAAACACAGTATAAATTCAGTATGTATCTTCCACCTTGTCAAATTTGAGTGTACAAAACGCTATGAACACCTGCTCTTTCCATGACAGACTGACCAGGTGAATCCAGGTGAAATCTATGATCCCTTATCGATGTCACTTGTTAAATCCACTCCAATCAGTGTAGATTAAGGGGAGGAGCCAGGTTAAAGAAGGATTTTTAAGCCTTGAGACAATTGAGACATGGATTGTGTATGTGTGCCATTCAGAGAGGGTGAATGGGCAAGACAAAATATTTAAGTGCCTTTGAACAGGGTATGGTAGTAGGTGCCAGGCGCACCGGTTTGTGTCAAGAACTGCAACGCTGCTGTGGTTTTCACACAACAGTTTCTGTGTGTATGAAAAATGGTCCACCCCCGAAAGGTCATCCAGCCAACTTGACACAACTGTGGGAAGCATTGGAACATAGGCCAGCAGCCCTGTGTTAAGCTCTCGACACCTTGTAGAGTCCATGCCCTGACGAATTGAGGCTGTTCTCAGGGCAAAAGGGGGTGTACAACTCAATATTAGGAAGGGGCTCTTAATGTTTGGTATCACTTTTCAACCATTCCGGTGCATTTTTGTTGAAATAAAAAAAATCAACAATACGTGAATGGATTTAACTACTGAAAACTGAAACAAACAAATGGATCAAACAAAGACAAACAGATCAGTCCCACTATTCAAGCCTGCTGAAGGTGTGGTGGCGTGGTAAACACCTTCACCTTCACTGGGTCCCTCGGAGGAGAGGAAGGCTGGGGAGGGATGGAAGGATGAATGGATCAATCATTCAACAAGTCAGAAAAAATAAATAGAGCACTGATAAGCTTAAATGTCCATCTCCCACCCATGGAGAGACCAATATAATCATCACTGTGAGCGAATCATCACTGGTCCATACACACACAGAACAGGGACATAGAGCCTAGTTAGTACAACACTACTACAGAGATAAATAGACATGGCGTCTTTTTGAAGGCACTAATTCCATGGTTTGTTGGACAAATTAATTAACTAAACGTATAAGATCTCCTAAGCCTGTTTTCAACCACAGACCTTATTTTCAGCGTTTATCCCAAAACCCTATTCTATCCCCATAGGAATGGCTTAACTAACCAGAGGTCATTCATTTTTTAGGACTACAGACGTGGCCAAAAGTTATGAGAATGACACAAGTATTGGTCTCCACAAAGTTTGCTGCCTTAGTGTTGATGATGGCAATTTGCATATACTCCAGAATGTCATGAAGAGTCAGATGAATTGCAATTAATTGAAAAGTCCCTCTTTGCCATGAAAATGAACTTAATCCCCCCAAAAACATTTTCACTGCATTTCAGCCCTGCCACAAAAGGACCAGCTGCCATCATGTCAGTGATTGTCTCGTTAACACAGGTGTGAGTGTTGACGAGGACAAGGCTGAAGATCACTCTGTCATGCTGATTGAGTCAGAATAACAGACTGGAAGCTTTAAAAGGAGGGTGGTGCTTGAAATCATTATTCTTCCTCTGTCAACCATGGTTACCTGCAAGGAAACACGTGCCGTCATCATTGCTTTTCACAAAAAGGGCTTCACAGGCAAGGATATGGCTGCTGGTAAGATTGCACCAAAATCAACCATTTATCGGATCATCAAGAACTTCAAGGAGAGAGGTTCAATTGTTGTGAACAAGGCGTCAGGGCGCCCAAGAAAGTCCAGCAAGCGCCAGGACCGTCTCCTAAAGATGATTCAGCTGCGGGATCGGGCCACCGCCAATGCAGAGCTTGCTCAGGAATGGCAGCAGGCAGGTGTGAGTGCATCTGCATGCACAGTGAGGCAAAGACTTTTGGAGGATGGACTGGTGTCAAGAAGGGCAGCAAAGAAGCCACTTCTCTCCAGGAAAAACATCAGGGACAGACTGATATTCTGCACAAGGTACAGGGATTGGACTGCTGAGGACTGGGGTAGAGTCATTTTCTCTGGTGAATCCCCTTTCCGATTGTTTGGGCCATCCGGAAAACACCTTGTCCGGAGAAGACAAGGTGAGCGCTACCATCAGTCCTGTGTCATGCCAACAGTAAAGCATCCTCAGACCATTCATGTGTGGGGTTGCTTCTCAGCCAAGGGAGTGGGCTCACTCACAATTTTGCCTAAGAACACAGCCATGAATAAAGAATGGTACCAACACATCCTCTTAGAGCAACTTCTCCCAACCATCCAAGAACAGTTTGATGACGACCAATGCCTTTTCCAGCATGATGGAGCACCTTGCCATAAGGCAAAAGTGATAACTAAGTGGCTCTGGGAACAAAACATCGACATTTTGGGTCCATGGCCAGGAAACTCTCCAGACCTTAATCCCATTGAGAACTTGTGGTTGATCCTCAAGAGGCGGGTGGACAAACAAAAACCCACAACTTCTGACAAACTCCAAGCATTGATTATGCAAGAATGGCCTGCCATCAGTCAGGATGTGGCCCAGAAGTTAATTGACAGCATGCCAGGGCGGATTGCAGAGGTCTTGAAAAAGAAGGGTCAACACTGCAAATATTGACTCTTTGCATAAACTGAATGTCATTGTCAATGAAAGCCTTTGACACTTATGTAATACTTGTAATTATACTTCAGTGTACCATAGTAACTACTGACATAAAGATCTAAGAACACTGAAGCAGCAAACTTTGTGGAGACCAATCCTTGTGTCATTCTCAAAAATGTTGACCACGACTGTACACTATACCTTCTTAACTGTGGAAGATTAATTCAGTTTTAATGATTTGAATTTATTATAAAACTTCTTACAGACAACATTATGTTAATTTCTGTAGTGTATAACAAGAGGTATTATCGGTTTGATTATGGTAATGCTATCTTTTACCTATCCACGGTCTGGGTACGCCCCTAAATTCTGGGCCACTGAAGCAGCCTGGGATGGTACAGCCTGAAAGGGTGCAGTCTGCCCTTTGACCTATTGAGGAAGATCCAATCTGTCATCAAGCGGCTCCATTTCTTCATCAGACAGTGGAGTCATCAGTGAGAGCAGCTCCTTGGTCTCCTCATCCTGAGGGAAGGAAACACTGGACACACACCCTTCCCTTTGTGGGGGTGCATCTCCATAGTCTACAGTGGCTTCCTCTATCTCCTCTCTTTACTTTCGAGGTACAGTGAGCCATTTCAGACTATTGAGATGCACCTTGGGTAAGGTGCCATTCTGTACTGTACCCCGAATTTCAACATGGCTCCCTCCGTTGATGTCCATGCAGGAGCAGAGCCACTCCCCCACCACCATGTCCTTACACGCACCAAACAGCAAAACACAGACCTTACACGCACCAAACAGCAAAACACAGACCTTACACGCACCAAACAGCAAAACACGGACCTTACACGCACCAAACAGCAAAACACGGACCTTACACGCACCAAACAGCAAAACACGGAGCAGCAGTAGTTTAATGGTAACGACAAACCGAGCCTTTAAGTTCTTCAACACCAGGTTCCCCATGATCCTGGACAGAGCATCAGGCCTAGACGGAAAAGAAGACCTACATCACAAGAGAAAGAGATGGGACAAAGTTGCAGACAGTTTGACAGTTTTTATAAGCTCTATATTTCTAGGAGATGATCCGTCATCAGTATTGTGGAATAATTATAATTTTAAGGTAAGATTTGAATGGAGAAAGCTGATCTGAGGCCAGCGTTGTTTTTTGATTCTATCCTTATCGACAATTACCTTGACGACGCACTGAGCAAACGTTCTCTCTATGTTCTCGATTTAAGATGAAATCATCAACTCTATTATATTCCATTCCGTTGAGTGATACCTCTCAGTCCACTTAAGCAGCAGGCAGCTGGATATGGGAAATGTGGAATGACACACTTTCATGTGTGCAACACCTAAACCTGCATCAATATATGTTTTTGGATGTTTTTGGAGCATTTGTTGCAGAACAAGAATTAGGAAGTAAATTGCTGTTCGGGGAAAGTTTCTCAAAAACAAGTGAAATCAAAAGAAAAGTGTCTGGACCCTGATATTACACACCATTTACATAAAAAATAGAGACCCATAATTGCTGGAACGACCCATAAATGCCCCTATAATGGTGATATTCTCAACTCCGGAGTAATTAAACAACTCCATATGCCTTTTTCCCATGGGAGCATGGCACTTGATTTCTCTTTACAATTCAATGTTTTGATATCCCTACCATGAACCCATGTTAACCCATAACTATTAAAAAATACAGTAGGATAGGGCTGGTCTTGCATGTCTGTTGCGCATGACAGATTCAAAATGGGCCTACAAATGGTTACATCATTTACATTGTGACAACATAGTATCCCAGGGGTACGGAACATAAAGTGGACAGCATAGTATCCCAGGGGTACGGAACATAAAGTGGACAGCATAGTATCCCAGGGATACGGAACATAAAGTGGACAGCATAGTATCCCAGGGGTACGGAACATAAAGTGGACAGCATAGTATCCCAGGGGTACGGAACATAAAGTGGACAGCATAGTATCCCAGGGATACGGAACATAAAGTGGACAGCATAGTATCCAGGGATACGGAACATAAAGTGGACAGCATAGTATCCCAGGGATACGGAACATAAAGTGGACAGCATAGTATCCCAGGGGTACGGAACATAAAGTGGACAGCATAGTATCCCAGGGGTACGGAACATAAAGTGGACAGCCGGATGTAGGAGGAGATTCTCCCGCAGCGGTTTATGGTATAATAATATAGATTACGGTATAATAATATAGATCAGGGTATAACAATATAGATTATGGTATAATAATATAGATTACGGTATAATAATATAATAATTACACAAAATAACACAAAAACAGCCTTAATGTCTATCATACACAGTGCTCAAAGTGGACAGGAATGTTTTCAAGCAGTAGAACATTTGAGGTGTCGTTACTCCATACTGGTGAACACAATTCAAGCACTGATCATAAATGTCTTCATCTTTTTCTCCACCCAGCACAGTCTTTTTTTTTCTCCTTCACGGCACGATTACACACATCACCTGGCCCAAGTGTCCCCCTGCTGTGTCTCCCACTTCATGGTTCGAAAGTCATTTGTCAGTATTAACTTGGATCATGTAGAGACACCAATAGGTACTAAGGTTAGGACACAGCAGTTGAGTAAATAGTGGTCCCAATTCTCCTGGGGTATTGGTTTCACGCTTAGGTCACCGGGCTACCACCCTTACCTCAAGATAAACATTCAGAACAGACAGACACTCAGGTATCACACCAGACATTCTCATTTCTGCTAGGTCTTCTTCTGGATCACGCCATGAAATACATTACTAGTACATTTTCAATTGTGCTGTGTGAGTGACAAGCTGATGCATTGGAACAGCAGGGTATCCTAAAGCATGGATAGGCCTGGGACCTCTTTCTCCCTTTACACTGGGTTAATAGTGCTATCCCATCCTATTCCATCTGTCAGTGAAGGCACCTCCTGGCCGACCTTGGACTTGGGAGGTTGTCGATATTTATGGGGATTGTCGACCCTTACCCCTGTCTACAGCCTGATGGACAACCTGACCCCTCAGTGAATCCCTGATATCTCATCTCACCCCCTCCCCCATGATCACACCCCTCACCACCAACCGCTCTTCCGCCTACTGATATCAGTGTTATGTGAGGATACTCAGGATGGAACGTAATTGGATTACCTTTATTTAATTGGATTACCTGGGTATGAAGAGCAAGGGTTGCTGGGATAACTATTCCGTTTAGGGTTTGGTGCCAAGCCAGGTGCCAGCTCTCTGCTGACATGATTACATCTGGTGCCAGCTCTCTGCTGACATGATTACATCTGGTGGCAGCTCTCTGCTGACATGATTACATCTGGTGGCAGCTCTCTGCTGACATGATTACATCTGGTGGCAGCTCTCTGCTGACATGATTACATCTGGTGCCAGCTCTCTGCTGACATGATTACATCTGGTGGCAGCTCTCTGCTGACATGATTACATCTGGTGGCAGCTGGTGGTTCTTTCAAGAATAGAAGCTAACGAACTGAATCTGATCTCCTTAGCTAGCATGTCGACATGTTGGAGTTTCCTGACCTAGTTGGTCTTTCTGTGCTAAATAGTTTTATCCTGACTGCCATGTTAATGCTTTATGACTGCAGGACTTTGAAGTTGGTAACTGACTACTTCAAGCAACTTGGGACCCTTCTGTCTGTATTTTGTAGGTCAATGTTTTTAGAGAAACATATTTTTCCCCTTTTGGTGGACATTTTCTCCATTCCACGTGCTATTTTTGCTAGCTAATGTTAGCTGACCACTCTCTGTGTTAGCTAGCTAGCTGGCTACATACAGTAGTAGCTAGCTTAGCTTAGCTCATGAGTTCTGGACTGGAGGACTGGAGCTCGCTCTCTCTGATCATGGACTGCACGAGTACATGGACATGATTTCTTCAATTTTGTGCTGCTGAGGCTGTGGGTGACTCGTGCATATTGTGTAACTAGCTAAGCATGGGCGGTGTTGTTTGGCGAAAGGAAGGGATCGAGGAGACATTCTGCGGTGCACCTGCGGGGCTTTGTGGGCTTTGCCTGTGGACCAGGGTCGACTGCTGCGGCCCAGGCAAGCCACTGATGGCATCGCGTCAATACAACATTGATGTAGTGGACCACCTTGACTAGACATCAAGGCAACATGGACAGTCTACACTCACTACAGTCATCATTCAGTCCTTGAGTGGACATGGACCTGAACGAACACTAACACACACACACACACATTTCATACTGATTTATTTTTGTGTTACTTTCCGTGTAGTCAGGCCTACATGTAATCTATGTTGTATATTGTTTCATGTTGCATTTAAACAGCTACATCGTGTCATTTTGAAATGGGGACATTTATTTTTTTGTGGAGTGAGTAATGTGGGACCGTAATTAGATTACCTTTATTTTGAAACCTGGTGCTTTGCTGTGGGTATAAAGAGCAGAGGTCACTGGGAAAGCTCTTCAGTTTAGGGTTTGGTGCTGATCCAGGTACCAGATCTCTTCTCACATGATTTCTCATTTTATTTTATTTGTCCCCTGAAGTTGTGTAGCTTGCTCTAATTAAACATTGAGTCTTATCTGGTGTCGCAGTTTCCATGGAATATCAATCTTTACCCTGGTCTTAAACTATTAATCAGACCTCTGGACTGTAGGGTTGGCCTGAGCCTGGGAGCCTGGCAGGACGGGCAACCTGAAGCCAGGTTTACTCACGTTACCTCCATCTCTGACCAACTGAAAACACACATACGGTATGGAGATTACCATGAACTGTTCTCTGGAAGATACTTGTGTTGTTATGTTTTAATAACATTAAGACTACGTTACCCAGCAAGCTCTGCGAGGGTGGGGGAGTTAAAGCATTCTGTGCGTGGCTACACAAGGAAATAGCTAGCTGAAGTGTCTGTTTATTAAAAATAGTTAAACCTACGCCCCGGTTTGTCATTATACAAGGAACAAACATAACTATACTGGTGAGACCATTTTACTTATGTAAAACAGTAGCGATGGCTGGTCAGAACTCAGATGTAAGTAACCTCTTCAATGTGTTGGCTGAATTTAGGTTTTATCAAAGTCTGTAAGATGAAGTGGGGGAGAAACCAAACCAAGCCACTGATACTGACCATATAGTTAGCAGTTGGATACTTAGCTATACTATTTCCCAAACAATTGGGACTTGCTGTGTGGCTGATGAAACATTCAATGATGATTGGATTACAGCTCCTCCGCCACCCCTAGAGAACCTGTATTCTGTGGCTCACACTCCTACCCCCTCTGGATCTCCCCACAATAGGGGTCTGAACCCCCTTGGTATTTCTAGTTGGGAATTCAACACTTCATAGTGTGCCCTTGGGACCTATTTAGAACATGTCCCCCTATACTCTGAATGTAACTTTTCTTTGACAGCTCTCCACCCAAGTGTTAAAAGAGTGCGTCTTCAAAATGGGAGTCGCTATATGTACTGGGCTGGCGTTTTCAAATGGACTTTTCATCAAGTGCCAGTGTATTTTACTCATCTTACAGCCAAGGCACTCAGAACCAAGGGCAGGTCCTCTGTTGAAAGCTTGGCCATCTTTGGGGCAGGGTTGTTGTGGTTTGGGAGGCTGAGAGGACTTGGATGAATGACCTGGCTGGGGAAAGTCTGGTTAATTAGTCTGAAGGCTGGGTAATGTCACGGATCTAGGAGCACTTGGAGAAAGAGAGGGTGGTCTGATGGGCCATCGTGTTGGGCGTTAGGGGGAGGATGGATGCTGAAGGTAACAGGGTTCATGGATTCATCTGATCTAGAGGAAGACTGGGATATATATTCTTGAGAATGTGTGGTTCATGAGAAATTATTACCCATGCTAATGATATAAGTTTAATATGTACTGGACGAGAATTAACACATTTATATTATTCTCTTTCTTTATTAACAGGTCATATTATTACAAATAACTGCACATTTTCTTTCTCTCAACTGTCATCCTTTTTTACACCAGCTGACTGGCTGTACCTAATGTGAACCCAACCCCAGGTTCTACTTAAGAGGCCAATGCTAACTATGCCCTTAACACATGTATAAACAATAAACCATAGTTAGTGTCAGGAGAGGATGTTGGACAAAGACATCCAATTTTTAGTAGACAATCTCAGGGACAATACATTTTTTATACTATGCAGCACATTTTTCTAAGGGTGTACATTTTCACATTTATTTCACAAAGATATTATCTTGATTTGATTTTCTGCTTTTGTTTAGTTATGTGTGATGACGCTTTGGGATGTCAGCCGCAGGTCTAAAATAAGCCCTCAACTAAATACTTCAATTCCACAGACGCTGTTGGGACCCTCTGCTATGAACACATCATAAAACTATACATAGTCCCAATTCCTCCTTAAAATAGGGAGCCGGGGTAAGAGAGTGTATACTGTATATGCAGGTTTATTGAGATCATTTGAGTTTATTGGGATCCCCAGCAGATGCTGCAGCTACTCGTCCACATAAAACATACAAATACATTACAAGGTTCAGAACAGTAAAACATATAATTAAACACAAATCAAAGAAACAGAATCACATAAAAAAGTCTATAATAGTATTTCTATATTTATAGTCTATTATCTATTTCTATGATAATTAGCATGACCACTGCCATAGAGAATTAGGCATGATTCATCTTGAACACAGTCAGAGAGAATTTAGTCCATGGGCCAGCAGGCAAATTTCACATATTTGTCCACTTTGTGGTGGCAATTTTTATTTTCTTTAATTAACCTTTTTTTAAACTCGGCAAGTCAATTAAGAACAAATTCTTATTTACAATGACGGCCTACACCGGCCAAACTCGGACGACGCTGGGCCAATTGTGGACTCCCAATCACGGCTGGTTGTGATACAGTCTGGATTTTAAGTCTGTAGAAATTATAATGGACCTTTTTCTGGGCCGCAAATTAATATTGACAAACAAATCGGTCAAAAAAAATGTGCGTCCCTCCGTAGAATTTCTAAATTGAATTGCAGGCAAAAAGTGTGCCCACCCAATCAGTCCCAGCAGCCTATTTTTAAATTTCAATGGGGAGGACCTGCATTTATTTTGCCATGACATAATAGACCAATAAAATGTTTTATAGTTAACACAACACATTTTGCCAGGTTTGCTAAATACTGTATATCATGTTTGTAACATATTAGCAACATTTTTCTTAACATGTGCCAAAAACACTATTCATGAAAATGTTTTGGTCAGTATTTGCATCCTTAATTTCTGTATTTGATATTAAAATGTTTATTTTTCCCCATTAAAAACTCTTACATACCTGTCTAGGTTGGAACTGTTGCAGTTAAAATACAATAAATAATTTCATTCTGAACTGGAATAAACGGATTGATCCCATCACACAGATGTATAACAGAACACAAACACACACAGGCTTTTAGACCCTAAGTAACAGCACAGATAAAAATGTGCAGGCCTACTGTACATCATACTGTAGAAATTATTATTGATAGAAAGTCTAGGTTGGAATTGTTGCTGTTAAAATACAATACATATTTTTTTATTCTGAACTGGAATAAACTGATTGATCACATCACGCAGATGTAGACCAGAAAACACACATATACACACAGTCCTAATGAGAGGTGTGTGGCTGGATGAAGTTCTCAACAAGCATGTCTATTCTGGGCTCGGTATGACAATACTGTCACGAGTGAGAGACCAAGGAGCAGCGGAGCGATAGTTCGACATTGTTTTATTAAATAATAAAACAAATGCAACGAACTATAATAACAAGAGGCAATGAACATATGTATATGTATTTTTTTGTGTATTTTTTTACTCAAATCTCCCGCGAGCCAGATTAATCCCACCCCCTCCAATAGAATGTTCCACAGATGCGGTAAAGAGGTCAATGGAACTCGTCCCAAACTATGGAAATACCATGGAAACGAGTGGGGGTAAATGTGTCATGGGGGTAAGATCCTGAATCTCCTCATTGCTCCCCTGCAAAATGTGCCTACATTTAGGCAGTTGTTTATATGTGTATTTCACACTTTGTTGAGGTAAAAATCTGATTATAATGCTTGTATGGATGTCAACCCCAATACATGTTAAAGTCATCATCACCAATCAACTGCATTGCAGTTAAAAACGACTATGACTACTACCACTTATTTCTGTATGCTACCAGCTTATAAAAGCGGGAGTTAGCATTTAGCAGTCACTTCTTCTAAAGCTGAAAAGGAACTACTTCTAAATGTTATCCTGCGAAAACAGGCAAATATATCAACATCAGACTTTAGTAACCACATTGTGGGCCAGTTACAATACATCAATCCTGACAGATTTGACGAATATCCACTTTGTTGAATGTGTGCCAATCCAACTATTCTCAACATTATTTGATCAGCCTGAGAACATTCTATTGCATAGACTCCAATACAACAAGATATACAGTATAAAGGTGTGAAAAAATTTGAAAGCTACCTTTTTGGAGAGGGTTTATCAATTTGATCAGTGTGGAATAAAAGCTTGTGGGGAATACCATCAAAACTTTGCCACCCAAAAGTGGACAAATGTTTCCGCTGGCCCATGGACTATGGCAGGGGCTAGAACACATAAGACTATAGATTGTGCAAAATATAATTCCTGTGGCTAAGAGTCATTGTACAGAAACACCAGACTCTAGAGTTAGGAGCTCAAAGTGGAGCTATTGTGAAAGAGCGTCAGGTTCTCCTGGGGTATATTCATTGACGTTCCGAACAACACAGATAAAAAATATATTGAATAGAGGTGACACAATGCCCAAATCTACATGACAGAAAATCATATCTGTTTTATAGAATGCATTTCTGTCTGAACGTTTCTGTAACTTTAACACCAGCCTGAACAGAGCCCTGATAACAGAACCTGGGGTGCAGTTGGACGGCTCAGCGTGATAATTGGGGAATTACAGCTGTTAGTCACACAAAATACACTGCAGTTGTGGGTCGGGGACCTGGGGGTCGGGGCACAGGAAGAAAATGTGTAATTTAGGGGTGGCTAGTGCCAATTTTAGGACCCCCCCCCCCCCCCCCCCTACCCATACCACACGGTTAACTCTCCAGCTGTTAGTGAAGTAAAAGCCCTTGAAAAAGCACAGACAAAACATCATCAATAAATGATTTATAATTATCAATTCGTCTCTGGTGGACGGAGTGCCGGGTTGGGCCTCTTTACCTTCCAATTGAGATGAATGTGCACAGGGATGTCTTACCTCACTTAAAATCGGACTTGTCCTGATGAGGAGTGGGATTACAATAACCAATCACAGAATGTTTAGGGACAAGGTGGAACCTTCTTGCAGGTTTTAGTTCCATAGTGTGGTCAGTTTGGACTTTCATGTACAGAATATGCCCGGCAGCAGTTTGAAGGATCTAGTTTACGTCCATATTACAGCTACTGCAGTCAACAAGCAGTAGCAAAATAGCAGGCCTGGAATTTAAATGTTTGTATAGTGCACCTGGAGTTAGGCATTCATATTTAATCGTAAACGTTAACCGTTAACTCCCAATAGTTCACCCAAATTATAAAATTACATATTTCTTTCCTTAAAGCTGAGATCTGCGAAAGGCACTTTTGTTATTTTTCACTAAACAGAGATGAGTAGCGTCAAAATGGAGCTGAGAAGGTAAAAACATTTGCAGTACATATTCTGCTGTTATATCGCGTGTGCAATGATGTCTGAGGTGACAAAAACAGTGTTTGTGATTTGCAGCATTTTATTTGTTGTTGTAATACACCCTTTAATAAAAGGTATTTTTCTGTGGTTTGGCCTCTCCCCATGCCACTACGGTGCATCATCGCTGTATGAGTTTGCCAGATGGGCCATCAGCAAGGCAGACACCTGTCATGTCTCTCTCCCCTGGCCCTGGAAAGGCTTGTCCAGGAAGGTCACTGTGCTACCAGGCTAACTGGGACAAAGACCACACTCAGCAGGTCAAGGGTGAAACGATTAGCCTTAAAATGTATAATAAAAAAAAAAAACACTGTAGAATAGGATCATCTATTATGTGAACAGTCTCTGAATATGGACGGTGGGTCATTGAGACAAACCCCCCAAAAAATATAAGCTAATCCGAACGAATACAAAACCCTGAAATACAAATGTACACCGAGTGTACAAAAAATGCTCTTATCATGACATAGACTGAGCAGGTGAATCCAGGTGAAAGCTATGATCCCTTATTGAATGTCACCTATTAACTCCACTTCAATCAGTGTAGATGAAGGGGAAGAGACAGGATAAAGAAGGATTTTTAAGCTTTGAGACATGGATTGTGTATGTGTGCCATTCAGAGGGTGAATGGGCAAGACAAAATATTTAAGTGCCTTTGAACGGGGTATGGTAGTAGGTGCCAGGCACACCGGTTTGAGTGTGTCAAGAACTGGGTTTTTCATGCTCAACAGCTTCCCGTGTGTACCAAGAACGGCCCACCACCCAAAGGACATCCAGCCAACTTGACACAACTGTAGGAAGAATTGGAGTCAACATGTGCCAGCATCCCTGTAAAATGCTTAGAGCCCACGAATTGAGCCTGTTCTGAGGGCAAAAGGGGGTGCAATTCAACATTCCTAAACATTCCTAATGTTTTGTACACTCAGTGTATACTACAGCAGTGTAAACACGGTGAAACAAGGCGGCGCTGCGTCAGCACTTCAAGCTGAATTAACAACAAACAACAGAGAGAGAGAGAGGGAGAGAGAGAGAGAGAGAGAGAGAGAGAGAGAGAGAGAGAGAGAGAGAGAGAGAGAGGGGAATCCCCAAGCTCATCTGGAAACCACATCCACTACTATACTACCCCTAACCCCCCTGCCCACTACCCCCTGCCCCCTGCCCCCTGGTGTGAATGGCCAGGGTGTGGACAGTCAGTGTGATTAACACCAACGCGAGAACAGCATGTCAGTACATGCCCGCTTCGCTCCTCGGTCCCTTCCCTTCTGATGGGTACTGCTGTCATTGAGAAGAAGCCATAGACTAAACTCCCACGGCTCACAGCTTAAACGAGTCTGCCATGCTACCGTACTGGAGGTGACCTGGATATGACCTAGAAGTAACCTGGATGTGTTGTTCCTATAGGTCAGACTAAATGTGGTAGACCCATTATGTGTGGTTTCATGGGAAAATACGACTTGAAAAAGGTCTCTTAGAGTGTTGGTTCAGCAGGGAGAAGACTGAGATGCAATGTAACGTAAAGTAACAACATGTTAATCCTTTACTAAAAGTCTGCTAAGTACTGAATACATTCAATTCACACCACAAACCACACTCAGTACAAAATAATAGAATTTATAATAAAAAAACATTACAAATGCGACTGCGTGGTCAAACACGACTCCAACACCATCGGTAAGTTTGCTGACGACACAACAGTAGTAGACCTGATCACCGACAACGATGAGACAGCCTCTAGAGAGGTGGTCAGAGACCTGGCAGTGTTGTGCCAGGACAACAACCTCTACGTCAACTACCCCTTTTCCACCAAAAGATAACTGGTTCGGAATTGGTGCTGGTTCAAAGTTGGTTCAAAGTTGGTTCAACTTGCGAACCTTCTCAGAACCTGTTTGTTTTTCCACTGACTAGAGAGCCCAGCGAACGACGTCGTTACGTCACTGTGTACGTCGCCATACGTCTTAGCTTTCCCAGAAACGCTTGCGCCAACTTCAAGCATAACAATTACAATGGCGGACTACATCGTCTGTCTGCAAATGTTTCTCCTGGCTTTGCGATCCTATATTGGGGTCCGAAGAAGACGTTTAGAACACATTTGTGCTGCTCGTCTGGATTACTATAGACGGAGGTTGTGTTTTTAGCAATGGCGGTCAAAACCTTTCCCGTCGTGTTGTTGGTCACAATAACCCCGCCCCCAGCCCCCGGCGTAAGCATGACGTGGTAAAAGAACGGTTCTAGTCCAGCAAAGAGTCGGTGCCGCTTTGGAACCAATTTTCCTGTCCTAGAACCGGTTCTTTGGCTGTCGAAACACAAAGAACTGGTTCGCCAGTAGGCACCGGCTCCGAACCGACTCTCAAAATGCTTTGGTGGAAAAGGGGTACGAGTGATCAAGACAAAGGAGCTGATCGTGGACTACAGAAAAAGGCCGAACAGGCCGCCATTAACATCGACAGGGCTGTAGTGGAGCGGGTCGGTTAATGGCCACCCAAACTATTTGCGTTGTCCCCCCCCCCTTTTACGCTGCTGCTACTCTCTGTTTATTATCTATGCATAGTCACTTTAACCCTACATACATGTACAAATGACCTTGACTAACCTTTAACCCCCACACATTGACTCGGTACCGGTACCCCTGTATATATTATCATTATGGTTATTTTATTGTGTTACTTTTTATTATTTTTTACTTTAGTTTATTTAGTAAATATTTTATTAACTCTTTCTTGAACTGCATTGTTGGTTCAGGTCTTGTAAGTAAGCATTCCACATGTGACAAATAAAGTTAGATTTTATTTGATACTGTACGTGTTGCAAAAAACAGTTAGCTTTACCTAATCCAGATGATTTTATCGGTTGATAATGAGTGGTGCCATTATACTACAGGACCACAGAATGGTAAACACAAACCTCTTCAAGCAGCCATATTTACGACCCTGCCTAGCCCAGCCTGCCACCCAGACTAAACACACCTGGGTGTGGGTCAATTATTCACAGTCACTCAGGTTCCCTTTGGCCTGGTCTGAAGGCTGGCTTACTAAGCCCCATAGGTGCTATGAACGTGCACTTCTGCAGGTCGATATTAAACATGATACCCACTGGAAAGGCCTAAAAGTGTTTAAAACAGCATGACAAGGCTTTTCAGAGCTGCGGAATCCATTGTGGGGTTTTTAATAGGAGTACCCATTGTTTTCCTACATCCACCTGTTTACATGGGTATCTGTTAAATGTGTGTTTGTAGTACAGTATTTATTTTTACAGTAATTCTGGACATCCAAAAGTTAACACCATGCATACCATAGCGTCTTTAGCAAGGGCCTCAGAAAGAGAGCAGAGTGTGGCGATCACACGTGTTAATGGGGCATGTGAAAGCAGCGTGGCCGATGTGATTGGGCATGGACACGTTGGACAGGGCCCTCTGAGGACTACTTCCACTGTCAACACCTCCACTGTCAACACCACCCAGCTCCTCTGCATACCGCACAGAGAGACTCTAACCCTAACAGTATCCTCTCCACCCCTGTCAGGGAGACACACCACTGACCCCCGTATTTATAGTACAGGGGACGTTAATACGGCCCTAATGCAGCCATTCATACTGGATGATCACAATGGTGATTATAGTGATGACGAGGATGATGATGATGTTGATGTTGATGATGGAGATAGTGAATGAGGTGACTCCAGTCCTTGTCTCCCCCTGGGAGGTAGTGGGGGGGAGGAGGTGGGGTGAGGTGGTTCTGGGGAAGAGGAGGTGAGTATTCCTACAGTCAAAGCTCCTATGTCTCTTACATCATCAGTACCCCACACTGATCCGGTCCGCTCTCTCTCTCGCTCTCGGTCTCTCGGAGTAGGCATGTTCCCTTTGTAACAATAGAGACCCGCCATACCCACCCTGGCAGTGTGCCCACGGTAAGTGTGGAGCTGGGCAGGATGGCGCCTCTGGTACTTGGAGTCAACATTTTAATGTTTCACATCACTACCACTGTGGGAGCCCAGATTAATTTACTGGGGGTTCTCTAAATCCGCCTGGAGAAGGAAAAAGCTCAGCCTGTGGGTTTTTCCAAAGCGTCTCACTGGCATGGCCGATTACAGGGTGAAACACCAGGGAATATACACTAACCCTGGCTCGCTGGCTACAACTCCACAGCCACACCTGACACTGGCATGAAATGGCCACTGCAGACAATTTCATTTGTCAGACACTCTTATCCAGATAGACTTAGTAGTGAGGACATACATTTTCATACTGGTCCCCTGTGGGAATCAAACCCACAACCCTGGCATTGCAAGCTCCATGCTCTACCAACTGAGCTACACAGGACAGCAGATCACTGCCTAAAAAGTGATTGTAGACCATGTTCAGGGTTAACGGTTTGAAAATATAGTTCACATTTGTAACACACAAAATGTGTCAGTCCTTCCAGTGCTGAACCTAAAACAACATTTTAGACCGTGTTCTTTGAAAACTGTTTAAAAATATGCTCCACATTTGGAAAACTCAAACTGTGTCTCCCTTCGTATGCTAAAGTGTAAGCTTTGTGGATATTGCCTGTCAGGGGGAGATACTGTAGGTTTAAGTGTAGGCTTTGTGGATATTGCCTGTCAGGGGGAGATACTGTAGGTTTAAGTGTAGGCTTTGTGGATGGATAGGACAGTAAAAGAGGAGACAGTCCAGCCTCTCGCTAAGCATTGGGAAACACTGGAGCTCTGGGAAGTCCCTGGTTGTGTTGAGGCCTGATGAAGACTTCCGTATGGCCCTCAATGAGAAATGTAGAGAGTGTGACAAGGGCCAAATGGGGCTGTCATGGGGAGCCGTGGGTCAGCCAAGGGCCCTGACTTCCTCCTCTACTATTCTCTCTCTCTCTCTCTCTCTCTCACACACACACACACACACACACCTCCCCCATCTACTGTTGAATGTCACCAGTCAGAGAACACTGGGGTCTAATCACATCTTTTTTCGTTCTCTTTCTTCATCCATAATTTTGTTTTGAAAAACAATGGTTCGTATTTCCCCTCTTTGAGTACCACTAGTGCTTTTAAAAGTCCAGCGTCCACTTTTATGTGTGTGGAGAGTTTCAGGCTACTGCTACTTAAAGACTGTTGTTTGACTGCTGCTGGCTGAGGGAGATTTGGCAGCTTGGGCAGGTGCTGATAGGGACATAGTCCATAATGTTGAACACGCATGCCAAAGACTGCACTAATGGGGGGAGAGAGAGAGAGAGAGAGAGAGAGAGAGAGAGAGAGAGAGAGAGAGAGAGAGAGAGAGAGAGAGAAATCAAGACAATTATGTGATTATCAAGTCACAGTACAGGTGGGTGAATTCCCATTGAATTCGTATGAACTCCATTGGTAGGTCACGGGCGCACATTGATCTAAGTGCTAAAGAGGATCTTTGTGTTTCTGGAAAAGTCACCCTTGGTTGATAAATGACCGAAGTCCTCATCATGCTGTGGCAGATACGTATGAATGCAACAGTACACTGATGTACCAGCGAATAAGGGTGTGGATGGAGAAAACCTGGTAAATCCCTGGTACACGCAGGCCATCAGAATGTGTGTATGTGGGAGAGAGAGAGAGAGAGAGAGAGAGAGAGGAGCTGCTTCAATTTGCCTGGGGGAAAGACATCAAGAATGTGATTTTTTTCTGAGGAATTATGATGATCTCAACTCTTATCATATTGCCATTCTTTTCACTAACAGTACAAAAGTGTACTGAGCAATTGAGAACATGCAGAACCATGATCACGATGTGGCTTTTTTCTAGGGAATATGATCACTGTATACAAGCATGTGCTACATGTGTGCTGTGGAGATGTCAGATGGCATTTTTTTTAGCACCAAAGCATGACTAAGAAATATCTTTTGTGTAAATATCGCTAAAACATTACTGTAATAGTCACAACATTTTTGTGCAGTTGAGTTTAGCCAACAGAACATTACTCTCTTTGGTCGCAAACAAATCTAGCCTCTGTTCTGTCCTGACACCCGTGGAGACAGACAGGATGTAGAATTCGTCCTGGTCGTCCAGGTAACCCAATCCTTGGGAGTTACAGGCGCCCCTGCACCCCGTGTTTATAGCCAGGGTGCTACAATTACACTGTTACTCCAAGGTAGAGCTCTTTACTGTCGTCAGCAAGTGCATTCCACTGCTTTCGTCACAGCCATGCTTGATATCACTATCAGGAACTTTGAATAGTAATTGAGAGAAAATAAGGAAATAAATGGCTAAAAGCAGCAACTGGAGAAATGCATAAAAATACAGAATAGTTTTTTTTTCCTCGTTTTATTTCTCAAATGGAAGGTAATTAACAACTCTAGGTGTTTTGCTTCTCTACAAGATGTGGTGTGTGTAACGCATGTTAATCCTAATATTAAAAGCCATTGACACACACACAGACTACACGCTTTCTCTGACTAGATCATTGAGGTTTGTTGCCCTCAAAGTACTACTACCAGTACCAATACATACTTCCACGCTGTCCAGAAATAACAGACCAGAGAGTCTCCACACATACCTCCAAACTACCAATACATACTTCCACGCTGTCCAGAAATAACAGACCAGAGAGTCTCCACACATACCTCCAAACTACCAATACATACTTCCACGCTGTCCAGAAATAACAGACCAGAGAGTCTCCACACATACCTCCAAACAAGCCAAAAGAAAACATAAGAGGAGGTGTTTGCTCCCATCGCTAATTGCTACAATCAAGAACAATCAACACCTTCTCCACCAACTCCCCTTTCTTTATAACCACCACATTAGCACACTGGTGGTGCTGTTAGGTTGTGGCCAAATGAAGTAACATGTTTGCTATTCTTTGTCAATTACTACTCTACACAACTGGTTCTCCATCCTGGTCCTGGGGACCCAAAGGGGGGCAGATTTTAGTTGTTGCCCTAGCACTATACAGCTGATTCAAATAATCAACTCATCATCAGGCTTTGATGATTTGAAACAGGTGTGTAGTGCCAGGGCAAC
This sequence comes from Thymallus thymallus, assembly GCA_023634145.1. NCBI lineage: Eukaryota > Metazoa > Chordata > Actinopteri > Salmoniformes > Salmonidae > Thymallus > Thymallus thymallus. The sequence continues at coordinate 3,671,579 of CM042413.1, forward strand.
AACTAAAATCTGCCCCCCTTTGGGTCCCCAGGACCAGGATGGAGAACCACTGCTACACCATTATGTCAGAACTCTGACGGCATACATTGGACAGAATGAATGTCCGCTGCAAAAGTGAAGAGGCCATGGAATGTTATCCCATGTGTCTCTTTTCCACAATATTGACAAGAACAAGAACATTGTGTCAAATGGAAACCCACTTATGTGTTGTTACAGGCAGGTGATTTGTTACTACTGAAAACAAACCTATTAGATACCTTCACCATTTGCATGTAAAAAAAAAAAAAAAAGTAGCAAAGTGGAGTGGACCACCAGGACAGACACAGAAACCAAGTGGACCACCAGGACAGACACAGAAACCAAGGAGCGAGACAAACAGGCGACTTTAACTACCATTACCACCTCAGAGACATGTTTTTAATAGCCGTCAGCTTGGGCCCAACCTTTTTCTCTCTCAGTCTATATTTGGCTCTAGGGTTAAGTTCTCACCTGCTGGCCCTGTCGCTTCTTGTCTTGTCGGTGTGTCTCTCTGCTCTGTGTGTGTTCCCCATGAGAGCCCTGCCGGTGTGTCTCTCTGCTGCCTTTACCCTGCCGGGGGCGAGAGGCGACACAAGAGGATCAAACACTACATCATCTTAGGTAAATACTGTGCTGCTGTGATCTTAGCTAAGTTCTGCCTGTCTGCTCACCCAGCCAGAAGCTGACCAGGGCCACCACTGTTGGGGACAGGGCTCTGCCTGACGAGGGCTACCTCTTCTGGGAAGGGAACCCTGTCAGCCGGGAGGGTTTCCGTTGGGCATGCTTGATAAATGAGGCTGCAAATAAATAAAAGGTTGTACAGGAATTTGGTATAGAATTGAGACTGGAATCATAAGAGTTGTATCACAAGATGGAAAAATAGTATACCTGTGTCAATAATGAATTGCGGGTTCGATAGTATAACAATATCTGCTAAATCAAATAAAATCAAATAAAAATGCTTTGAATACAACAGGTGTAGACCTTACCGTCAAAAGCTTACTTATAAGCCCTTAACCAACAATGCAGTTTTAAGAAAATATTTACTAAATAAAAAAAATAATAATAATAACGAGGCTATATACAGTGGGGTACCGAGTGCAGGGGTACAGGTTAGTGGAGGTAATTTCGTCGGGGTAAAGTGACTATGCATGGATAACAAACTGTGAGTAGCAGCAGTGTAAAAACAAATGCATATAGTCCGGGTAGCCATTTGATTAATTGTTCAGCAGTCTTATGTCTTGGGGGTAGAAGCTGTCAAGTAACCTTTTGGACCTAGACTTGGCGCTCCGGTACCACTTGCCATGCGGTAACAGAGAGAACAGTCTATGACTTGGGTGACTGGAGTCTTTGACAATTTTTTGGGCCTTCCTCTGACACCGCCTAGTATATAGGTTCTGGATGGCAAGAAGCTTGACCCCAGTGACGTACTGGGCCGTACGCACTACCCTCTGTAGCGCCTTACGGTCGGATGCCGAGCAGTTGCCATATCAGGTGGTGATGCAGCCAGTCAGGATGCTCTCGATGGTGCAGCTGTAGAACTTTTTGAGGATCTGAGGACCCATGCCAAATCTTTTCAGTCTCCTGAGGGGTGTTGTCGTGCCCTCTTCACGACTGTCTTGGTGTGTTTGGACCATTATAGTTTGTTGGTGATGTGGACACCAAGGAACTTGAAACTCTTGACCCGCTCCACTACAGCCCCGTCAATGAGAATGATCAGCTCCTTTGTCTTGCTCACGTTGAGGTAGAGGTTGTTGTCTTGGCACCACACTGCCAGGTCTCTGACCTCCTCCCTATAAGCTGTCTCATCATTGTCGGTGATCAGGCCTACCCCTGTTGTGAGCTTTGTGGGCTTGTTGGTGTTGAACGCTGAGCTGTAGTCAATGAACAGCATTCTAACATACTGTAGGTATTCCTCTTGTCCAGATGGGAAAGGGTAGTGTGGAGTGCGATTGAGAATGCGTCATCTGTGGATTTGGAGAATGCGGTATGCGAATTGGAGTGAGCCTAGGTATTCCGGGATGATGGTGTTGATGTGAGCCATGACCAGCCTTTCAAAGCACTTCATGGATACCGACGTGAGGGCTACGGGGCGGTTATCATTTAGGCAGGGTACCTTCGCTTCCTTGGGCACAGGGACTATGGTGGTCTGCTTGTAACATGTAGGTATTACAGACTCAGTAAGGGAGAGATTGCAAATGTCAGTGAAGACCCTTGCCAGTCGGCCCACACATGCTCCGAGTACACGTCCCGGTAATCCAGACTCTTGTCAGGGGGGGCCCAACACCCACTCTTGTGTTAAGGGGTTAGCATAGGTAGGGAGTCTGCTTATAATCACACACACACACTTATTTAACGAGTCCCTTAAGATGCAGGTTAATATGACTCACATTAGGATTCATCATGCAGTCAGTCACTGCCAATAGGGAACGAGTTCTGAGTGAGTTTATAAGGGAATGTTTAGTATGTGTTCATCTATCCATGTCATGAACTTCGAACACACACACACACACACACACACACACACACACACACACACACACACACAGCGAGATAGTAGCAGCCTCTGCAGGTCATGTCTGGCTGCTGCTCTCGTAACGTCTTATTTTTAGAGGGGCTCCTCTTCAAAGAAGGTGTTTACAGGGGGTGCGGCACGAGACACCCCAGGGCCACCAGAACACACACACACACACACGCTGGGGGTTCGGACAGTGCCCAGAGACCAGTGAGACAGCCGCCTACCACTGAGAAAGGAGCTCTTAAGCAGGGTTTGGTTTCACCCCGGTATCTCATACTGTCATGTTGTATGAAAGGGTCGGGAGACAGGTGCAGGAATGCGTAATAAGGGTTTTTATTATTACCCAAATTACAACAAGTTTGCATGTAATGGCACGGGGACGAAGCCCAAAACAAACAAGTATACAAAAACACAGGACTGTGACTCAAACAAAAGAACGAGGTAAACCTCTAATCAATACACAGGACGAGACCCGTAATAAATAAACGGGTCGAGACCCGAAATAGCAAGTGCACAATACGATGCGGGACGAGACCCGTAATCACATTGGCAGATAAACGCAGCACGGAAGCCAAAATAACAGTAGAAGGAACAGCAGTACCGGGGGGGATCCGTGACAGTAGATGGAGCAGCAGTACCGGGGGGGATCCGTGACAGTAGATGGAGCAGCAGTACCGGGGGGATCCGTGACAGTAGATGGAGCAGCAACCGGGGGGATCCGTGACAGTAGATGGAGCAGCAGTACCGGGGGGGATCCGTGACAGTAGATGGAGCAGCAGTACCGGGGGGATCCGTGACAGTAGATGGAGCAGCAACCGGGGGGATCCGTGACAGTAGATGGAGCAGCAGTACCGGGGGGATCCGTGACAGTAGATGGAGCAGCAGTACCGGGGGAGATCCGTGACAGTAGATGGAGCAGCAGTGCCGGGGGAGATCCGTGACTGTTACCCTGCCCTTTAAATGGCTAGATGCCCACCCTCCGACTCTACTCACACCACTCTTATGCCTGACACTCGCCAGGACACGGAAAACTATCCCAATACCCCATGTTGTCTCACAGGACGTCTTCATGTCCATGCTGAGCTTCGGCTGAAAATACATTCCCCTATAGGACAAATCAAGACAACTATGTTTTCCACACAAATTGTGTCTGTAAGTCTCAAGTCACAGTAGAGACCTGGTGGGTGAAATCCATTGGTAGGACATAGACTTAGTGCTAAAGATGATCTTTGTGTTTCTGGAAATAAATTACCAAAGTCCTCATCATGCTGTGGCAGATACGTATGAATGCAACAGTACACTGATGTACCAGTGATGAAGGGTGTGGATGGAGAAAACCTGGTAAATCACTGGTACACGCAGGCCATCTGATTACCTTTACATACCTAGGTCATCATTAATATCCACTGAATGTATGAGTGGCAGAGACTGAGTGGAACGCATCGGTCGTGTGGGTCGAACTGACAACCTCAACCAGCAAAAACTACAATAGCCTCATAAAAGTCTGAAGACTACTCTACAAAAACAGTTAAAGTGCACATAACAACAGATTTCCTGTGTTTCATGATCATTAATTGTATTTACCTTGTCTCTGTCTCCCCTCCATCTATAGGCATCAATTAGCAGAGAAGTGACCTGAGATGAGGGGAGGGCTGTTCATTACGATGCAGAATATGGCTATTAGACAGCTGCTGTTCCTGGTAAAAGACAAGCCTTCGTGATCTCTTTCCCAGCTGTATACTGCCCAATGAACATACTGTAGCTAGAGAGACCCCTCTCTCTCTCTCTCTGCCTTACCATTGAGCTTAGTAAATGGAAAATGGCAACATGTCCAGGCATAGCCTGGTCCAAGATCTGTTTGGGCTATCTTGCCAATGACCATAGGTGTTTACAAGACATTAGAAACAGATATGGGACCAGGCTAGCCCAGGCGTACTGACTCTTACAATATGGGAAAGAGGATACTAGTCAGAATGCATTCATCTGAAATGTGTCTTCCACATTTAACCCAACCCCTCTGAACCAGAGAGGTGCGGAGGGCTGCTCGCTCATGCATTATTATAAGAGACATTTTACGAATTTTAATGAACAACATATTTTGTCTAAACTGGGATTGAGTGACTGGTGGGTTGTGTCAATGATCTCGGATTCTGATCAGGCTGTTTAACTCTGTTGCAGATAACCTTGTACCATTCAAAAAGCTAAGTGTAAAAGACATGTAATCCTTGGTTCACACATGAAATGTCAGAGAAATTACAGGAAATAAATGTAGCTTGGGCTAAGGCTAGACTGACTGGTCATACGTCTGAATGGCAGTCCTTCAGGCATTTGAGAAATAGATTTCTACCTCTGGTTAGAAAAGCAAAATCAACATATTTCTTGAATTGTGTATCGGAGACTGGTGCTAATACAGCATATTTCTGGAAAGTGGTCAAAACTTTGAAACAAAACTACACCCCCTCTTTGCCCCAGCAGGTTTTGACAGCCTCTGGTCCCGTACTAGACAAAATGGAAATGTTTGGTGCTTTTCATAATCATTTTGCTAATCACCTGTTTGAAAGGACAAATTAATCTAATTCCATTAGATGGAGTCCTTTAGTCACCTCAGAACGGATTGCAGAGAATAATGCACTAACAGATTTTTATTTCAACCATGTCTATGATGTACTAAGTGCTTTTCTAAAGATCGATATAAAAAAAAAATCCACAGGGGCTGATTCACTTGATCCCTTCTTAACTGCAGCTCTCTGCTCCTCTTATTGCAGAATTGTTGACCTATATTTTTGACTTGACAATTGTTTCTGGAAAGCGGCACGTCCTTCCCCTACATAAAGGAGGAGATCCTTCTGACTTAGATAACTACCATCCAATTTCTAAATGATCTGGCCTTTCTAATGTTTTAGAATCCCTGACCAAGTCTCAACAAATAACTTTTTGAACTTCTCACTCTCTTCTTGATGTGCGCCTGTCTGATTTTAGACCTGAACAAAGCACTGTTTCGGCTGCTAAGTTTGTTTTAGATTACGTGTTAAATTGCTTAGATCAAACAATCTTTGAGCTGCCTTACTTATATACCTTTCCAAGATACAACATTGTAGGACCATCGCGTTCTCATTCATTTAACAGGTCTATCTGTTAAAACGTAATATTCATCTGTATGCAGACAACACTGTTATGTAATCCATTGCCCCAACTTTGGACCAGGCTGTGTTTGAGCTGGAATCTGACATAAACCTCTGGTTGGTTTTAAACTTGTACTTAATGTGGGCAAGACTAAATAAATGCATGTTGTTCTCTAATTCTTGCAAAAATGTTTAAGATGGAATACATAATTGTCAATTGGATGGTTCCCACATCGATCAGGTTCCCACCTATAAACGACTGGACATGAGCTAGTTAAAAAGTTCCGATTTAAAGTAGGCTTCTTCTTTAGAAATAGATCTTGCCTCTCCCTAAACAGCAGGAAGTAGATTGTACAGTCAACTTTCCTACCAGTTCTTGGCTACGGTGACACCATTTACCAGAATGCAGCAGCCACATCTTTGGATGCCGTCTACCATAGCATCCTTCGCTTTTATCAAAAGCAAAACAATACAAAGCTCTACTACACAAGCTTCCAACTTTCCTAACTTTGTTGCTAAAGTATAAAAGAATGAGCTACCGAGCCTGGGTTGGTTAACTCTTGAGGTCCCTCTGGTCTCGACCAATTTAGGTAAATCCTCCTTCAGTTATAGTGCCCCCTATTGTTGGAATAACCTGCTAAATTCCTTGCATCTTGATTCCCTGGTGCAACTAGGGCAGTTTAGGACTCTGGTGTTACATTCATTCATAGAGGTTTGCAGTTGTTTTGATTGATTGTAATGGTTTATTTGTTGAAATATTTATATTGTAATTGTAACTTCTTTATTTCTGGAACGTTCATTTTTCTTGATTGTGAAAATGTTTGTAATCCGGGTAACATTATGAATGAGACCCGGGTCTCAATTGGGCTCCCCTGAATAAATACAGTAAAAGTGAAATAACAAAAACATAAATAGTCAATTGTCAACAATGATTGAGCAATAGAGGACTGGAAAATATCAACACAATTTCTGATCATATAAACCTACAATTATAGGCAAAACATATCAAGATTTGTTGCTGTTACTTTCATTATGAAGAAGGGTTCATTCCACACAAAATTGATAAACTTTTTACAGCAATACAAGATGACAAGCATTACACACATGCGTTAGGCCTGTTGTTGTCGTACTCAGTACGCCCACCCCACCCCCTCGCCACCCAAGACACAGTGTTCAGTCAATCCAGCCAGGCCAGCTCTGCTCTGGGCTGTTTGGATAACTTAATGAGGGGGGAGGGGGTTGTCTAGCCACCCTGCGCCATCCCAGACAATAAGTATTATGGCCAATCCTGTCAATCCGAGGAAAAGCCAGGCAACTACATCACTAGACCTTCTCCATTGCCAGACTACCAGACTTCAGAGCAGAGGTTAACTAAGACAAACATAACATAGAGTGGCTCCTGGATGGCACATCTATACATTTGAGATTTCAGGAGGTAATCCCCATGCTGCTGCACCACACCCAGGACGCCTGGGCTCTCATGTCCTGGGCTCTCATGTCCTGGGCTCTCATGTCCAGGGCTCTCATGTCCTGGGCTCTCATGTCCTGGGCTCTCATGTCCTGGGCTCTCATGTCGTGGGCTCTCATGTCCAGGGCTCTCATGTCCAGGGCTCTCATGTCCAGGGCTCTGCCCCATGTGTGTGTGTGTGTGTGTGTGGTTGTGTGTGTGTGTGTGTGGTTGTGTGTGTGTGTGTGTGTGTGTGGATTGTCCAAGGTGAGTGGGGTCGGGTTGGTTGCCTGACTGCAGTGTAAATGGTAATCTGTGTGTAATGTAATCCGTGGTCAGGGCTGCCTAGGCACAATGCTGCTGTTGTAGTGGTGGCCCAACAGGGTAAACCGCCCAGCAGTCTCTACGGCAGGCAACAGGTGTGAGGACAGACACCCACCTGTCAGTCTAGCCAAACACTAGGTCAGCACTCCTGTCCTGACTGTGTTTTTATAGTGTTTGCTGTACGACAGTGTGTGTGAGGGGAGGGGTGTATGTGTGTGTGAGGGGGGTGGGGGGGTGGGTGGGGGTGTACACTACATGGTCAAAAGTATGTGGACACCCATTTAAATGAGTGTATTAGGTTATTTCAGACACACCCGTTGCTGACAGGTGTGTGCAATCTCCATAGGGAAACACTGGCAGTAAAATGGTCCGTACCACCTTTCCAACAAGTCAGTTCGTCAAATTCCTGCCCTGCTACAGTTTACCCAGTCAGCTGTAAGTGCTGTTATTGTGAAGTGGAAACGTCTAGGAGCAACAACAGCCGCGAAGTGGTAGTGTGTGGCACAAGCTCACAGAATGAGTGCTGAAGCACGTAGCACGTAAAAATTGTCTGTCCTCAACTGCAGCACTCACTACCGAGTTCCAAACTGCCTCTGGAAGCAACATCAGCACAAGAACTGTTATTCGGGAGCTTCATGAAATGGGTTTCCATGGCCGAGCAGTCGCACACAAGCCTAAGATCATCATGCGCAATGCCAAGCATCGGCTGGAGTGGTGTAAAGCTTGTTACCATTGGGCTCTGGAGCAGTGGAAACGCGTTCTCTGGAGTGATGAATCACGCTTCACCATCTGGCAGTCCGATGGACCAATCTGGGTTTGGCGGATGCCAGTAAAACGCTACCTGCCCCAATGCATAGTGCCAACTGTAAAGTTTGGTGGAGGAGGAATAATGGTCTGGGGCTGTTTTTCATGGTTCGGGCGCCTCAGTTCCAGTGAAGGGAAATCTTAACGCTACACCATACAATTACATTCTAGACGATTGTGTGCTTCCATCTTTGTGGAAACAGTTTTGGGAAGACCCTCAGCATGACAATGCCCCTGTGCACGAAGCGAGGTCCAAACATAAATGGTTTGTCGAGATTGGTGTGGAAGAACTTGACTGGCCTGCACAGAGCCCTGACCTCAAACCTATCGAACACCATTGGGATGAATTGGAATACCGACTGCGAGCCAGGCCTAATCGCCCAACATCAGTGCGTCCACATACTTTTGGCAATGTACTGTGTGTGTGTGTGTGTGTGTGTGTGTGTGTGTGTGTGTGTGTGTGTGTGTGTGCCCACGCATGTGTGTGTCTACATACTATATCTACAACAATCTGCATAGAAAACATATGTACAGTATTCCTCTTTCTGTAACAATACTTTGAGTTTAGACTTAAAACAGAAAAGATAGAGTAAGCAGAGATGAATGAAATAGAACGGTAAAATAGCTAACGGAGAACTACAAATGCTACATCTGGTCAGGTACGGGAAGCATCCTTCATTTTAAGTGCGGCCCTGTGTTTGTACACAGAGTTCAGCTGGACGTGAACGATGAAACAAGTATCCACATAGTGGCCTTGAGTATCTGTCAACAGCTGCGTTCCAAACCAGTGTGTGAGCTGACCAAACAAACAGTGTCAAAGAGGGGTGGGGGACCCTGCCGTGATGGACGTCCAAGGACAATCCCCACCGGGGTCTGTAACAATAGAACCGGGGTCTGTAACCGTAGGAACGATTAAAACAGTAGTTAAAACACGTAAATATAACCGTTCCTTTTTACATTTTCTCGTTATAAGTTAGTATATCAGGACATATTATAAAACGGAATGTACCCTTTAACGTAGTGCAGTATATAGGGAATAGGAGGCCATTTGGCACAGCCCCTTGTCTCTTTCCTGGAGCGTGGCTGTAATCTGTTACACTTAAGTCCAGCCGTGGTGATTATCTGTGTCTGTGGGCCGTAGGGGTCACGGTACTGTTGACCTCCAACCAGCCCTGAGACTGGGTGTTCCCCTTTCTTCTCTACTGGCTGAGCAGGTCCCTGAGGAGCGGCTAGTCCCACACGTCACTCATCTGTGAGAGGCAGCGGTGGCACGGGGCGCTGCTGAAACACGAGAGCGGGGAAGGAGAGGAGGAGGAGGGGTGAAGAGTGGTAGAGAGGAGAGAAAAGGAGAGAAGAAGGAAGGAAATTATGGAGAAGAGTGTGGAAGACAGGAGAGGGGCAGGGGAGTCCTGGAGGAATATCATCTCTGTAACATGGGATGATATGAATGGGAGTCCAGGTGGAATATCATCTCTGTAACATGGGATGATATGAATGGGAGTCCTGGTGGAATATCATCTCTGTAACATGGGATGATATGAATGGGAGTCCTGGAGGAATATCATCTCTGTAACATGGGATGATATGAATGGGAGTCCTGGAGGAATATCATCTCTGTAACATGGGATGATATGAATGGGGGTCCTGGAGGAATATCATCTCTGTAACATGGGATGATATGAATGGGAGTCCAGGTGGAATATCATCTCTGTAACATGGGATGATATGAATGGGAGTCCAGGTGGAATATCATCTCTGTAACATGGGATGATATGAATGCAGTCACAGTCACTACTTGTGGATCAACATACATTAAAGTGTCATGTAAATAGTATGGGGATCAGGGGTTAGGGTCCTGGCACGTTTGGCTGATTATGGGTCGCTTCTGTCATTGTTATAAAAGCCAGGAACAACACAGCACTTAAAACAAAACATTTACATTGATGTTTTTGACTATTTGTCTGTCAAGAATAGGCTACCTGTCATTTATTTGTTCAAAGGGATAGTTCACTCAAATTACAAAATCACATATTGATTCCCTTACCCTGTAAGCAGTCTATGGACAAGGTATGAGGACATGCTTTGGTTTAGTTTACCTGGCACTGTTTTCTAATGCTAACGTTAGCAAGTCATGGTACATAAGCATTTTTGGTGCATCATATCCAAAGCATCCTAAAGTATCTGAAATAGACTGTGTAGCTCAATAAAGTCCCTTATAGATAACTTGGACATTATGCACGAACAATTATAATAATAGGTGCTATGACATTTGAAAACAGCGCCAGGAAACGTAACCAAAGAACGGATTGCTGTCATACGTTGTCAACAGACTTGATTTTGGTGAACTGTCCCTAAGCAACTGATTCTATCCCTAAGCAAGTCATCTATTCTATCCAATACAAATTGCACTATTTTATTATATTCTGGCCTGTTCTATTCTGACTAGCGGAAATTATTTTCTGACACACAATTGTGACGCACTGACCGACATCCCATCCCTTGAATCAAAATTAAGGATTTCGATAGTATGATAACAGTAGGCCTCATCTGCCATGCATTAGTCCACGACCACATGCTCCCTTTATAACGGAATGATGTTATTCTGTTCGTAATTGACGTCGCTCTTTTACTTTCATCCAGGGCGGTGTGTCGGTCACGCGCACCCGGATGAACTTGAGAGGCTGAACGGGAAACGATTCTCCGTTTCTATTATTATCCCACACTCCCGCAACCAAAGACTGTAAACAACACTTATAGTGTAAGTAGTTGTTTCGGATATAATCATTAAGTATTGCACATGCTATCACGCGTTTATGTGAAGGTTTGGGGCTGCAGAAAGTGTGCGGTTCAATAGAGATCAGTGGCCGTCTACTTTATTTCAGTTGCGCAACAGCGGTTGTTGTTCCAATCTAACCGCAGTCGGGACTTGTTGAACATGGCTGAACCAAGCGGCAAAAGATTGTAGAGCATCCTGCCTAACTGTAAAAATCACCATGCATTTCTCGGGAGCAGGGTGAAACAGAATCTCCCAGCGGTCGTTGAGGAAAGTTTGTGCGGAGTGTCGACATTGCTTATGGATGTCGCGTACAGACTTGATGCGCTGGTAAGAGACCCGACATTCCAGCAATAGGCTGTAAGTGCAAGACAAGTTACTTGTTTCCGAGTTATCTCCGGGAAAATTGGATGTGTTGCAAATAAACGATTTACATCAAATGTAATGCATTGATTATAGAACAATGAATAGCCTAAATCACTGAAGGAAATATGTTTTCCTTATCGATATGCGATTCACCCATCTGTCATTCTACAACGTTGCTTAATCATCTAGTGTAGGGCTACAAACGATGACTCATACAAGTCTTCCTCCTACCACGCCTTTACTTATGAATTGGTTACATTGACCAATGTTAGTCACAATGCCATCCTTTACAGCTATATCTGTCAATAACCTATCTGTACGTGGATCACTCTCACTGGAGTTACTCTGAATGATTGACTCTTCCAGGCCAAGATATTTGAGCAGGATGACATCGCTTTGCCAAGAGTGGCAGCGTTCTTTCATGAGCACTCTGTGAACGAGCAGGTGCGGGCTGAGACCATGCTGGACTACCTGTCAGACAGAGGGGGACAGTACTGCAGTAAAGACATCCAGGTAAAGCTGCCCACTCATAGCAATTGAATGCACCTCCTGTACACCCATTATAGCATAATTGACCCGAATGTGTGCCCACTGCCAGGGGATAGGGGATGGGTTTCTAACTCCAGGCACTAAAGCAGGGTTTCCACTAGTTACCCCAGCCACAAACAAAAAAATTATATTGAAAACAAAAATGTGCTTTTTGGTCTCAATTTAAGGTTAGGCATAAGGTTAGCGATTAGGGTTAGAATGTGATTTTAAGAAGACCAATTGTGGCTGTGGTCATGCATGCATGCTGCCTTCCTTTCGCATTGGCCTTTAATAAACTTGCATACTGGCTGTGTCCGAATACCCGTACTTGCGTTCTTAATAGTAGGCATTTTGTGTATGTGAATATGTTTTATAGTATGTGAAATTTAGTACACTTTAAATGCAGGATGCCATACTAATTTCGTCATTTCATCTAGTAGAATTCACTGCACCCTATTGAAGAAGAGTGTCCTCTTCAGGTCCATGTGTGTTTCACAGCAACTGATAAACAGCTGATAATGAGATAAGGGAACATGTTGTACCAAAATGAATGAATGGCGGGAAACAACGCAATTGTGCATTAGATCAGAGTTTCCCCAACTCTGTACTGCCCCCCCCCAGCACTACAGAGCTGATTCAAATAAACAACTCATCACCAAGCTTTGATTATTTGAATCAGCTATATAGTGCTGGGGCAAAACCCAAAACATGCACATGCCAGGACCGAGTTTGGGAAACCCTGCATTAGATGATGCATTCGCAGTATGGATGAGCCTAGTATGTTGGTATTTGTTGCTGCATACATTTTGATGAAACAGTATGTTCTAAATAGTATGTAGTGTGATTAGTATGAAGGTTTAGTCAGTAGTAGGCAAGACAAAGTTTGGCCACAGCCACTGTCTATGCTCAGAATATGTTCTCTTAAATTAGCTAGCTACTACATCTAGGCTACATCTAGAACTTCAAGTTCCTTGGTGTCCACATCACCAACAAACTATCATGGTCCAAACACACTAAGACAGTCGTGAAGAGGGCACGACAATGCCTTTTCCCCCTCAGGAGACTGAAAAGATTTGTCATGGGTCCTCATATCCTCAAAAAGTTATACAACTGCAGCATCAAATAACATCCTGACTGGTTGCATGGCAACTGCTTGGCCTCCGACCGCAAGGCACTACAGAGGGTTGTGCGTACGACCTGCTGCGTACCTTTCAGGGATGGTGTTTTGGTTGGTGTTGGGGTTCCTTGGGGCTAGAGATAAGGGGTTGTGGGTGGACTGGACAGGATAGGGACGTCAGAGACCAAGGGGGATTGGGGGTTAAACCCTAACCCTGGGGCTTTGCCTGTGGCTCAGGCCTAATGCCCGGCAGGGTGTACATTTCCCCTGAGTTCCGGAGAATTGGGGAGATGAATGCGTACGCGGAAGGACAGTGCATTAATTGTGTTTCCAGCTCTTCTTTCTGCCTCCAGTTTTACGAGTCATGTCAAATCAGAACTGTATGGGACCGTTAAGGGGTCCATCATCATGAATTTGGGACACCTTGTTATCCATTGATCAGTGAGGACAAATGAATAGTCCTGTACAAGTCTATTTGTCAGTTCTAATATTATTAAGATTTGTATTAAATTCTGCAATAATAGATAACTTTGGTTGAAGTTTTGAAAGAAGTTGTCTGTAAGGCTTTTCTTGGTTTTTTTAAACAGTTGTGACAGATACATTTTCATAAAGATGATTAAAAGTTGTCTGTAAGGCTTTTCTTCGTTTTTTACAACAGATACATTTTCATAAAGAGTATAGTTAAAATAGGAGGGATATAGTATTTTAAGAAATTATTAAAGTTACAATATGTACATTTTTGGGTGACCCGACCAAATTCACATAGAAATGTGAGTTATACATCTGTCATTCTCATTGAAAGCAAGCCTGAGAAGCAGGTGATGTGTTCTATGTGTGCTATTTCTATACTTCCTTTTCATAAGTTTAGTTTTTGCATCTTTTATTTTCAGTTTTGTACACCAGCTTCAAACAACTGAAAATACGAAATATTTTGTTATTGAAAATATATTTCACAGCAGTTTAGATGGTAATATGATTCTCTACACTATACTAGTTTATTACAGTGGTTTAGATGGTAATATGATTCTCTATACTAGTTTATTACAGTGGTTTAGATGGTAAAATGATTCTCTACACTATACTAGTTTATTACAGTGGTTTAGATGGTAATATGATTCTCTACACTATACTAGTTTATTACAGTGGTTTAGATGGTAATATGATTCTCTATACTAGTTTATTACAGTGGTTTAGATGGTAATATTATTCTCTACACTATACTAGTTTATTACAGTGGTTTAGATGGTAATATGATTCTCTATACTAGTTTATTACAGTGGTTTAGATGGTAATATGATTCTCTATACTAGTTTATTACAGTGGTTTAAATGGTAATATGATTCTCTACACTATACTAGTTTATTACAGTGGTTTAGATGGTAGTATGATTCTCTACACTATACTAGTTTATTACAGTGGTTTAGATGGTAATATGATTCTCTATACTAGTTTATTACAGTGGTTTAGATGGTAATATGATTCTCTATACTAGTTTATTACAGTGGTTTAGATGGTAATATGATTCTCTACACTATACTAGTTTATTACAGTGGTTTAGATGGTAATATGATTCTCTACACTATACTAGTTTATTACAGTGGTTTAGATGGTAATGTGATTCTCTATACTAGTTTATTACAGTGGTTAAGATGGTAATGTGATTCTCTACACTATACTAGTTTATTACAGTGGTTTAGATGGTAATGTGATTCTCTACACTAGTTTATTACAGTGGTTTAGATGGTACTGTGATTCTCTACACTATACTAGTTTATTACAGTGGTTTAGATGGTAATGTGATTCTCTATACTAGTTTATTACAGTGGTTTAGATGGTAATATGATTCTCTATACTAGTTTATTACAGTGGTTTAGATGGTAATATGATTCTCTATACTAGTTTATTACAGTGGTTTAGATGGTAATATGATTCTCTATACTAGTTTATTACAGTGGTTTAGATGGTAATATGATTCTCTACACTATACTAGTTTATTACAGTGGTTTAGATGGTAATATGATTCTCTATACTAGTTTATTACAGTGGTTTAGATGGTAATGTGATTCTCTATACTAGTTTATTACAGTGGTTTAGATGGTAATATGATTCTCTATACTATACTAGTTTATTACAGTGGTTTAGATGGTAATATGATTCTCTATACTAGTTTATTACAGTGGTTTAGATGGTAATATGATTCTCTATACTAGTTTATTACAGTGGTTTAGATGGTAATATGATTCTCTACACTATACTAGTTTATTACAGTGGTTTAGATGGTAATATGATTCTCTATACTAGTTTATTACAGTGGTTTAGATGGTAATATGATTCTCTATACTAGTTTATTACAGTGGTTTAGATGGTAATATGATTCTCTATACTAGTTTATTACAGTGGTTTAGATGGTAATATGATTCTCTATACTAGTTTATTACAGTGGTTTAGATGGTAATATGATTCTCTATACTAGTTTATTACAGTGGTTTAGATGGTAATATGATTCTCTATACTAGTTTATTACAGTGGTTTAGATGGTAATATGATTCTCTACACTATACTAGTTTATTACAGTGGTTTAGATGGTAATATGATTCTCTACACTATACTAGTTTATTACAGTGGTTTAGATGGTAATATGATTCTCTACACTATACTAGTTTATTACAGTGGTTTAGATGGTAATGTGATTCTCTACACTATACTAGTTTATTACAGTGGTTTAGATGGTAATATGATTCTCTATACTAGTTTATTACAGTGGTTTAGATGGTAATATGATTCTCTATACTAGTTTATTACAGTGGTTTAGATGGTAATATGATTCTCTATACTAGTTTATTACAGTGGTTTAGATGGTAATATGATTCTCTATACTAGTTTATTACAGTGGTTTAGATGGTAATATGATTCTCTATACTAGTTTATTACAGTGGTTTAGATGGTAATGTGATTCTCTACACTATACTAGTTTATTACAGTGGTTTAGATGGTAATATGATTCTCTACACTATACTAGTTTATTACAGTGGTTTAGATGGTAATATGATTCTCTATACTAGTTTATTACAGTGGTTTAGATGTTAATATGATTCTCTATACTAGTTTATTACAGTGGTTTAGATGGTAATATGATTCTCTATACTAGTTTATTACAGTGGTTTAGATGGTAATATGATTCACTATACTAGTTTATTACAGTGGTTTAGATGGTAATATGATTCTCTATACTAGTTTATTACAGTGGTTTAGATGGTAATATGATTCTCTATACTAGTTTATTACAGTGGTTTAGATGGTAATATGATTCACTATACTAGTTTATTACAGTGGTTTAGATGGTAATATGATTCTCTACACTATACTAGTTTATTACAGTGGTTTAGATGGTAATATGATTCTCTATACTAGTTTATTACAGTGGTTTAGATGGTAATATGATTCTCTACACTATACTAGTTTATTACAGTGGTTTAGATGGTAATATGATTCTCTATACTAGTTTATTACAGTGGTTTAGATGGTAATATGATTCTCTACACTAGTTTATTACAGTGGTTTAGATGGTAATATGATTCTCTACACTATACTAGTTTATTACAGTGGTTTAGATGGTAATATGATTCACTATACTAGTTTTATTACAGTGGTTTAGATGGTAATGTGATTCTCTACACTATACTAGTTTATTACAGTGGTTTAGATGGTAATGTGATTCTCTATACTATACTGGTTTATTACAGTGGTTTAGATGGTAATATGATTCTCTATACTAGTTTATTACAGTGGTTTAGATGGTAATATGATTCTCTACACTATACTAGTTTATTACAGTGGTTTAGATGGTAATATGATTCTCTATACTAGTTTATTACAGTGGTTTGGATGGTAATATGATTCTCTACACTATACTAGTTTATTACAGTGGTTTAGATGGTAATATGATTCTCTATACTAGTTTATTACAGTGGTTTAGATGGTAATATGATTCTCTACACTAGTTTATTACAGTGGTTTAGATGGTAATATGATTCTCTATACTATACTAGTTTATTACAGTGGTTTAGATGGTAATATGATTCTCTATACTAGTTTATTACAGTGGTTTAGATGGTAATATGATTCTCTACACTATACTAGTTTATTACAGTGGTTTAGATGGTAATATGATTCTCTACACTATACTAGTTTATTACAGTGGTTTAGATGGTAATGTGATTCTCTACACTATACTAGTTTATTACAGTGGTTTAGATGGTAATATGATTCTCTACACTATACTAGTTTATTACAGTGGTTTAGATGGTAATATGATTCTCTATACTAGTTTATTACAGTGGTTTAGATGGTAATATGATTCTCTATACTAGTTTATTACAGTGGTTTAGATGGTAATATGATTCTCTATACTAGTTTATTACAGTGGTTTAGATGGTAATATGATTCTCTACACTATACTAGTTTATTACAGTGGTTTAGATGGTAATATGATTCTCTATACTAGTTTATTACAGTGGTTTAGATGGTAATGTGATTCTCTATACTAGTTTATTACAGTGGTTTAGATGGTAATATGATTCTCTACACTATACTAGTTTATTACAGTGGTTTATATGGTAATATGATTCTCTATACTAGTTTATTACAGTGGTTTAGATGGTAATATGATTCTCTATACTAGTTTATTACAGTGGTTTAGATGGTAATATGATTCTCTACACTATACTAGTTTATTACAGTGGTTTAGATGGTAATATGATTCTCTATACTAGTTTATTACAGTGGTTTAGATGGTAATGTGATTCTCTATACTAGTTTATTACAGTGGTTTAGATGGTAATATGATTCTCTTTACTAGTTTATTACAGTGGTTTAGATGGTAA
The DNA here is from genome assembly GCA_023634145.1 of Thymallus thymallus. Taxonomy (NCBI): domain Eukaryota; kingdom Metazoa; phylum Chordata; class Actinopteri; order Salmoniformes; family Salmonidae; genus Thymallus; species Thymallus thymallus. Next base: position 3,689,479 of record CM042413.1, read on the forward strand.
TATGATTCTCTACACTATACTAGTTTATTACAGTGGTTTAGATGGTAATATGATTCTCTACACTATACTAGTTTATTACAGTGGTTTAGATGGTAATATGATTCTCTACACTATACTAGTTTATTACAGTGGTTTAGATGGTACAATGATTCTCTACAGTCGTGGCCAAAGGTTTTGAGAATGACACAAGTATTGGTCTTCACAAAGTATTCCATAAGTGTCAAAGGCTTTCATTGACAATGACATTCAGTTTATGCAAAGAGTCAATATTTGCAATGTTGACCCTTCTTTTTCAAGACCTCTGCAATCTGCCCTGTCATGCTGTCAATTAACTTCTGGGCCACATCCTGACTGATTTCAGGCCATTCTTGCATAATCAATGCTTGGAGTTTGTCAGAAGTTGTGGGTTTTTGTTTGTCCACCTGCCTCTTGAGGATCGACCACAAGTTCTTAATGGGATTAAGGTCTGGGGAGTTTCCTGGCCATGGACCCAAAATGTCGATGTTTTGTTCCCCGAGCCTCTTAGTTATCACTTTTGCCTCATGGCAAGGTGCTCCATCATGCTGGAAAAGGCATTGGTCGTCACCAAACTGTTCTTGGATGGTTGGGAGAAGTTGCTCTCAGAGCATGTGTTTGTACCATTCTTTATTCATAGCTGTGTTCTTAGGCAAAATTGTGAGTGAGCCCACTCCCTTGGCTGAGAAGCAACCCCACACATGAATGGTCTGAGGATGCTTTACTGTTAGCATGACACAGGACTGATGGTAGCGCTCACCTTGTCTTCTCCGGAAAAGGTGTTTTCCGGATGGTCCAAACAATCGGAAAGGGGATTCATCAGAGAAAATCCCTGTACCTTTTGCAGAATATCAGTCTGTCCCTGATGTTTTTCCTGGAGAGAAGTGGCTTCTTTGCTGCCCTTCTTGACACCAGGTCATCCTCCAAAAGTCTTCGCCTCACTGTGCGTGCATATGCACTCACACCTGCCTGCTGACATTCCTGAGCAAGCTCTGCACTGGTGGTGGCCCGATCCCGCAGCTGAGTCAACTTTAGGAGACGGTCCTGGCGCTCTGACGCCATCTTCACAACAATTGAACCTCTCTCCTTGAAGTTCTTGATGATCCAATAAATGGTTTATTTACCAGCAGCAATATCCTTGCCTGTGAAGCCCTTTTTGTGCAAAGCAATTATGACGGCACGTGTTTCCTTGCAGGTAACCATGGTTGACAGAGGAAGAACAATGATTTCAAGCACCACCCTCCTTTTAAAGCTTCCAATCTGTTATTCTGACTCAATCAGCATGACAGAGTGATCTCCAGCCTTGTCCTCGTCAACACTCTCACCTGTGTTAACGAGACAATCACTGACATGATGGCAGCTGGTCATCATCAACACTGAGGCAGAAAACTTTGTGGAGACCAATACTTGTGTCATTCTCAAAACTTTTGACCACGACTGTACTATAATAAGTAAAAAATAAAGTTATTCTTCAATGCAGTCTATGTAACATTTTGGTTATTTGCAGACATTCTTATCCAGAGTGACTTAGTCAGTGCATTCTAATGGCTCTGTGTTTGCTGTCTTTCTCCCCTAGAGGCCAGGCTGTGAGGAGGTGTGTGCGGTGATCCCAGCCCTGGAGCTGATGCTGGGCCAGTGGAAGGAAGAGATGGCCATGATGGTGGAACTCAGCCAGTTGTCCAAGGAGCACAGCGATCCACACTCCGCCAGTGTGGTCAAAAGACGCTTTCTGGAGCCGCTGGTGCCCCGCGTCAAACTGCTGGGAGACCTCCTGACCAACGCGCGTAGGGTGGGTTGCACCAGCGACCGCTCGGGGGGCTTCGGGGAGTACCTCATCGACCAGCTGCAGGAGGAGTTGACCAACGTCTCCAGTGGATGAATCACTCACTCACTAGTTTCTATTAAAGAAAACTACTTTGTGAGTTAGACTCTCAAAACAAGCCTCTCCTGTCCTGTCAGTGTTTTATGGCCACATATATTGTGTTATTGCTTGTAAGTAAGGCCAATGTATTGTAGAAAACGCTTCCTAGCTCCTCTGTAGAAATCAATTTCTGAAAAAACAAGGGTTATTGTTGGAGAGGTATGGCTTAGTTATAACTATTTTTTATTTTATGTTTGGCGGGACAAATTGATGGTTTTTTTTTTTTTTATGTGTTCGAGAGGGGCCAAGGTCTTGAATCCAGTCTTTTAGGTTCTAAAGACTCATCAAAAAGAATGATTACATGTATTGTGCATTTCAAAGGGCACAGCTTCATTGTATCATGTATGTATTCAATTAGCGAAGTTGACCCTCGTTGCCATAAATGTGGTGTTGGATGAATTGAGAGATAACAATGTGATAATGAAAGTACTTGAAGTACTGTTCATATCTGGATTGTCACCTCGCTATGTTATATGGCTCATAATGTGAAGTATTTCTGTATTCAATATTTAACAAAGAGGTCACTCTTTCATAAGAAACTCTGGGTTGATGTAGAATGGGATATTGTTTGCCAATGGTCTCATCTGTACACTTTGTTTCCACAAAATCTCTCTTTCTCTGTGGCTCAGAGTGTTTGATTTAACTCTTTCATGTAATGTTAGTGTTCATAGTGACTTCAGTGTCCTGATTGTCAAAAGATTCTTCTTGCTGGTTTTGCATGGGATGCCAACCCTAATTTAATCAACTCACTATCGCCATCTAGTGGTTCTCACCTATTAAGGTTTTCAATAAGAAGGCTTGAAGCGGCCTCATGTTCTCCAATAGACATACCTGTCTAAAAAAATATGCACTTTAGATCACAGCAGAATTTACGCCAAAAGAGCATTTTGTATTTAGAAAAGTAAATTGCATTTAAAACAAACTGGTCTGACTGATTAATTCTAAAGTAGCCTGCATGTATGAATATATCTGAGGGCTATAGATTAGAATATAATTCGGTGGATGCTTATATTTGGCCTGTTTCACACATTATACACGTGAATGAGATTTTGTTGTTGTTGCATATCCCAATTCCGCCTGAGACACCCTTGGAGAGTGGGGTCACGGCCAGGGTCAGCCATCATCAACAGCAACCCTGGAGCAATTAGGGTAACGTGCTTTGCTCAAGGGCACATCAACAGATTTGTTTTTGTTTTTTAGTCGGCTCGGGAATTCGAACTATCAGCATTTCAATTACTGGCCCAATGCTGCAACTGCTATAGGCTACCTGCCACCGCCGAAAGTAATATTGTGTGCAGAATAAGTAGTGATATCATTAGGCCAACTTGGACATTAGGGACATTTAGAGAAACTTGTGAATAACAGAATGATAGATTTAGACAGGTTATGGGCTAAATGACTTTGAAAGGGAATAGAATAGAATTAGCCTACGGTATAACATTTTAGTAATAGGACTACATAGAATTATACCAGCTAAGCACCAAAATATTAAAATGTAAACTGTATTTTTAAAAAAATTGAAAAAAAGAATGAAAGGTTAATTGATTGCTGTGATTCATTTTTCTATAGTATCATTAGAGCGTCTTAAAATATCAATATGACTGTATTCAAACGAATAATAGGCCACGATCTCGATGTTATTATAGGGGCAGTACACTAATTAGCGTGAAGTTGGAAACCCCTCCCTATGCACCCACTCCGCGAGATTGGCCAATCCAGGGAGCTGTCAGAAATGCAGAGCACGCCCCTAACTCTAACCAAGAATAAAAGCTTGTTAGAGCCACAGCATCAGCAACAGTTAGCAGGGTGCATTAGGGTAGAGTTTGGGGAAAGATAAACACATTCCTACACTAAAATCTAACCGTCATTTTAAGGATACTTTTACTTTTTGCCCAAAGTTTCTGGTAACTTCTAAAAGTTTGTGAGAAATACAGAGCCAGGAGAACGATTGTTAAAACGTTGGTCTTGGAAATTGACAGTGAAATAGAGATGGAGTTGTCGGATATTTCGTTCCCCATCACCTCCGCTGATGACTTTTATGACGACCCGTGCTTCAACACCAGCGACATGCATTTTTTTGAAGACATGGACCCCCGGTTAGTCCATGTGGGTCTCCTCAAGCCGGACGACCACCATCACAACGAAGACGAGCACATCAGGGTCCCAAGTGGGCACCACCAAGCCGGTAGGTGCCTCCTCTGGGCATGCAAAGCTTGCAAGAGGAAAACCACCAACACCGACCGGAGGAAGGCTGCTACCATGCGGGAGAGGAGGAGACTGGGCAAGGTCAACGACGCCTTCGAGAACCTGAAGAGATGCACGTCGAACAACCCCAACCAGAGGCTTCCAAAGGTGGAGATCCTGAGAAATGCCATCAGCTACATCGAGTCTCTGCAGTCTCTGCTCAGGGGCCAGGACGGTGAAAACTACTACCCCTTGCTGGAGCACTACAACGGGGACTCTGACGCATCCAGCCCACGGTCCAACTGCTCTGATGGAATGGTGAGTTGGTGCATCTTGACCTCAGTGTCTATGGGCATGTCCCCTGGATTTTGGTCGTTTTTTATTATACAAAACACATATTTGCATTTTATTTGTATATATTATTTTGAATAAAGGTCTATAGTTTAAGATATTGACTTATATGTCTATGGTTTAATATATAATTCCAAAAGTTGACAGAATACAACATGTATTATTGTATTGCTCGAATTCTTAGATGTCATATTTTTTTCTCTCCAGATGGACGATAATGCCCCGAAGTGCACGTCCGCAAGACGAAGCAGCTATGACACCTCTTATTTCGCCGAGACTCCAAATGGTAAGTTATTATTTTAGTGTCATATTATCGTGACTTGTTATAGACCCAGACCTTAATTATACGTTTTTAAAAGTACGTTTAATTCAGCAGCTCTCAATCAGTAGCCCAACGCTCAAGACAAAATACAGGCATTATTTGACATTATTAAGACAATGTTACTAGTTTATATAGTCTCTGGTGTTTCCTTCACATGTGTTACAGCTGATGCCAGAAGCAACAAGAACGCAGTCATCTCCAGCTTGGATTGTCTATCCAGCATCGTGGAGAGAATCTCAACAGACACGTCCGCGTGCGTTATGTTATCGGTTCAGGAGGGTTGCCCCTGCTCTCCCCAAGAGGGATCTATCCTGAGCGAGACAGGGGCAACCGTGCCGTCGCCGACCAAGTGCCCACAGCCCTCCCTAGACCCCATCTACCAAGTGCTATGAAAAGACAGTGATAGTATAATGGCTACGTTCATGAAAATGCATCGGTTCATGTAAAACGAAGAAAACTAAAAACGGTCAGGGTTTTATAAGATATAATTTACCGATTTATTTATGTAAGTGTAATCGTATATTAAATATTTGACCACTTTCTTTCCCTTGCCATTTTTAATGTTTATGACAATAGAGGACCATTTTTGTATAGGCCTGTGTGTAAATAAGAGGTGATTTTTTATTTAATTTTAATTTCGCCTGTTTACATTCAGGGGCGCTTGGTTTGTTTGTTGTGAGAAATGTTTAACTTTATATTTATACATCTTCAAATTAGTGAAAGTTGTTCGATGTTATTATAAATAAATGACTATGACTATTTATACACCATTTACACTCTTGCCTTGTCAAGATAACTGAATGTGTTTTGCATGGAACAAGGAATATAATGAAATATTGAAATGATAAAATATATTAAAAATACTGAAACATACTATACTGTATTAAGACTATTATATTATAATATTAGGCCCATTGCAAATTGGGTAATTTTTCGCGATTTATACGGGATACACATCATTTGAAATAATATTTCGACATTTTCACGTCCATTTGATTACATAATATAACGAAATAGAGAACACAATAGCATATGATCAGCTATAAATGTTTTCTGTGAACTTAGTCCATGTCACATGTAACGTCTCAACGCATGGAAAGATTATAGTTTCTAACAGATTTATTTATTTTTCTCCCAAACAAAATACAACTTACATTTTCTTGTATGCCTAAGAAACAACTAATTTTACAAGACCCACACTACTGCTTTCCAACTGGGACAATTTACAGGGCATTATAATCACACAGTATGTATATATTATAGGTACTTCGTTTTATTAGTATTCCTAGTAGTAGTTGTAAAAAAAAAAGTACGTTTTTTAAAAATTGTTATTATTAATATTATTATTTCATTGTTATTATTTATTGTTCTTTTTTTATTCGGACACTTGAAAACGAGATGGTGCATCTCAAGATATTTCATACTGCAACATGTCAAATAAATAAAAATGGATTAAATGAAACACATCTAATAACCCAAATTACCCACAAATAAGATGTAAACTGTTGCCATAAAATAATCTGTCTAAAACAGTGATTTATATAAGAGAGGTTAATTTAAGTGATATTAGGTCTATTAACTCAGGGCCAAATACCAACTGTTACATAAATCACGCATTGACGTCCAACGGAGATTTGCCCAAAAATCCATGTTATGCGCGCATGTTTCATACAAAACAAATGTTGTTTAGCAGTAACACACCATCTTAAATTATCACGAGGGTTTCCTCTTTTGCAATTCACAAAACTAGACAGACAGTATAGGCCTAGTCTATAGGCTACAAAACCTGTTAATTCTCTCAATTTACTTATAACATTTACATATCTGTATTCGTGAATTGATTTCTAAATGAAAGCTCTACTCATATTTAGATCAAATATTACGCAGCGAATACAAGTCATTTAAATAAATCATGAATATTCGTTTTAATTATATCCCTAAAAAACGATTTTAACACGTTGTTCCTGTTTTTGACATATAACTGTACAAATATAAATAGCTATTCAAAGCACAAACACCATTGGGCCCGATATGGTCTATATTTTAGACATTATAGCCAATTACGATAAATATAATTTGATTTGAAAAGTATTATGAGCTGTGTGAACATAGTTGTTTTTGCCTTTCTTGTCTTGTTCAAAAGTGAACGTCAGTAAACATCTTGAACAGAAGTGACAAGTGTGCAAAGTGAGTTGCTTACCTCATGGGTCTAGAGGCCTACCCATAGTAGTATTATTAATAATTATATTTATATGAGTAGACCTACAGTCAGGGCAGAAAATAACAGTTGAACATTAGGAGAGCAACAGCGACATCACAAGTTCACATTGTGTACTGCAGGGCAGTGCAGAAGCCCGGAGCAATTTTCCACTAGGTCAACAAGGCTACATTGTTGTTGAAAGATTTTCCCTTTACACCTTCTCTACTCTGAGGAAACTAGACCCATAGTGTAGGGGTGTTGAAGACATTGAGATAGATAGATGACTCGTCTTTGTAGCGTCTGTGACAGCATGGGCAGAACATTGAGGCAATCTCTTAACAATCTTTTAACCTTTATTCAACTAGGCAAGTCAGTTAAGAACAAATTCTTATTTACATTGACGGCCTACCCTGGCCAAACTCGGACGACGCTGAGACAATTGTGAGCCGCCCTATGGGACTCCCAATCATGGCTGGTTGTGATACAATCTGGATTCGAACCAGGTTGTCTGTAGGGACGCCTCTAGCACTGAGACGCAGTGTCTTAGATTGGCTGATCCCTCCTGATGACTTGGTTGGGCCATCCACCTGGAAGGATCTGCCAATGAAGTTGGAAGTCCCACCCAGTTGACTACTTTAAAATGGTGGAAGCCCTCAATGGCGCTTTTTTACTATATTTTTTACTACTTTGGCTATTTCTACATTCCTAAAAAAATAATGTACTTTTTACTCCATACATTTTCCCTGACACCCATCGTCTCTGGATCTATTGGGGTGTTAAGGAAGTTGAAGTGGGTCTCCCGCCGGACCCTGGCCTTTGTGCGGCAACGCTTTTGGTGGCCTACGATGGTCCCGGATGTCGCGGCGTTGTCGCCGCCTGCACTGTCTGTGGGCAGAACAAGACTCCTCGGCAAGCTCCGGCTGGTCTTCTCCAGCCACTGCCTGTCCCTCACCGTCCCTGGTCCGACATATCCCTGGACTTCGTCACGGGTCTCCCCCCATCTGAGGGCAACACTGCCATCCTGACTATGGTCAACTGGTTTTCCAAAGCCGCCCACTTCATTCCTCTCCCCAAACTACCCTCGGCCAAGGAGATGGCCCAGCTGATGGTGCAGCACGTCTTCCGGATCCATGGACTGACTGGGGTCCTCAGTTCTGGTCCCGGTTCTGGAAGGCGTTCTGCACATTCATTGGGTCGTCGGCCAGCCTGTCCTCCAGGTTCCACCCTCAGTCCAACGGCAGTCGGAGCGGGCCAACCAAGACTTGGAGACAACTCCGCTGCCTAGTCTCCGCCAACCCTACCACCTGGAGTCAGCAACTGGTGTGGGTCGAGTACGCCTGCAAAACCCTTCCTTGTTCTGCCACGGGTCTCTTGCCCTTTGAGTGTTCCCTGGGGTATCAGCCCCCACTCTTCTCAGAGCAAGAGGAAGAGGTCGGCGTACTTTCGGCCCAGATGTTTGTCCTCCGCTGTCGTCATACCTGGAAGAGAGCCCGGTCGGCCATTCTCAAGACCACATCAACGACAAGCGGACAGCCACCGGACCTCGGCTCCCCGGCTTCCTGGTATCGTCTCGGGCAGAGGGTATGGCTGTCCACCCGGGATCTCCCCCTCCGGGTGGAGTCTCGCAAACTATCCCCCCAGTTTATCTGCCCTTTCCCCATCTCCAAGATCATTAGCCCCTCTGCTGTCTGCCTTCTGTTGCCCCGTACCCTTCGAATACATCCCAGCTTTCATGTGTCTAAGATCAAACCCATGTCTCACAGCCCTTTGTCTCCTGTTTCCAGACCATCCCCTCTTCCCCGGCTTATCAACGCCCAACCGGTTTACACGGTGTGGCTTTGCCTGAAGGTTCGACCTCAGGACAGGGGATTCCAGTACCTGGTTGACTGGGAAGGTTACGGCCCGGAGGAGAGATGCTGGGTCCCTGCTTGTGATATCCTGGACCCAGAACTCATCTCTGAGTTCCAACGCTGGCACCCCGGTCAGCCAGGTATGCGCCCAGGTAGGACGCCAGGTGGCGCCCCTAGGGGGGGTACTTTCACATCCTGATCTGTTTCACCTGTTTGTCTACATTGACTATCCATTAATTTTACATTTCTTTCTTTAAAAAATAATAACAGTTGGGAGTATTAGGCCTAATGGTATTGTAAGTGATTTTACATTACTTTCCACAAGGCAATTTGTTACATTCACGGCTGAAATGGACAACATTTGACTGCCAAGATATTTTATGTGTAAAAGCACAGTGCAGTAAAAAAGAAAATAAGATATTTCCACACTATGAGATTGAAATAACACATAACGGAAAATGATGATAATGCCCTCACCAGAAGCGTGCGTGCAAAGAAAGCAGAACAAGGCTGGGGTAAAGGATGAACAGGGAGAGTAGCGACTGAATGCTAGCAGGATAGTACATATTTACAATCATCTTTGCTTATAGCGATGTCGAGTTTCAATAAGTGGATGAATTGGTCTAATTTAGCACGTGAATGAGCTAGAAAAAAGTGAATAATGACAACAATTTTTTTGTTTTGTGTGACTACAGCGCCAGCAATAAAACGCAAAGATAGATACACATTCTAATTGAGCGAGGCGTCAAAGCAGACAACCTGCCCACCCCCGGCTTCGGCTGGGTAATTATAATTCAAAACATTGCATTCTAAAATAAATCACACACCCTCACACACTGGCCTTTGGTGAGTTTAGGCCATAAGAGCTTTTTGAAAAAGAAATCCTAGCATTTCAGCCTGTTCAGGTGGGATGGAACTTTTGGCCCACATCATCACGTCACAATGTGATTGGATTACAATAGACCAATGACTGTTCATCTGGGTAAGGGGGTGTGCTCTAGACCGTCCTATCAGCCAATCAAAGGCATAAATATGTACATAAATATCTTAAAATGTGTTTCCTAACACCCACATGATCAGACTGAGCATTTCAAGGGCCAAAGGAGGCTCTGGGAAATAAATGATTTTAAAAAATGTATTCAAAAATTACAAAGGACGCATGTGGCTGAATTTTTTTTATGCGATTCTGCAAATGGTGGTCCTCGAGATTTTAATAGTGATTTGGTTGTCCCCGGCAACAGAAAAGGTTGGGACCGCTGGGCTACACTACTGTAGTGAACAATTTACGTTACTGTCTGTTACACACCAGGACATTGTTAGCTACTTTAATCTAGGTTACAATCGAATTCAATCTAATTGTGATGTCATTTTGAATGCTTACATTTTTCAGTGTTTGTGATGGGATGGGATGTTGAAGAAACCTTACATTTATTGCAATATGTCTTCCGCTCCAACATAGGCATAAATAATTCCTCAAGCTAATCCTGGTCTACTTTTGCAAACACAACAACATTCTGCTTCTTTTTAGAGGATATAATTATTAATACGAACAAATTACTTTAAAATTACACGGCTAAATGTTTTTATTTTTTATTGAGGTTTTGGTTAATAACAGATCTACAGACAAGGCTGAAGAGTCACACTTTATTTACAAAAATACTGAGAACCAAACCGTCCAGGGGAGAGAACAGCATCTAATAGCTCCGTGCTACATCTGTAGACCGTGGCACATATTGTGTGAATATGCAAACAGTAAGACTTAGTGTTATTCGTGTCTGAGCCATGATCTTAGCATGTGTGTGTTGTTGTTGATGCCTTATGCATGTGCCCGGTAGTACGGTGGCAGTCTGGGCTCCAAGCAGCAGAACGGGACCATTTACTTTCTGCGGACCGTTTTACCCTTCTTGGAGCTGTAAAACGTCGGAAAGAGAGAGAAACAGAGTGAGAACTCCCACAAAGAGACAATTAATGCCCATTTTAATGTACAAATAAAGACTTTAATTTTCTAAATTGACTTCTAAATTACTTTAGATGGTGGATGCAAATGTGTGAGTTATGCCATTCTAATGTTAATATTATAACATTGATCTAACTAACAATCATTGAGCACGTCAGATAAAATCACATCAGACCACTCAAAACAAGTCATTATCGTTTACGACACACCATGCAGCACTTGCTATGGAACGGAGTTGAATATGGAATGAATAGGAAGTACTCCATGACTCTCTCACTGACCCGGGAGTTTCTATACCACTGTGGTCGTGAAGATTCATGGAGTATTTTCTGTCTTTATGGAGGAAATCCATCTCTTTTCACATCCTATGTCTATCAGGCTACAGACGATCCTTGGTGGCAGTGACACAACATGAACGCTTCGAGACATTACAACGCAACAGCAAAGAAACATGGGCCCGAAGCTCAACGTTGAAAAGCACAATATTTTGTAATTGGACGGGCATTTAATTAATGAATTAACAAAACTTTTTGTGAACTTTTCTATTTCTTGTCAACCCGCAACACAGACCACATGGACTAAAGAGAACAAGAGCCTTATATACTCCGAAAAAAGAAATACGGTTTGAGACTCGAGAGATCCATTTCTGTTACATCACAGCTCAGGAACGTAATGTACAACAACTTTGTTGAGCTTTCTTTGTTGACACCCAATAAGTCTGTCATCTTGAGCCTGGATGTAAGCCTAAATCCTTAGAGATGAGGATTGTCAGTGTGTACTATATGTGTTTTTGGAGATACCTAGTCAGTTGTACAACTGAATGCATTCTTGCTGGAATGTGTCTTCTGCATGTTATAAGAGCATTTATTGTGTTAAGTCCCAAAAGGGCGAGGAGTACTAAATAAGTCATGTCAAAGCAAATTCAGAATGAATGGCTGGCTATGTTTGCCTATACAGTAACATGAGTGTCAATCTTGTTCTACAGCAAGGCGGTTTCTTCTGTCAGATAGTGAGAAGGGAGAGTTAACTTAGCATTTCATCTCGTTGGTGTATTCTAAACTGCCATAAACTGACATGAACTGTCCTGAACACTTTGGGCAGTTACTATATGTCATGCTGATGAAAGTGTATCAGGCCTACGTGGCCATTCTATGGACGGCTTGAGTTAAACGGTCTTTAACCAACTAACTCTGCATGGTAATCAGATGGATAATGTCCATCTTCCTGTGTTAATACACCAGATGACCACGTCTGCCGTCTGAGTGAGTGTAGGAGATGAATGTTACTAGCCAGTCTGTTTCTGCTCTCTGGCCAACTCCTTATGGAATTGCTTTGACGTTGCGGTTCCTGAGAGTGATGACCTGGAAGTTACACATTCAACAGCACGTTTAACAGGAGACAGACTGACTGACTGACTGAGGCGTTAACTTGGGACTGAGGAGCCCCAATGCTCTCCTTTCTGTGGATTGAATGTCCCGTGGCCAGGGGTTGCCTGCTGTATGTGGCAGTATGGGGAACCAAGACCGGACACACACCTAGCCTAACAGACACTCTTACTGAGGGCGGGACAACCTAAACTAGACCCTTGCAGACTGCTGCTTTAAGAGGAGATTGATTGAAATGAATGGGTTTTTATTGATGAAATAAAAGAGGACTGTGAGAGTGTGTCAGTATTGACTCCCCAAATTGCCAAGGATAGAGAGGACATGCTGGAAACAATTAGCCACACATTTCTACTACTACTGAGTTTCTGTCACTTCTTTCAGTGGGAATGAAATCCAGACAGAATCACTTACCTGTGAAACACACCATTTCTTAAGACCTGACTAATGACTGGCTTTTAGCACAGCAGTTCTCTATGGGTCTATGATTGGGTCTCAGTCTAAAGTGCTTGGACATAAACACACTCGAATACCTCTGTAACATGTTTCAGAATGACATGGTACAGTATGCCATGTGTTATATCTTGTCTATAACAAGGAATGCTTAAGCTGAATGAGTGAAATATAATCGATACTCATTAAGATTTCATTTGGTGTCTTTCATGGTGTCTTCTCTTGTCTCCTCGATCGATCATTGAACCTTTTGCTCTGTTTCCGTCGCCTCTGTGTTAAGTTTCATACGTTCTCATTAAGTTTCAGACCATGCACCGCAGTGGCGCGGGAGAGCGCCCTGAGCTGTGACAACTGTCCAGCTTTACTTACAATTTACTCAGCTCCTCCACTCTCTTACGCAGGGTCGTGACCTGGAGGAGATATCAAAGCAGATGGTGAGACTTGGTGGTCCACCCTCACCCTTGATTTTACTCAGGTAAGACTTGGAATTTTCCAGGGTATCTTACAATTACAATATCTTACAGGGTGTCTTACATGACCCATGTCTAAGAAAAAACATATAATATGGTGACTGAGCTAGACCTTTTATCAGGTCACGGTTAATACCAGTACCATCCATACTGCCAAATTAAAAGATTGGAATGTAATGTGTCTTTAAAATGTATCATAAGACACCCCTCCTAAACGTAAACAGTCCACAATTCTTTCAGATATGCATATTGCTGTATGTATGTATGCATCACTGGGATAACGTACAGTATATTTATATTTTCTTTAACCAGGACATCGGATACATACCTCATACTTCTGCCTCTTCAGCCTCTCCATGTGGTCAAACTTCTCAGACTCCAGCGTCTTCATCCAATCATGCAGCTCCTTCGCCTTCTCCCTAGTTCAGAGCAAAGCAGGATGACTCTGTGAGTTCAAACTCTCTGTGGATATTCCATATTTATACCTGAGGCTGAATACTTGATTCTGATTGGCTGAATGTTTTTTTCTTAAAATGCATTAATTTCAGATAACCAGACAGTTGCAAAAGTTATTGTACTTGTACCTGACTTTTCTTGCTATATGCCTATTTCTCCTCATCAACACAACACGCTACACACACCGTCCTGTACATAACGCCCAAGTCTGTTACTTGGTAACGGCTTCTTACTTCAGTTTCTCTTCATTCAGATGGTCGATGTTCAGGGCCTTGCGTCTGCCTGCCAGGATCTTCTTCTTCTTCTCTCTCTCAGTTTCCTTCTTCCCGCCTCTCTTTGAGTCAGCCTGTTACAAATGAATGGCAGTGGTTACAAGTCCATCGATCGGACATGTACACACAACTCATTGTTTTTATGTGAATCATAATTTAATTCATAATGTAGGGTTCTGTGAAGATTGGTTGGTCGCTAGGTCACCTTCTGCAGATGGCTGCTGTAGTTGGAGCCCATGCTGGAGAGGGCTGATTTCTTCTTTGCATCCTCACCAGCCTTCTTCTTGGCATCTGCCTCCTCCCTCTTCAGCCTCTCCTCCTGTATTGGAGATCAGAGCACAAAGTCAGCGTGTTGTAGGGACAGGTCCCACGTTGACAGAACGCTGATAGTTGAGGACAGCCCAGAGAGGTCGGTAGAGGTACTGGCGGAGGACACAAACCTCACGTCTCGCAGCGCGCTCCTTCTCCTTCTCACTCCGGATCCTGTTCTGCTCGGCCCTCTCAGCCCTGCGCTTCTCCTGCAGACAGACACACACGGACGCACATGGTTGGTTGTATTACCTTTGGCCACCAGTGGGCACTGCAGCGTCTATTCATTTTGTCATGGGGTGAACTACTTGAACGCGTCCAGAAAGAAAACGTTGATTTAATTTACGACCTTGTATTAATTTTTTAATTCGACCCATGCGTATGCAGAGTGATGTCATTTACTCATTCTCACTCACAATTCTTTCTTTGAGGGCGATAAGCTCCTCCTCCTCCTTCTTTCTGTGCTCGAAGTGAGCATCGATCAGACCCTGCAGCTCAACAAGATCCTTATTTTGCCGTTTTTTCTGAATGTCCTGTAAGGTTGGGAAGTAGAGACATTGTGTTAAAGTACATGTCGTCAACTCTGACATTAGCCCTGGTGTTTATCCAGCCAGCTGTCTCCAGATGGTCATGAAGTATGAAGGCCTACTTACGTCAAAGTCCACTTTCTCGCCATCTGGAATCTTTGGTGCTCTGAGAAGTGTCAATATAAAAATACCGTTAATCTATGGGTAGTAAAATAAATAACATTTATTTTTACACATGTAATAACAATTTAATAACGTTAGGGGTAATGCAACACTGAGACAGCAGAGAACTGAAAGTGAATTTCAATAATTGTTTATTTTTGTAAATAGTTTTTACTGTAACTGTTTTGTTTGCTGTTGGTTTTGTTTGATGTAATCTTGTTTGTATTGAAATATATGTACATATTTACAATTTGATATGATGTTGACCTGAAATACGGACAATGAAATAATAATAATAAAAAAAATATATAATATTTTTTTTATTTTCTTTTTTCTCGGCCTATATAAAATGAGACAGCTGAAGGTTTTCACTACCACAGTTAAGAACGTAGTATTTTTCAATGAGAGATTGAAATGGAAATATGAACGCAGTCATTTTTTATGTAGAAATAATGCACATCTAGAAATGTGTACAAACAGATGAGGGGTTACATGAAAAAATGACTTACTTGAACTGTGGCTTTTGGGCTGTATATTAAGAAATGAAGAATAGGACAAGTACATGTTATTGGGTTAGAAATGCACAAATCAGCATGTAAAGCCGATGAGTATTTATCAGGCAACACAAGATTCAGGCATGACTTGAATGAGTATTTGAGTGTTTCTACATTAAATGGAAGAAAACAAAACAATTGTGGTACATATTCCTAATTGTAGCCTGGCTTTCAATTGAAGGTAGTGAATGTTTAGAAATAACCAGAAAAAGACTATCGACTTTACATAAACAGCTTTGCACACACAGTTAGATAGTGTAAACGTGTTTTATGTGTTGTTTGATTTAATTCTAAAGTGTGATCTTATTTAAGAATAAGGAAAGTCCACTTATAATACAGGAAAAATATTAACATGAAAATATTACTCCTGAAAGACAAGCGAAGTGTTTAACTTTAAAAGAGACACATTATAACTGTGTGGTGTTTATTGTTTGACCCTCACACCATTTTCACAGGCAAGACAACACAGATTTCATTGTTAGAAGAACGAGGTATCGACTAGTTATTTCTCTTATGTGTTTGGTACATGCCGTGCAGATAATGAATGGGCATAGCAGGGAGGGTTGAACAGTGAGGTCACTGCGTGGTAAAGCAAATATTAGCATTTCATATTCTTCCATCCTTTTTCTTTCTTTTTCCCCCCAAACAAATATATCATTTGATTTGTAGTTCTTAATTTTTGTTTTATTTAGAGTCAGCCAATTTCACAGTAATTCTTGATCTGACAGACATGTATGACAGAGCAGACATTCCCCCAATACAGCGAGACCTCAGACCTGGGACATGGACAATATATACATACGCATTCCTATATACCAACCAGAGTGACACAGATAATTCATCTTTAATCAACATACCTTCCTCTTCAACGACCTCTGCATGCAGCAAGCAATGAAAATAGAAGCAAAGTAAACAGTGTTAGCAACGGCAATAAGGACTGACTAATAAGCTTACGGCAGCTTACTGTAATACTCATAGTCTACCTCGCTTCCCTATTTGAAATGGAAAGAATACTTTGTCGTGCTAAGCGTTATGAATGACTTTAGCTTAACACTTGAACAGTTTGAATTTTGAATTTATAAATGTGTCTCACACAATAGCACCTCAAAGTATCATTCAGCTAAAAACTAGAATCCTTAATTGAAACGATAAATAAATGGACACCCCGCCTCTGTTTCGGTAAAAAGCTGAGGGTTGGCCCTGGAGAAATGTAACCACTCTCAAATTCATAGACAGCGCTTTTGATACAACGACTGACCATCCAGGATATCATAATGACAGTTAACCAAGTACAGCTATACAGTGTCTCTTTACTTTGTTACAAACATTGGAGTAAAACAAGCTTATATGTTGGGTTCTGATGAGGTACAACAGTTGAACTAAGTTAATGAGGTATTTATAAGTTATATTCTTCAAGAATCAACGGATACACACTGAGTATACCAAACATAGGAACAACATTACAATGTTGATTAGTACCCCGTAATGTTTTGTATACTCTGTGATATCATTCATTTATACGTCCCAAAAAAAGATGTAGCAACTAAGGATTCTAGCTCTAAGAAGGGATTGTCACAACAAACACATGTTCAGAGTACATGTACAATATAATCAGGAAGATGCCTTGTCAGGCTCATACTAGAAGCACAGAGGTATTTTAGCTCCGTTTAGAGTAACGGGCATAAACAGTGCAGAGTATCTACTATATTTTGATACACTGATGACGACTTACATTAGGGAACATAGCTTAGGGTTGGAAGTCTAATGCATATATATATATATGTATGTATGATGAACGTTATTGCTATACACTCTAAAAAATGCTGGGTTGTTTGGTTGACCCAACAGCTTGGTTGCTTGCGTTGGGTCACTTAGTTTGGTTGTTTTCTTTAAAAAGAGCAAGGTTGGATTGATGATGCTGGGTTATTGGTGCTGGGTTATTGAGATACAGTGCCTTCAGAAAATATTCAAACCTCGTGACTTATTCCACATTTTGTTGTGTTACAGCCTGATTTCAAAACAAATTAACTTGATGTTTTTTTCTCACCCATCTACACACAAAGTGTATTAACAAAGTCAAAACATGTTTTTATAAATGTTTATAAATGTATTGAAAATGAAATACAGAAATATCTCATTTACTTAAGTATTCACACCTCTGAGTCAATACTTTGTCTAAGCACCTTTGGCAGCGATTTCTGGGTAAGTCTCTAAGAGCTTTCCACACCTGGATTGTGAAACATTTGCCCATTATTCTTTTCAAAATTCTTGAATCTCTGTCAAATTCGTTGTTGACCTTATTGCTAGATAACAATTTTCAGGTCTTTCCATAGATTTTCAAGTGGATTTAAGTCAAACTGTATCTCGGCCACTCAGGAACATTCACTGTCTTCTTGGAAAAACAACTCCAGCGTAGATGTGGCCTTGGTTTAGTTTATTACAATGTTGTTGATCCATTCTCAGTTTTCTCCTATCACAACCATTAAACTCTGTAACTGTTTTAAAGTCACCATTGGCCTCATGATGAAATCCCTGAGTGGGTTTCCTTCCTCTCCCGCAACTAAGTTAAGAAGGACGCCTGTATCTTTGTAGTGACTGAGTGTATTGATACACCATCCAAAGTGTAATTAACAACTCCAAAGGATATCCAATGTCTGCTTTTATTTTATTTTACCCATCTACCAATAGGTGCCATTCTTTGCGAGCCATTGGAAAACATTCCTGGTCTTTGTGGTTGAATCTGTGTTTGAAATTCACTGCTCAACTGAGGGACCTTACAGATAATTGTATATCTGGGTACAGAGATGAGGTAGCCACTCAAAAATCATGTTAAACACTATTAATGCACATTGAGTGAATCCATATTATGCGACTCGTTAAGCAAATTGTTACTCCTGAACTTATTTAGGCTTGCCATAACAAAGGGGTTGAATACTTATTGACTCAAGACATTTCAGCTTTTCAATTTTTAATGAATTTGTAAAAATTTAGAAAAACATAATTCCACTTTGACATTATGGGGTATTGTGTCTAGGCCAGTGATTTAAAAAAATCTACATTTTTATCCATTTTAAATGCAGGCTGTAACACAACAACATTTGGAAAAAGTCTAGGGGTGTGAATACTTTCTGAAGGCACTGTTTGACCAAGGCGGTCAGATCAGAAGACTGGAAGTGTACTTAAGTAGGGGCGCGGCTTTTAGATTGTTCCTTTTACAGTAAATGTCATTCCTGTTAATCTGTTCTGTTGTATAGTTATGACATGTTAATGAACATTGGCATTTTTGTTGCTTCAACGAGGCTTACAAATGTATATGAGCGCCCTAAAAACCTATTAAAATTCCATTGTGGGGATAGATACCACCTTACTATAATATGTAATAAATAATCTTAATATTCTAGAAGAATGTGTGAAATACTAAACATTTAAGTAACATTTTAATTTGCATTATGTGAACTTGATGAACAGGAATGAGATTTACTCTCACGGGTGGCCAATAAGCCACACCTCCTGAAAATAACCTAAGGATTACACACAACAAGCTGCGAGGTCAACCTGGCGTGAAAGTAAAAAATACCCAATTGATGGTTAAATTAACCCGTGTTTGGGTTATTCACACAACCCAACTGGCTCGGTCAAACTAACCCAATGTGTGTTCTGTCCAATATTTACCCAGCGCTGGGTTACCAAATAAGGTAATTTTTAACCCAGAATTTTTGGAGTGTAGCAATGAGGAAGCAGTTTGCACTAGGTCTAAAAGCAGGGAGATGAGAACAGGGAGTTGGGCATATTTATTAACACATTCTAAACGGGAATATGTCACTAAGAACATACAACTAATAATGCATCCATTGTCCTGGCCAGCTATGAAGGGAAGGTAATACATTATACTAAATGCAGAACAAGAAAGTACACTAGGGATCTATCCCATTATCCACATTAGCATACCACTTATAATAACATATGTCCAATGGATTGGATTCTAAGGGGTAATGCTACTATGGACAATGGAACACTAGCTATATTAGTCTTAGGTCTGTCTGGCTGTAACAGGTGGAGCGCACTGCTGCATCTGAAAGGATGATAGAATACCCCATGCCAACATACCTTCCACCTCTGGCTCTGGCTCAGGCTCAGGCTCAGGCTCTGGTTCTGGCTCTGCCTCTGGTTCTGGTTCTGGCTCTGGTTCTGGTTCTGGGGCTGCCTCTGGGGCCACTTCTACCTGTTCCTCTACAACTTCTTCTTCAACTACCTCTTCAACTACTTCTTCTGCTACGG
Organism: Thymallus thymallus; assembly: GCA_023634145.1. Classification (NCBI taxonomy): domain Eukaryota; kingdom Metazoa; phylum Chordata; class Actinopteri; order Salmoniformes; family Salmonidae; genus Thymallus; species Thymallus thymallus. Next base: position 3,709,142 of record CM042413.1, read on the forward strand.
CTACACAGCATGCAGTGAGTAACCAGGGAGAGGAAGGTGAATGGAGAGGTTTAATGAATGGAAGCATGAGAAGGAGGGTTATTTAGAACAGGAGAGAGATGAGGAGGTTAAAAGAGGAGATGAGTTCATGGCTGTAACCACCAGGTGGCGCTGTATTAGGCAGAGACAATAGCAAGCAGGAGAAAAAGTTCAGTGGTCATTGACTACATCTATAGAGGCAATACTGGACAATGTCTTCCTACGTACAGGGACATGAAAATGACCTTGATCTAGTCTAACATGAGCCTGTAGTTTCTTACTCTGCAGATGAATATTTTCAGCAAGGGCCATATTGTTAAAGTCTGATGAAGTGAGGTGAAGTGGCAGTACTAGCATTATTACAACATGCTATGAACCTCACGAAGGTCGAATTAGTTGAAAAACACATCCTCAAAACACACCGAGGATCCAGAGTTAAAACAGCTGACACGTTAGTATAGATGACACTTTTTCATTGCCTGTGCGTCATTGTTTTCTTTACCTTCTCCCTCGCCTCCACGGATATAAAAAATGTTTCGGAGATGAAAGGAGAACAACAATAGTATTATCAAAAGAACCCGGCTGTACCAGATATATCAGTATATAATATCATATTAAGTATATATATATTATATACTGTACATATGGGTACAGAAGGGATCCATTGTACGCATGCACAATACAGTCCTCCATAGCTGATCAAATGGCAGTTCACAAAGTAGTGTTAAGTTAGGTGACATTTAAATGCCTGATAGTATAATTGGATTAATTTATCTCCCTCCACAATGAGGAGATATGTATTTTTATTCAGACAGAATTTAACAGAACTAGGAGGACAGTATAACTGTAAAAAGGTATACAGCGTTTCAGGGACCTGTTGCTAACAGACTAGCGGATGTATGTGGTCTGACATTTAGAAAATAATTTAAAGAAATGCAATAATTAATTTAAATGCATCATTGCTCACTTTTGTTCATGGTCTGTTATCAACATTGGCTCCTGAAACCATTCAACAATAAGTCATGAGTAAGTCATGGCTTTCTCTACGTTGAGAGTATCGTAAATCAAGTCAGTGTATGCTGTTGTGCTATTAAGGGCGGTATTGAACACAACTAAGGAGTCGAGCCACGTTTCTCCATTCCATTTAACTGTTCTACTTTAGAGGATTGAAATCAGTTAGGCTTTGGTTAAAAAAACATACAGAATGATTCAGCATGTGATTGAACAAATGATGTCTATGATAATAAAAAGTGTAGCTCATATGTTAGAGCATGGTTCTTGCAATGCTAGGGTTGTGGGTTTGATTCCCACAGGGAACAAGTATGAAAAAAGAAAAAGTGTCAACATGTATGCACTAACTACCTGTAAGTCCCTCTGGATAACAGTGTCTGCTAAATGACAAAATTGAAAGGATAACATAATGAAACACAGCAATAATAAAGTTATGTTACTTACCCTCACTGTGAAAGGATAGAAAAATATATTGCATGTTTAGTCAGGCAGTCAAAACAACTCACCAAAATGATGCATGGGAAATATGGATGAGGTAATCGTTAGGATAAAAAATAATGTTACTAATACTTACACTTCCTCTGTGTCAGACATGTTGAAAGTGGACTTTGCACCTGAGGTACAAGGAAAGAAAGAGAGGCCAAACTCAAGACACTAGCATTATGTATGTCGATGCCAGGCTCGAAAATGTCTTCTCCCATTACCAGAACCCAACCCTAGTGGGAGAACATTTCGCCAACGTTTTATAAATATATATTCAAAGATTTTTTAATCTACCCCTTGTCTAACTCAGCACCTTTTTATAGCTGAAAATATACTGAAATTCAACACACTGCCAATTCTGCTTCTCAGCCAATTAATGACAGGGCACATATACAAATATTTATGGCCTTTTTCCCTCCCTCCTCCCTCCTCCCCTTCCTCCCTCCTTCCCTGGCTGTGAGAGTCATGTTGCATGAGACCACAGGTCAATGTAAAGGTCAAAATCTAAGGTCCTCAAGTTAACTTAATATCTTGGTCAAATTCCGTGCCTCAACGTAGGTACTAGAATACACGCATCTTTAGAAACATTTATCAACATGGAATTTGATAAACACGTAACTCTTTATCAACATTTTATAGGGATTCTGTTACTTCTACACCAATTTAGTAGGCCTTTGCTAGCCTTTTGCTTCTAATTTAGTTTTTGTTTTGCAATCTTGTCAGACAATATATCATAATCTGATAAATCCCCAAAGTATACATTTTGAATTGATTAGTGTACATTACAAGGATGTTCACAAAACATTCACCTCTGCATTTGTAAACCATAACTCCTATAACTGGGCCACCCTAGAGACCTACTTAGAACTATTCCCAAACAGACAGCTGCAAATGTCTTTGAGAAACGGGTCCTGGATCCGATTTCCAAAGCACAGATCAGGTTCTTTCTCTTGGAATAGTATCAATAATTCCCATTTAATTTCCTTATGTGGGCATCGCCCTCCATAGGCATTTTGGGCACTTTTCCCTCATTCCATGATGTCACATAACCTTGTCATAGATGCAAATCAAAAACGAGGAAGTAAGGAATAGGAAAATAACATGAAAATGTCTGACAATGTAAAAGTATAAAGGTTGTTTCATGAAATTCCAACTATAGATTTCTGGGTCGATTTTACAAATCAGGCTATAGTTTAACGTAGTACCATTAGTAGAGTATCTATGTGTTTATCCTATAAGTATGGAAGGCTTAACGTGCCACCATGTTCTCCTAGTTCACAGGTCCCCAGAATAACATAAATGATCAAATGTCACACCTATCTCTTTATTAAACTCTCCCTGACTTTGCTGTGACATACACTCAAGCAAACATATCTGCTCACTAGATATGTGTCCAGCTATCTGTTTACCATATCACAAAATACCAGTATGGTTCTAACAATACTGTTCCCAACCCTAACATTGAGGTAACAAGGAGCACATCTCTAGATTCCCTCATCTTAGCCTCCATTGTGATTTAAACCATTGGATCAGCTCCACAACGTAGCTACATGTCTTAGAGGTAAGACATCCCAGGCTTGCCATAGCCTGTTGGAGCCAGGCCTCACCCCAAGAGACCTTGTAGCACCCAAGTCACTTAATCTAACAACAACAACAACAACAACAAGAATAGACTTTCACACCAATACTAGCATTTCTTGACACAAAACATTGACACTTAATTCTACATGCCCAGTGGCTTTTTCAAGAATTATGTTCTAAGCAAAAAGAGACACCCACGATCTGGATCAAGTCAAGCTAGAAGCTTTTGTAGAAACCTGTATGTTCCTTTCACCTGTCCCAATACCCTGGTGGGCCCTTCTCACCCTTGACCTTAACATTACTATGGAGCAGCCGACTGTTTTAAAGCCTGAGTGTTCCAACACAGTGGCAGTGGCTTTGCACGTGTGGATTCAGCTGTTCTTGAAAGGAGACAGCTAGGGGGGCCCTGGGCTCTTAACGTTGCACTTGATCTAAAGCTTATTATCTATCTCTCACTCAATCACTCACTCCTCTTGTTCCACTCACTCTCTCTTCCTTCCAACCACTCTCTCTCTCACTCTCACTCTCTCTCTTACCTCAGAATAGCAGAAAGAAGAAGTGAGCTCCCTGGTGGCTGAGACTGGCTGTAAGGTTCTGCAGAATTACAACCCTGATCATGTCCTTCTGTTATAGTGACACTTGATCCAAGGAAGGTCCCTATTGGACAAGGAAGCGTCAGAGGCGAGGCCGCAGTGGGGATGTCTTGACGTCTTAGACCCGACACTTAATAAGGAAATGGATAGATTGTGGGGTAGGGAAGGAGGCTCAGGTTTGGAGAGGGACAGCCAACGCCCCTGTTGCTATATTTGCCATCACATTAGGCAAGCAAAATGAACCCAAGAGGAACGTCAGTCGAGGCAGTCAGATGGTAGACTTGTTCCTTTCTCACAGGATTGGGAGCTCAGATGGGTAATGTACATAAGCATAATGTATGTCAATGGCCGGTCAAATGAGGGCAGGATGGTCTGTACTGTATCTCAACACTTTACGTTATTTGCTGAATCAACTTGCAGGGTTTTCAGCAGATTTAAAATAGTATTTGGACTAATTCAACTACATAAATAAGCTATAATGGGAAGATGGCTGTGTCTTGTATTTGTTTGAATTAGATTCTCACCAGGTCCTGTATCCACAAAGTGTCTCAGAGTAGGAATGATGATCTGGGATCAGGTCCCCACCTGTCCCTGTCCATGTAATCGTATTCATTATGATCTGAAACTGATCCTAGATCAGCACTCATACTCTGGGCCCAGGGATCTAAGAACTACCTATCATGCTGAGAATATTTCTCTTTTTCTAGCTTCTTTAAGACCCTTACAGAAATGCGATATCATGAATTTCCCTCATGTCCTGTGTTATGGGCGCTTGATTGGACTGATTTATTAGGCTGACCTGGCTGGATCTGTGATTGGTTAACGTTTCAGTCAAACTGGCAGAGAAAAGCTTCTTGAGTTGAGCTGGCTCATGCTTTCCTGCAAGGGGCGCCACTCTGAAAGAGTATTTTTCAGAAAGGAGGGTCTGGTCGCCGCAGCGAGGGGTGGTGATATCTAAGGTGCTATGGCCACCCCCTGACTGGCTGACGGTCGCAGTTAACGGGCTGTCACGACGGAGCACATTCTGAGCAAAGGGCTCCGATTTTATTTTTGGACTGCCATGGAGACTGGCCCTTCCATTTGTAGGAAAGGGGGTATAGTTGCGTTCAACATGAGCCTCCCGCTCTGACACTCCGGGCTGGGACAAGCAGGCAGCAGCCGGCCGACCCCCAAGCAGCAGTCACACAGGTAAACACACTGCAATTATGATTTTATACTCTTTTCGACAGCTCGTAGTAACGTGTTTATGCTATTGGCTTGGTGTTAGAGCACTGAGACAGGCACTAGAGCTGTTAAAAGCCAGCCCCCAGAAGGCTGTTCTGTTTACTGTAGCTCTATAATGGCTAAAGCTATTTGACATGTCTTCGAAGAGCAAAGGGATTTTTTGAGACAACCTTAAATCTTCATCAAAATGGGAAGTGGAGCATAGAGACAACACTGTGTTATTCCAATGTACGTAGGGAGTTGCATTCTAGGAGTCATAACTGGAACGAGATAACATGCAATGGTTAAAACAATAATGGTTGATGTTCTGATACTCCTGCAAGTACATGTGTGTGTTAACCTGTGAACACATAACACACAGGGTGTTAGCCTGGTTATTGTTGAAATACAATCTAGTACAGTGTTTTAATTTGTATATGTATAATGTTTTTGCTTTTTCAATTGTAAGGGGACTCCCCTGTCCGGCGTGTTTGTCAACTTTAATAAGCATTACCTGGTAAGATCAATGTTGTTATATTTTTTATAGCTTTACTGATCATGTGCTCGTATACTAAATGCATGTGCATGTTTTTAGGGGTGGTGATGGGAGATTCACCCAAAAGCCATTGTGTGATGCATGGCTATTATTATCCTTTCCTCTTTTGAACTTGCATCTTGGAGGTTCTCCAAATGCCTAACCTACCAGAGCCTTAAAAGGATGACCTCCTCTCATGTATCAGGAGGCAGGTCCAGTCTCTGTTACTGTAGCAGAGTGGGCCTTTAAAACATGATCAGAAGTGGCTTACATTTGAGTTTGACTACTTGTAGAGGCCTCAAACAGCCATACTCAACTGGTGGACCGCGGTCCGGAAACGGAACCCAGAACGGTGGACTGCGTGTCCTGACTTAAACTCAGTCGGGCTTTTAACTTAACGCTGTTGAGAGTTGTATTAGTAGAATGCGCAAGGTGCAATGTCAAAATTTGGAAGGGCGTAGGAAGTTTTCCTCTTGTTATGTTATTCACTGACAGACTTTATAGAGCTATTTCGAACCTGTCATAAATATCCAGTTGATCAACTACTAGCCCATGTTAGCTAGATAGGTAAGTTAGGCTAACCAGCTGTCTAAATCTTGTAGTTATCGTGGCCATATTACGTGCCCAGGGGCCTCGACCCACAGGGGGCCCCCATTTGATTTTGTTGAGTCACTCAGGTGTCATATGAACAAATGGCAAACATTTTCTCTCTGATTAACAAGAGGGGTGTGAACAGTTTTAACAGTTTGGGGTCACATGGATTGTGAGCGTTTTGTTTTTTTACTACACCAATAAATGACAATATCCATCCGCCACCTAGGACATTTGTGTGACCGTACCTTCTCAAATAGTATTTGAGTGCCCCTGGCCTAAAACATACAAACCTACATAAAAAACAAGGGATTTGATGTGCCAGTAATACCTGCAATTTCCATTATTAAACAAAACAGAATGCTGTGAGAGATAAATGTGATATCCTGATTTGTAGGCTTTATGACATTCCTTTTCAATCTAAATACAGCTATCAAGGTCTGAACTTTAAAAGGTTTACAGCCGTCAAGGTTTAAAAAGATATGAGTCAAAATCATCCAATTATATCATGTGTTTACTGTGCATAAAACACTCCTGACCTACTCAAATGACCATGGCCACTGGTGACATCACGGGGGGTCAAATGCTCAACATTCACTTTCACTCTCAATCAATGCTTGGACCTGTAGATTGCTGGCCAAGTATGGCTGCCAGTCAGACCTCACAGTGTCACTATCTAAATGTAACCTTTATTTAACTTGGCAAGTCAGTTTAGAACACATTCTTATTTACAATGACAGCCTACCTACAGGTTCAGCCCCTGGAGCAAATGAGGGTTAAGTGCCTTGCTCAAGGACACATAGAGAGGTTTTTTTTCACCTTGTCGGTTCGGGTATTCAAACCAGCAATCTTTCAGTTACTGGCCCAACGCTGTACTTTTTACTCCATATATTTTCCCCTGACACCTAAAAGCACTCGTTACATTTTGAATGTTTAGCAGGACAGGAAAATGGTGTAATTCACAGTGTGCCCCTGGCTATCCATAAATGAAAAAAAATAGGACCAAGGATCTATAGAACGGAGCAGGTGATTGGCTGCCCTCTGCTCTACCTAAAATTAGGCCAAGGAACCTTCCAGTATCAGCTGTGAGGCCTTAATTGCAGGGAGTGTTAAACTTGACTGACCTCCTTCGCTTTCCACTCACTCTGTCTCTTCTTCCTCTACAAATGGTGGTCGTCTAGCTGTGTAAAATGTACTGATTAAAACGCTACTAACCAAATACAAACATCATTGTATAAAATGCTTTATTTAATGTCTGAAAAAAACTGCTTTAAGGTAAAGAAATGAAACAAAAAGCAGAAGTCACAATAATGTCACATTAGTAGCATAAATGAGGTGGTAAAAATCCCAGTGTGCAGCACTGTAAACAGACTCATGGTTAAATGGCTGATGAAATGGAAAAAGTGGAAATAGTACAACAGACATAAGCAATGTTCTCTAACCAGGTTATTCAGTTACCTCAAAACTATTTGGTATTTCAATGCAGAATTTTATGCATGAAAAAAAAAAAGAGATGAATTGTTTTAAAGCTTCTGCAGCACCCAGAGTAGCCAAGTGTTTAACATGTTCATGCTGATTTTTCTTTTTTTTTTTTTTTTTTACTAGGCAAGTCAGTTAAGAACATATTCTTATTTTCAACGACGGCCTAGGAACAGTGGGTTAACTGCCTTGTTCAGGGGCAGAACGACAGATTTTTTACCTTGTCAGCTCGGGGATTTGATCCAGCAACCTTTCGGTTACGGGCCCAACACTCTAACCACTGGGCTACCTGTGGTAGATGCTTGGATAATCACTGGTCTCAAATAAATGCCAGAAGAAAAACTACATTTAAACATGATATTACAAATAACGGCTCAGTGATTACATTTCCTAGCAAGGACAAGTTACCATTTCAAATTCTAAGCTTAGGTTTTTACGTTACTTTTTGCATAATTTCCAACATTCATGTAAATAATTCACCTAACATTTTTCTATGGTACAAACAAAAAAAAAAGAAACAACCAGTGAGTAAAAAAACATATTCATACTGTATATACATAAACATATGTGACATATACTTTTAACAAGTAACAAAATATACACTGAGTGTACAAAACAAAACATGAGCGTGACAAACTCGGCAGCGTTGCAGTTCTTGACACAAACCGCCGGGTGAATGACACACATACACAATACATGTCTATTGTCTAAAGGCTTAAAAATCCTTCTTTAACGTGTTTCCTTCCCTTCATCTACACTGATTGAAGTGGCTTTAACAAGTGACATCAAGAAGGGATCATAGCTTTCACCTGGATCCATTTGGTCAGTCTAAGTCATGGAAACTGCAGGTGTTCTTAATGTTTTGTACACTTAGTTTAAGTCTGAAGATGTAATGGAATTGGGGAGTTCTCATTGCTTTGTACTAAGTGACTATGAAGATACACAAAACAAAGCAATGGCTACCCATTAGAAAAGTCTTCAAAAGTTACCGTCTAAAGTTGGTAGGAAAGGTATAAACTGTGAATTATATTGTTTTCATAAGAAGTGCTCCTGCAGGATATCATCACAGGGTTTGCTGACAAGCTGACCGGAGTTGTTGAAGTTTATACCATCTTGAATAGAAAGTCTTTGCCACCAACACATGTATGTCAATATTCACCATGGAATAGGTCTGAAAAAGAAATAAAACAAGTATTTAGTTTGTTGCCAATGAATGATTGTCCACTCTTAGAAAAAAGGTTTCCAGAAGGGTTATTTACATAGGGATAGGGTTTGGAAGACGAGGGTTCTTTGGAAGGCAAGAATGGTTCTATGTAGAACCCTTCTGAATCTGAAAAATCTTTTTAATATACTTTTTCTTTCTTTAATGCCTTGAGCATTAGTTTTTACCTCAGTGTTTAAACGCTATAAAAAAAAAAAACTGTACCTACAGTGCATTCAGAAAGTATTCAGACCCCTTGACTTCTTCCATATTTTGTTACATTACAGCCTTATTCTAAAATGGATTAAATTATTTTGTTCTCATCAATCTACACACAATACCCCATAATGACAAAGCCAAAACCGGTTTTAAGAAATTTATAAAACAATTAAAAAAACAACACACATCCTTCCCTATGAGGCTCCAAATTTAACTCATCCTGTTTCTATTGGTTGGAGTCCACCAGGGTTAAATTACATTGATTGGAAATGTTTTGGAAAGGCACACCTGTCTATATAAAGGTTCCACAGTTGACAGTGCAAGTCAGAGCAAAAACCAAGCCATGAGGTCGAAGGAATTGTCCGTAGAGCTCCGAGACAGGATTGTGTCGAGGCACAAATCTGGGGAAGGGAACCAAAACAGTTCTGCAGCATTGAAGGTTCCCAAGAACACAGTGGCCTACATAGTAAATTGTTGTTTTAGTATGTTTTTCGTCAGTTTTCATCAGTTTTTCGTCAGTTTTTCGTCAGTTTTCATCAGTTTTTCAAGTTTTTTTGCAACAGTTGAACAAAAATAGTTCAGGATTATGGAGTGCTACTGTTTTACGGAGGTTTTAACGGTCCTTTTTATCACCAAGGCACTTTTTATTTTTGATTTAACCAGTCTGTATATTAAGTAAACTATTATTACCCTCGCTCATATCATACGCACTTTTAGCTATTTAAGTATTTCTCTGCCATCGACCTGTATAGTATAGTTAACCATGAATCATCTACCAATGTATAGAGTTCATATTCAGCCATCCACCCATACTATGCAATGTCTTTTTATAGCTTTTTTGCACTCCAGACTTCTTCTATCTATCCATCCATCTGTCTATCCGTCTGTCCGTCGATCGATCGATCGATCTATCTATCTATCTATCTATCTATCTATCTATCTATCTATCTATCTATCTATCTATCTATCTATCTATCTATCTATCTATCTATCTATCTATCTATCTATCTATCTATCTATCTATCTATCTATCTATCTATCTATCTATCTATCTATCTATCTATCTATCTATCTATCTATCTATCTATCTATCTATCTATCTATCTATCTATCTATCTATCTATCTATCATTCTTAAATGAAAGAAGTTCCTAGAGCTGGCCGCCCAGCAAACTGAGCAATCGGCGGAGAAGGGCCTTGGTCAGGAAGGTGACCAAGAACCCGATGGTCACTCTGACAGAGCTCTGGAGTTTCTCTGTGGAGATGGGAGAACCTTCCAGCCGGACCACAATCTCTGCAGCACTCCACCAATCAGGCCTTTATGGTAGAGTGGCCAGACGGAAGCCACTCCTCAGTAAAAGGCACATGACAGCCCGCTTGAAGTTTGCCAAAAGGCACCTAAAGCCTCTCAGTCCATGAGAAACAAGATTCTCTGGTCTGATGAAAACCAAGATTGAACTCTTTAGTCTGAATGCCAAGAATCATGTCTGGAGGATGCTGTGGGGATGTTTTTCAGCGGCAGGGACTGGGAGACGGAGCAAAGTACAGAGATCCTTGATGAAAACCTGCTCCAGAGCTCTCAGGTCCTCAGACTGGGGCGAAAGTTCACCTTCCAACAGGACAACGACACTAAGCACACAGCCAACACAGGAGTGGCTTCGGGACAAGTCCCTGAATGACCTTGAGTGGCCCGGACAGATCCCGGACTTAAACCTGATGGAACATCTCTGGAGAGACCTTAAAATAGCTGTGCAGAAACGCTCCCCATCCAACCTGACAGAGCTTGAGAGAATCTGCAGAGAAGATTGGGAGAAACTCCCCAAATACAGGTGTGCCAAGCTTGTAGCGCCAAAGGTTTTTCAACAAAGGGTCTGAAAACCTATGTAAATATGATATTTTATATTTTATTTTTAATAAATTACCAAACATTTCCAAAAACCTGTTCTTGCTTTGTCATTAGGGAAAGTCATGAGGGAAAACAACTACTGAATCCATTTTAGAATAAGGCTGTAACGTAACAAAATGTGGAAAAAGTCAAGGGGTCTGAATACTTTCAGAAAGGCACTGTATAAAATGAGACTGTTTAGTGCCACAAATAAGGGTTTAGAAAAATATATATAAATCAAATGTTTCCTGATCTTTCTTCTATATCTCAGATAGACAGACACTTCAGATCAAACGTCTTTTCATTTTTTGGGGACTATCTTCTGTTCCTTGTAGTGAATCTGTTATTCAATGTGTTTGTATGGGCTAATAGCAGTAAGAACTATCTGTTGTTCCATGTAGTGAATATGTTATTCAATGTGTTTGTATGGACTAATAGCAGTAAGGACTATCTGTTGTTCCATGTAGTGAATCTGTTATTCAATGTGTTTGTATGGGCTAATAGCAGTAAGGACTATCTGTTGTTCCATGTAGTGAATCTGTTATTTAATATGTTTGTATTGGCTAATAGCAGTAAGGACTATATGTTGTTCCATGCAGTGAATCTGAATAGAGTGTTCTATGTAGAACCCTATGCAAAGGGTTCTACCTAGCACCAAAAAGGGTTCTCATATGGGGACAAAACAAAGAACTTGGGGGTGGAGAGCATCTCTAAGGAGACGTTGAATTTGGGGGTGGAGAGCATCTCTAAGGAGACATTGAATTTGGGGGTGGAGAGCAGCTCTAAGGAGACGTTGAATTTGGGGGTTGAGAGCAGCTCTAAGTTGTGTTAGATCTTTTTATAAAGTTCTTGTGAACATTACAAGTTGTGAACTTCTATTTGCTATTTTTGACCTGTAGGCCTCATTGACCTGATCTCATACAACTCGTTTTAGAGTAGAAAATGGAAGCCAAGAAGGGGAGTGAGGTGTGTGTGTGTGTGTGTGTGTGTGTGTGTGTGTGTGTGTGTGTGTGTGTGTGTGTGCTCAAACACACATCCATGTAGGGGTCTGGGAGAGGAAGTTTGTCCATCTGATGAATGGGCATGTGCCCGATCTCAATTTTATACACTAATTGTAGTCTCACCCATTAATTACTAATGGCTGGTCAATTTTGACCAGGAACACCACAGGTGTACAAAAGTTAAATAAAACACCCCAAATAATATGAAAATCATCAACATTTATTTTGTGTGTTCAGATGCCCTGTGTGGACAAAGTCATGGAACCTTATGACAATCAGATTAAATTAACTACGTTTTTCAGAGAGAAAACTTGTAAATCGGTCCAATTTGACCAAAACACAACAGGAGGGTTAAAACAATACTGTATCATTGATAACCAAAGAAATATGCCTCACACTGTCTTATATGTTTTTCAGGGGGTTAAACTGCTCATGGCTGCCAGTTATAGCAATGTCACTGAACCAGGCCAGCTGTCCCAGCAGTACCCTCCAGCTATACTGCCCAAGCCTGGCAAGGAAAATGTTAGACTCCAGAAACTACTCAAGAAAACTGAGAAAAAAATAAAGAAAAAAGCTGCCCCTGAAACAGCAAAGACACCTATCCCTTTCCGCTCAAACCTCTCCCCTGTGAATGAAGCAAGCCCTGACTTGGAGCACAGTGACCACTCAACCCCTCCTAAAACCCCAGAGGTATCCTTCTACACACAGCACCCCAGATTCGCTGTCAGGCCAGCCTATCGGCATGTGCCATCCCCTTACCCGCAACAACAAGGAGCCACCTTTGGCGGAACAGCAAGGTTCTCCCCAAAGCCATATGCTGCTCCAGCCCCCACCTTCCCCCAGCATGTGGCCCCACTCTACACGTTTACTCCAACAGCCCCATCACCCGACCCGCGGCTAGTTTCGCATGCAGTTGCACCTAAAATGCATGTGCCGATTTCCTCTGTGCCTGAAGTGACAATGACAGCTGCTGCTCAAAGTGCTCCTCCAGTCCTTGCTCCAGTTGCTCCTGCCACACAACATACTCTGCGACTAGCCCCAGTAGTAATACACCGCAAAAGTCCAAGTCCACGGTTTAAAGCCACCGAAGCTTCACTAAAAGCACCCAAACCCATGTTTGATGTCCCTCAAATTAGGGTATATACTGCATCTAAGTCCCCCCTGCATGATTACACTGGAAAGACATTTACTGCAGACACATTACCTCGGAGTAAAACACCCACATCAGACATTAGAAGAATAATAACACCAACAGCTGAAATCAGAAGGAGTGCAACACCGGCATCTGAAGTGAAAAGCAGTTTAACTTCGACATCAGAAATCAAAAGGGTTGCGACGTCTGAAATGAATCAAGGTACAACGCTGACATCAGAAATCAAAAGGGTTGCAATGTCTGAAATGAATCAAGGTACAGCGCCGACATCAGAAATCAAAAGAAGTTTAACACCAACACCTGAAATCCAAAGGAGTGCAACACCTACATCTGAAGTGAAAAGAGGTTTTACGTCCAAACCTGAAATCCAAAGGAGTGCAACGCCTACATCTGGGGTGAAAAGAGGTTTTACGTCCAGACCTGAAATCCAAAGGAGTGCAACGCCTACATCTGGGGTAAAAAGAGCTAAAATGCCAACTCATGACTTTTTAACACCAAGAACTAATTTAGGTCGACCTAAGACACCCTCATATCATGTGTCCCGAGCCAAAACACCTGTTATTGAAATATCAAGACCCAACCCACTTTTATTTGCTGTCTCATCCATAACTACAGAGGCACAGAGATCTAAAACACCAACACCTAATTCTGCCAGTCCATCTCTGTCTGGTTCTCAAAATCGGATAACCTCTGAGTCTGAGCCTTCAAAATCACCATCAACTAGTCAGGGTGCAAGAACTCTGAATGGGGAAGTGACGTCAAAAGAGACTCCTATAGCTAAATCACCACCTGAAAACACTTCAAAACCAGAGGCTCCTCGACAAGAAGCTTCAATAGTTGAGTCTACCAGACCAAAGACCCCTAAAGCTCCATTAGGCTATCAAAGACCCAAGACTCCAACAATGGTCACACCAACTCCTACAGCACCCTCCTATCAAAGACCCAAGACTCCAACCAAAGAAACACTAAAGCCTACAGCACCCTCAGATGGGTATCAAAGGCCCAAGACTCCAACAAATGTCACACCAGTTCCTACAGCACCCTCAGATGGGTATCAAAGGCCCAAGACTCCAACCAAAGAAACAATAAAACCTACAGCACCCTCAGTTGGGTATCAAAGGCCCAAGACTCCAACCAAAGAAACACTAAAACCTACAGCACACTCAGTTGGGTATCAAAGGCCCAAGACTCCAACCAAAGAAACAGTAAAACCTACAGCACCCTCAGATGGGTATCAAAGGCCCAAGACTCCATCCAAAGAAACACTAAAACCTACAACACCCTCAGTTGGGTATCAAAGGCCCAAGACTCCAACCAAAGAAACACTAAAACCTACAGCACCCTCAGTTGGGTTTCAAAGACCACAACCACCAGCAGGATATCAAAGACCAAAGACTCCCACAGCTGGGGTATCATCAATAGGATTTCAAAGGCCCAAGACACCAACATATGTGGCCCCTAAACCAACCCATACATATTATGGGTTGACACCTGCTGCATATGTTGCACATGGTGGAATCCAAAGTTTCTCACCTACATTCGGCATATCCAGGTCTAAGACGACAGCTAAAATCCCAACTCAAGAGTTGGAAGCATCTAAAACATCTTCCCAAGAGTTACTTGTAAAAACACATCCTTTGCCCATGGTGTCCAACCAGGAAGCACCTTCCAAAGAGCTGGAAAAAATAACTTTAAATGAGTCCATAGTATCCACGACTCCAGCAGTGAAGCTTCAGCTTCCAATCATTGTTGTTACACAAGCTGAAGATGTCTCAGAACCAAGCATATCCACAGCTGTGACCAGCAAAATGCCAACTCCTGTTGCAGAAACACCAAATGTTAAAACTGTGGCCCAGACAAGACCATGGGCTAAATCTCCAACAACTGAGATTAAGAAACCAGAGGTTAAAACCCCAGTGAAAACCCCAATGTATGGAGTCACCCCAAAACCCAAGACACCCACCCCAGAAACCCAACACCCTGTGCCTGCTGCTGCAAACAAATATGCCAGCAAGACAATACTTCCTGTTTCAAAAACAGAATCACCTGTGGCCAAAGCCAGTGTGGCACAACAAAAAAAGTTAAAGGAATCAACAGAGCCTAAAATGCCCACCAAAGCAACCTCTGAGGATAAACCAGCAGGGACAAAGCCGACCACTTGCTCTCCACTTGCAAAGACCTCAGCTCCTGAGAAGCCTTTGGTGGCTAAACCAAAGGCTAACCAGGAAGGCCAACCTGAAAAGGCGGTATCAGCTTCAACCACACCATCAACAGAGAAGGAGGACAGAAAAGACTCTTTCCCAGCAGCTGAAGCTCTTCTTAAAGTGATCCAAAAGCCAAAGGGCATGATGAAGTCTAAACTTAGTGGTTGGTCACGGCTCAAGAAGCACATGGTGGTGGAAGAAGAACCACCTACGTTCCCGGAATCAGATCATATGAAAGAAACTGCAAAAGGAACTGAGCAGGAGGGAGGTGAAGTGAAAAAGGATGAAAAGGTGTCATTTAAAGACATGGTAGCCGCCGTAACAGCTGACGATCCTCCCAAGGCAGTGAAGAAGTGGGATTCTCTTCTCTTCGATATGTTCTCCTCTAAAGAGAAGATCATGCAGGTGATTGAAGCCAGCAAAAGTGAGGAGGAGAAAAAAAACGCAGTGAAAGAAATCCCCTCTTTCGCCCATCGTCTGCCCGTTCTCCTTTTCAGCCCAAAGTTTGATGCCAAAAAGCTAAGAGAGGCCGCATCAAGGCCACTTACAAAAATTTTGACAGTGTTTGAGATGGGTCTCATAAGTCGTAAAAATAAAGATGAGGAACCAAAAGACTTTAACAGAACAGCTAGAGGGTTCACTTGTCCTTAAACCATGTTATTTTGAAACTGGTAAAGATGAAACAGAAGAACATTTTGAAAAATTCTGTTAAATGTTCTTTGTGTACAGGTGTAGAAACAGTAGTTATAATGTACAGGTCCTGTGTAATAGTCTCTCTGCTTGACACAGGATACAATATTTAAGACAGTCTCTTACAGAATACGGTCTGAATATACGGATTGTTCTGTTGTCTGACTACATTACGGATGTGTCTGAATGTCCCTTTCTCTGATAGTATGAAAATACTACCTTGAAAATCAGAGGATAAGGAAAAATATTTTTTTGTCTTAAAGGAATTCAGACATCTCGTGAGATTAAAATGCACAAAGATTAAATGAATCTCAGAGCTTTTTCTTTTGTCCACTGTTAAACCATAATAGGAGAACGAATGGCTTTTTCAGACTTCTTCACATCTTTTTATCAAAAGTATGTACTTAGGTACACCACCTACTGAAAACTAGACTGTACAGTATGCAGGATTTGGGTATACGAATACATTTGACTCCGGGGCGTTCAGTTTCCAAACAAGGATTTAAAAAAGGAGTGGAGGATGAAAGTAGTAGGAGTGTATATTTCCCAAAATGGTGCTATTTACGTACGTTTTTTCAAATACACTTTAGATATTCAGGCGCTTCTTAGAAGTTAGGATGTTTGAGTAGACTGCATATGCTTATGCCAGGTCAGTGAAAGTGTTATTTGAGAAATTGGGTTGCTAACTCCTGGGGGGGGGGATGAGGCAACTATATGAAGGAAGTGTTTGACTGTTGGCGTGGATGGATGAGGGGTCAGGGGGAGGCCTTATGGGATACGGAGGCAAGTGATGATAAATGCGAAGAAATTAACATGAAAGTCAAATGTAATGAAATAGCATGTTTCACACAGTTTTCAAATATGCAGCTTTTAAACGAGGGACCCAGAAGGGTCAAGAGCTGACAGTGACATTTGACCTTAAGGTTCTCTAGGTTCATCAGCTTGTTATTGATATTTTTTTGTTTGGTGCACGTTCTATACATGAAGAACATTGTCTCCTATTGACAGAGTGATGTTCAACCATTTTGCAATATGATGTTTATCTGTATAAGTGTACAGTAAATGTTATTTTCTATATATTTTTGATAAAAGAGAAAATTTTTAAAAAAAGAGCTTGAATAGGAAAATGCAGATTTTGGTTTATGTTTGACATAGAAAGTGAATCTACATAATGAAAAAGAGAAAATGTATCCTGTAGTGAAGATACTGGGCAGAGCAAGGTCAAGGGCAGAGCAAGGTCAAGGGCAGAGCAAGGTCAAGGGCAGAGCTACTGCCCTTTTGGCTGTTTGATAAAAGTCATATTATTGAATTGTAGCTGGTATTTAGTAGATATAATTGTTTTATTTTTATCTGCAGGACCAGCAAAATAAAAAGGTGTTTTTTGCCTAAGAAAATATGAGTTATTATTGGACTACTCATTATTGTATAGACCTAGTCATCTCACCTGCTTTTCCATTGGTGTATTCATCCATATTTTCATCATCATCAACAGGAATCTTTTCATATTTGCCATGGGCAGTCATCACAAATTTGTACCTTTTACCAGATGGATTGCCCTGAAAAGCATAAGGACTGATTTAGAACAGAGAGTATTTGCCACAGTATATTATACACTGAGTTTGCCACAGAATATTAAAACACTGTACGTGTGTATCAATGTGTGTATGTCTGCGTGAGAGCGTGTGTGTGAGCATGCTCACCTTTGCCCCTGATCTCCCAGGGGATGTTTCTCCAATGATCTCCCACATGTTCTTCTTCTGCATCACGTCACCAGCTTTTACATCCTGGGAGGATTGAACCGCACCAAACAGCAACTCAGCTGTATATCAAATGCTTTTGGGAGCCATGCAAGACAAGCAACCCTCTTGGCTTTTGTTTCTGAACCACCACAATAGAATACAACCCCAGAAGGGGGCAGCCTTGGAAAAAAGCTCAATGCATGCAAGTTTCTCTGATTCTCTGTACTACAAACACTTACAGGTAGAATAGTTCAGATGGGGGAGGATATGGAATGAGAGCGAAAAGAGCAGATACTTTGAGAAGGGAGGACCGTACAAATAAGAAGACTGAAGTAAGTAGATACACAAATGTTTCACTAATGCTGTGTTTTGATGAAAGGGATTCAGTCTCATACAACAATGTTCAACCTGAAGCCACCTCTGTAAAGGGGATGCCAGTGCTAGTGTATATTCCGCACATGGAATATTGTGGGCAGAATACATGAACATAAATGGTACTGTAGATCGGTATTTATACTGATAGTTAATGAGAAGCATTAGTTCCGGTGCTTGGGTTTTTCGTCACTGGTTATTTAGACAAATCAAGATTTCGCAGGTGTTTGCATCTTTCGAATTTCTGAAGGGGAGGGGACATTCGGGCCCATAAACTTGCCCGTACCTTGGAAAGAGAGAGGGTGGAACTCCTCGTTCCTGTTCTGCTACTTGATCTAGAAATCTCCTCTCTTAACACTTATAGAACCAGAACTTAATCAAGAAGCTGAACAATTAGCAACGCAAGACTTTAGTTCTGGGTTAACCGAAATACTCCACATGTGGAGACCGGTGAAATGAAGCGCCATATACAGTAAATGTATACCCATATATACTGTGCATGGCTCTGGTCCGAGCTAAACTTACAGCTGGTCTTGGGGGGGAGTTCCTGCTGGTGCCATCTGGGTTCCCATTCACCCACTGGGTGATCAGGTCTGCCACGCCCACCTTCAGACCCTCAGCATCCTGCTGACACACAGGCGTTCAACAAGATACTTCCATTCATTAGGTATTCTCTAGTCTCTTGTGACAGAATGTTATATAGAAATGTAACTGTCCAGCAATAGATTTGGTTTTGGGTGAAGAGATTAGGCATCTCTCTTTTCATCCATACGAGGTTAAACAACATTAGGCTAGTTCAAGACTGCTACTCTGTGGCTGCATCCAGTCATTCAGACTTCCATGCAACTTCTCCCCTGTAACTTACACTCCATTGTCATCTTACTCATCTTTTATGAAGCTAGCCTGTCTGCTACATCTGCCTGTAGGTTTGTTTTCTTTAGGGCTACTCCTGCGGTGAAACCCATTAGCATGGCGCTAGTAAGGGGAGCGCATACCGTATCTCTCCCCGGGCAGGTTAACAGCTACTGCTACATACTATTGAATACCTCTGAGGTACAGAAGAGAGGGACTGGGGGAGTAAAAATAAACAGCATTAAGGGCCTCTGATCTCTACCGACGTGGCTCACAGCGTGGTTGTTATTCCTCTCACCCCGGGTTGCTATGCCTATTCTGGATACCTCAAAGAACCCTGGCCTGCACACAACGAATGAGATGCAGTAATTAAACACATCAGGCAGAGAGAGTCAGGGGCTGTGGCCTTGGTGGACCATAAACAGAGGTGTGAGATCACCATACAACCATACAATAGCATGGAGAGGAACATTGGGACAGATATGATTAGACATCTGCACATTGTGTAAATGTATTTTGAAAGAGCTAGCTAGGTATGCCTGTGTGTCTAGTCTACAGTATAACTCAAGGCAGTTATTATATGTAAAGAGCATGTTCTGTGTCCATAAGCACCGCTGCTAAATTGTTGCTGCCACTCCACTTTATATACTATATATACAGTACCAGCCAAAAGTTTGGACACACCTACTCATTTAAGGGTTTTTCTTTATTTTTAATATTTTATACATTGTATAATAATAGTGAAGACACCAAAACTATGATATAACACATATGGAATCATGTAGTAAAAAAAAAAGTGTAAAAAAAAATCTTTGCCTTAATCTAGCCACACTTTGCCTTAATGACAGCTTTGCATTCTCTTAATCTACAGAAAGTGATGGCTATTTAACAGTCTGATGGCCTTGAAATAGAATCAGTTTCTCAGTCTCTCTGTCCCAGCTTTGATGCACCTTTGGATCAAGCCATGGCTCGGGTGGTTGATGTCCTTGATGATCTTTTTGGCCTTCCTTTGACATTTTGTTCTGTAGGTGTCCTGGAGGGCTGGTAGTATGCCCCTGGTGATGCGTTGGGCAGACCGCACCACCCTCTGGAGAGCCCTGCGGTTGTGGGCAGTGCAGTTGCCATACCAGGCAGTGATACAGTTCGACAGGATGCTCTCAATTGTGCATCTGTAAAAGTTTGTGAGTGTCTTAGGGGCCAAGTCGAATTGCTTCAGCCTCCTGAGGTTGAAGAGGCGCTGTTGCGCCTTCTTCGTCTCACTGTCTGTGTGGGTGGACCATTTTAGATTGTCAGTGATGTGTACGCCAAGGAACTTGAAGCTTTTCACCTTCTCCACTGCAGTCCCGTTGATGTGGATAGGTGCGTGCTCCCTCTGCTGTTTCCTGAAGTCCACGATTAGTTCCTTTGTTTTGTTGACGTTGAGTGAGAGGTTATTTTCCTGGCATCATTCCTCCAGGGCCCTCACCTCCTCCCTGTAGGCTGTCTCTTCATTGTTGGTAATCAGGCCTACTACTGTTGTGTCGTCTGCAAACTTGATGATTGAGTTGGAGGTGTGTGTGGCCACACAGTCGTAGGTGAACAGGGAGTACAGGATGGGGCTGAGCATGCACCCTTGTGGGGCCACTGTGTTGAGGATCAGCAAAGTGGAAGAGTTGTTTCCTACCTTCACCACTTTGGGCGGCCCGTCAGGAAGTCCAGGACCTAGTTGCACAGGGCGGGGTTCAGACCCAGGGCCCCGAGCTTAATGATGAGCTTGGAGGGTATTATGTTGTTGAATTCTGAGCTATAGTCAATGAACAGCATTCTTGCATAGGTATGCCTCTGGCGTTAAGCCATCGTCAGTGGATCTAAATGGGGCGTTAAGCAAATTGAAGTGGGTCTAGGGTGCCAGGTAAGGTAGAGGTGATATGATCCTTAAATAGCCTCTCAAAGCACTTCATGATGACATAAGTGAGTGCTACGGGGCGAAATGGTCCACCCACACAGACAGTGCCTGCCATCAGTCAGGATGTGGCCCAGAAGTTAATTGACAGCATGCCATTGCGGATTGCAGAGGTCTTGAAAAAGAAGGGTCAACACTACAAATATTGACTCTTTGCATAAACTGAATGTCATTGTCAATGAAAGCCTTTGACACTTATGGAATACTTGTAATTATACTTCAGTGTACCATAGTAACCACTGACATAGAAATCTAAGAACACTGAAGCAGCAAACATTGTGGAGACCAATACTTGTGGCCACGACTGTATACGTCAATGTTATTCTCAGAGGCTACCCGGAACATATCCCAATCCACTTTATCAAAACAATCTTGAAGCACGGATTCCGATTGGTCAGACCAGCGATGAATAGACCTTAGCACGGGTACTTCCCGTTTGAGTTTCTGCCTATAAAAAGGGAGGAGAAAAATGGAGTTGTGATCTGATTTGCCGAAGGGAGGGCGGGGGAGGGCCTTGTAGGCATTCCCGGAATTGGGAATAGCAGTGATTGAGTTTCTTCCCCAGCTACAATAAATGCGAACTCAGTATATGTGGTTTCCAGTTTGCATAAAGTCCAGTGTAGTTCCTTGAGGGCCGTCGTGGAATCATGAGGGGGAATATACACAGCTGTGACT
This sequence comes from Thymallus thymallus, assembly GCA_023634145.1. Taxonomy (NCBI): domain Eukaryota; kingdom Metazoa; phylum Chordata; class Actinopteri; order Salmoniformes; family Salmonidae; genus Thymallus; species Thymallus thymallus. The sequence goes on from CM042413.1 coordinate 3,730,568, forward strand.
ATAACCAGAGATAATTATCTTAGCGGTAATACGGTCAACATTTGAATGTGAGGTATTCTAGGTCGGGTGAACAAAAGGATTTGAGTTTCTGTATGTTATCAGTTACACCATAAATCGCTAATCATGAAACATACACCACCGCCTGTCTTCTTCCCGGAGAGTTCTTTATTCCTGTCTGTGTGATGTACTGAGGACTCAGCTGTCTGTTTGGACGGGGACAGTATATCCTGAGAGAGCAATGATTCTATCTAACAGATGTTACAGTCCCTCATGTCTTTCTGGAAGGAGATCCTCGCCCTGAATGGTTTTCTGATCCACGACCCTACTTTTTATTTTTTGTTATCTGTGACCAACAGATGCATATGTGTATTCCCAGTCATGTGAAATCCATAGATTATGGCCTAATTTGTATATTTATTTATTGAATTAACTGATTTCCTCATATGCACAGTAACTCAGTCAAATCTTTGAAATTGTTGCATGTTGCGTTTATATTTGTGTTCAGTATATATCATTTTTGGGATGGTAGATATAACAACAGATATAATGTATGTAGAAGAGATAATGGAGCTATATATTTTAAAATAATATAATCTTTGAGAACTAACAATCACCAAAATAAAAACTAGACAGTCAAGGGGAATCTAATATTTAAAAAATGTCCTGGTATTGGTGTTGTTATAATGTTTGAGTCACTCAGATAGCATAAGAACAGGGCATGTATAGAACTTCAGGAAATTAGCATTAAAACTGAAACATTTCTCTCAGCATATAATTAGCTTTAAAACTGTAAAAATGTCTCTCTCTGCCACATGGAAAAAAGTGTGGAATGGCAGTGAATTAGTTTTAAAACAACAACAATTTATTAAGGGTCTATTTATGTTGGTGGATATATAATGTTGTTGGCGATGGTGAGAAAAAACTTGGACTTCTTTGACTTTATTCTTGAATGTGTATATAATGTAATGTTGGTGCTTCCTTGCCTTGGGTGATGTGCCTTTGGTCAGGCTCTGGTTCCAAGCCTCTCCAGCCTCAAACAAGTGCTTCTTGGAGGACACTGCCTCAGGTGACATGGGGATGTCCATCAGGCCCTGTTTGGCTGCCTTGGCCTCCTGGGAGTACTACACAACATAACAACGCAACATCATTTATATTCCAATTGCATGGAATATGCATAGAAATAATAGAAGTCTAGATCAAAAAGAATAATTTATCAGGTTTCTTCACTGATATTTATCAAGTCTGAGATAGTATGAAAAGGAAGCACAATATAACACATATAGACACAATGAGTAACATAGGGCTGGATTCAATCTGTATTGCTGAAGTTCAGCGTTATAGCATGATTGAAATTTAAAGGCATTATACCCGCGTTAGTGGAGACTGCAGTCACGGTAAACAGTGCATTCAGAGACTTGTCCCGAAGCCACTCCTGCGTTGTCTCGGCTGTGTGCTTGGGGTTGTTGTCCTGTTGGAAGGTGAACCTTCACACCAGTCTGAGGTCCTGAGCGCTCTGGAGCAGGTTTTCATCAAGGATCTCTCTGTACTTTGCTCCGTTCATCTTTCCCTCGATCCTGATTAGTCTCCCAGTCCCTGCCGCTGAAAAACATCCCCACAGCATGATGCTGCCACCACCATGCTTCACCGTAGGGATGGTGCCAGGATTCCTCCGGACGTGAGGCTTGGTATTCAGGCCAAAGAGTCTTGGTTTCATCAGACGAGAGAATCTTGTTTCTCATGGTCTGAGAGTCCTTTAGGTGACTTTTGGCAAACTCCAAGCTGGCTGTCGTGCCTTTTACTGAGTAGTGGCTTCTGTCTGGCCACTCTACCATAAATACCTGATTGGTGGAGAGCTGCAGAGATGGTTATCCTTCTGGAAGGTTCTCCCATCTCCACAGAGGAAGTCTGGGGCTCTGACAGAGCGACCATCGGGTTCTTGGTCACTTTCCTGACCAAGGCCCTTCTCCCCCGATTGCTCAGTTTGCTCAGTTTGGCCGGCTTTAGAAAGAGTCTCGTGGTTCCACTTTGATCTTGGAGACCTTTAATGCCGCAGAAATGTTTTGGTCCCCAGAACAAAATGTGTAAAAAGTCAAGGGGTCTGAATACTTTCCGAATGCACTGTATCTCGGCTTAGTCGGAAATTACCTTGAATTTTGTAGAGCGCAATTTGTAATGCTTCAGCGATACAGACTGAATCGAGCCCATAGTCTTTAGAAAAAGTTAGCAAGTCATGGTAGTAATCAGATGATGCAATAGTGGCTTGTGAGAGGAGTAAGAGGGCCCCACACACTTATTCACTCACTCACACTCTACTCCCATGTACTTATTGTATGACTCCGGCACCACGGAGATGAGAAAGCAAGCTAAGCCTAACCTAAAGTGCCCATCAATCCTCTCCCAAATGATAGAGTAGAGCTGGTTTGACGGAATGTGCCTGACTAAGGCCAGTTGACTTATGTGTGAACACTGACAACCTAGCTGAGGCTGAGGTTAACTACAGTATATACAGTAACTATGTACAGTATGTGTGAGACTGACACAGTGCATCACCTGTAGAGAGGAAAAGAAGGGGACAGAGAAGTCTGGCTGAATAGTCACCAGATGAAAGCATTCATCACACAGCCTTCATCAATGGGGCCTCTGTCTGTCTGTTGGGAGGGAGGGAGGGAGGGAGGGAGGGAGGGAGGGAGAAACCAGGTGGGCGCTAACCTCAATGGCGTGCGTGTACTGCTCCAGCCTGTCGTCGATCTTGGCGAGGAGAACAGGGGGCTGTGTCTTTTTGAAGCTGTTGCTGAATCCAAAACAAAGACGCTTGGTCATTTTAATGATCTCATCTGATTGGCTACAGGCCCACAAGTGACCATGGAGCATCCTTCCCCTCCCCTAGTGAAATATCCCTTTTCAGAGTACAGAGTTGTGATACACCCCCCCCCCCTTGGTCAAATGAGCCTCTTGAATCTGCATTAGATGGGTGGATGGGATTGTATGGCCTCTTGCAGCTTCTGTCAACACTCTTTCAGGCCCAATATGAAGCTTGCTCACTGATCACAGTGGGACCCAGTGCGAAGGACCCCTGCAGGCACACACACACACACACACACACACACACACACACACACACACACACACACACACACACACACACACACACACTGCCAGCTGCCTAAACCCCACTACACAAGAGTCATAATCTCAGACACATACACTAAACAAAAAAAACAAAAAAACCTTGTTGGACCAATCTGGAAATACTGAGCCTATTTCCTGCATATCAACATGGCCCCAAAACCGTTTATATTTGAAAAGAGAGCTCCCATGAAAGGCATGTGTGAGTCATCAGCCTGATGTGGCGGGCTAGTTTGAAGATTAAATAAGCTTTTTCACAGGCATGGTAGGATTGTTTTAACTTCATAAATTTGCACAGCTCACAAATCTTTATTTGGAGTGTGTTTTGCTCTGCAAAGAAGTTGAAATTGGGTTGTCTGAATGATGTCATGCTTTCTATCTGCATGAGCGAAGGCTGTCAAAAGTGGAGTGGGGAAGGAAGCTGTCTGTCTGTCACCCGTATTCTTCTGCAGAATGATTTGATTCAGTCTAACAGTGTTATTACACACATCAACACAGGAGTGATCCCTCCCGCCGTCCTAAAACAACCCGTCTAGACTAAAACATGATGTCACACTCAATTCCTCAGATCTCAAACCTGCATCTGGAAGATAAAAGTCAATGATCGTGTAGATAAGTTTTTTTTTTACCCTTGTAGGAAGGCCAACATTAGGTTGACAATAAATTAAGTCCAGAGGGAAAAGGTAGGTGAAAATAAAGAACATTGCACAACATCACTTTAGCTAGGCTGGATGCATTGTGGGAATGAAGGCTACCTGACAGGCTCACTTTCCCGTTGAACTTGTCATATTTCTTCTCCAATCCGCATAATCCGCATAGATAGATATAGATTTTGAGACATGAAATGTAGTATTTTCATATTTTAGTATACGGTTTTCAATTGGTAACATATGTACATATGGGTTTCATATTAATCCTAAAATATTTATTTTTCAAATATTTCTCACAAAAGAAAGCTTATCACTGTGAAACCTAAAGCGGAGCACGGAGCATTCCAGAAGCTTTTTTATTTTCAAAGCCTTTTACATTTAATTCAGCTCATGTTATGCTAAATCGTATTTTTGCAAAAACAACTTCGAAGACGACCACAACAACGTGTAAAATCCTCAAAGTTGCTGCGAGAAAGCTGCACCACTCTGTCAACAGAGCTCAGTGTTTATTATCGGATGTATTAGGTTAAGAAATACGACTTTGTGGATATACTGTTATTAAAATGTTAGAGAAAGACCCCACTGAACGATTCAGAACATTAATAACCATATTTGTCTTGGTAAAATATATTTATAACTTAAGGAAATTTTATTTCATCACCACAGCACATTTTCTCCCACTCTGGGGAGAGTGGGTGGGCACCCTATAAAGTTGTTACTAAGCCCTATTTTCAGTCACAGTCTTAATATGAATTAAACTCTGGCCTGGTCTCTAATATTCTAGCTGCTGAGAGCTCTTTAGCACTGATGACTTACTGCAGTCAGACTGCGTGGAGCTGTCCCACAGTTCAGAGGTATAACTCACCAGCCACCAGAGAGAACCCAGCCGGCCAGCCCAGGCTCCAGCCCTCACATCTGGTCAGAGTTAACCAAGCAATAAATCATCCAGGCTGACAAAGGTAATGCACTGAGAGAGATTTAGATGTCACCACTGGTCCTCTTTGTCTGTGTTTACATTTACAAGTTAGCATATCTGCTGTTCCGCCTCAGATAGCAGCTCTCTATCCGGGCAGCCGCTGAGGGGCCCAGTAGGACTTTGGTCAACCTCAAGATACAACGAAACACTAGAGAGGGAAGGTATTTGAGAGTACAATTGAAACAACGGGGGTTGTGGAATATTTTTTTCTTTTTTGTGTTATTCATTGTGAAAATGCCTTGTATGCTTGCATGACGCTCACCTTTTCTTTAGGGACCGGTTCAAGGATTCTGTTCTTTCTGTGATCTGAAAAAGATGAAGATGATGTTGAAGGTTATTGTTTTGGAATTAAAATAGAACAGTTGAAGTGTTCCATGACTTCCAGAATTGTCTGACTGGGGATTTTTATGATCAATTTGATGTTAATCACAGCCCTGTATTTGGCTTGATACAGCAAATATCTCTTCCAAGTCAAACAGAGAAATCTTCTGCTGGTCTTTATCAACCGTTTCCATCTGCCTGTATCTGTCAGTTCGTATCACCAAATACAGATTTAAGCTAACTCTGCTTCAGTCCAAGGTTTAATTCAGGCATAATTACAATGCAATCAGGGTGTGGGAAGGCTTCCATCTCAAAACACATTACTTATCTTGAATCTGTGTATTTACTGCATTACCGACTGAATCATAGTAAATAAAATCTGTTAGGGATTACAAGTTTTAGGTTAGTCATTATCAAAATACTAATACATTTGTATCAGAGGAGTTGTAGTTTGAGGCAGGGTCATACTGTCCTGTCCTCGACCCTTGTTTGCCAAAGAGGTCATACTTCAACGAATCCAGCACCAAGCTCTGGTTCTTCCCACACCAAAGGCTCTCTTATGTTACTGTTCACTGTTCAGACCTGGACCTGAATGAAAGAGCACAGCCTTTCATAATGTATGTTCTGCTGTCAAACTCTCATCATTCTCTCTCTGAAATTACACACACACACACACACACAGATGGAAGTTCACGGAAGCGCTAAGGAAGTAGGCAGGCTCAAGGACATCACCATGGCAACCCCGTACCCAGAGAGGAACGTCAGCTTAGAAACAGGAAGCAGGAAGTAAAAGTTATAGTAGCTAGATGAACCTGTTGAAAGGTGACAGAGTTTTTCTTCATTACTGTTTTAATACAAGAAGGTAATTAATGAGAGATGAAGAGACGCAGCTGACAGTAATAATGTAAATCAAGATCTGAGTGTATTTTAAACCCGGTGTGATCTGACAAGTCTAATTAACTGACAACAAGCAGGAACATTTTTCACTACCTCAACCATTCACAACATGCCATGCAGTGCAAACGTCATAGAAACACTACTTATAATACAGACAAATAACTACACCCTACTTTTTAAACAGAGCAAGGTGGAAGGAGTTAAGGACAATAACACAGAACAGTATAAACACAGGCTGTCACAATGACGTATTATGGTCTCTGGCTTTTTCCGTCACTGGGATGGTGGTATCCTATTTGTACATAAAGGCATGCTGTTGGAGCAAACTAACATCACAAAGACAGAGACAGGTGGTAGTATTGACACAAAATAGTGAAAACTGACTGGCCTTGAAGCTGTACGCGTCCCACACACACATCACCTGAACACACTACGTGCGCTGTGGTGGAGACAGAGGCAAATGCTGACCTTTATAACACTCCCATGCAACTTACGTGATTGAAACTAAACACAATGGCTGTAAAGATGGTATAAAGTCACATTTTAGATATTTTTTGTTTGTTTGTAGTAACAACAATATAGAAATATTGTATAGAACACTTTTTTTTATGTGCAGAAAACCAAAGGTATCATCAGGGTTGGGGAGTAATGTTATGTTACCAGCAAAAATATTGTAATCAGATTACAGATACTTTTGAAAAACTAGATTAGTTTGAAGAGTACTTTAAAATTCAGAAAGTCAGAAAGGATGTTTGCGGAGACTTCTCTGCTTTCTCAATGACATTCAAATCAGCGTTGAAAAAAGGCACAAAGTTAAGTTTGTTCCACCTGAGCGAGTCTGACCACAAGTCAGAGACCACTATGATGACGCACCAAATATGTTTGATGGATCGCAGGAAAAGGCTTTTGTAGGCTACAGTCCAAGCTATGTCTTCCAATGGTGCGACTGCTGTCGGCATCCAAAGATTATCCAACTTGAATAATCGCTTCGAGGTGAGGATGACGGCGATACGGATATCACTTATTATTGATGTACATAGCGCATTGATGTGAATCACACTGCTGCTCTCTCATTTAGCTATTTGCACCTGACAGATTTTGGTTGTTGTGGATGGCTGTTCACCAATCTAAATGCGTATTTGAACCCAATAATGGTTGAATTCAAGAAGTTTAAGCTGCCTATCAATCATTGTTTTTGAAACCAGTGAAAAATGTGCTCTTGCAACAGCTGCATGGTGCGGATCCAAGCCTGTGGAATAAAAGTGGGGCTTTTATAGCTCAAACTTTTGATAGATTTAAAGGGGCAGTCTGTAGTTGTTACATACATTTTTGCACTTATATACATACCGTACCAGTCAAAAGTCTGGACACACCTACTCATTCAAGAGTTTTTTTTAATTTGTACTATTTTCAACATTGTAGAATAATAGCGAAGACATCAAAACTATGAAATAACACATAAGGAATCATGTAGTAACCAAAACAGTGTTAGATTCTCCAAAGTAGCCACCCTTTGCCTTTGACAGCTTTGCATACTCTTGGCAAAGCATGCCAGTCCAAGAGCACAGCATTTATTTTTCAACTGGAATCAATGAGCCCAAACAGTCCTCCATGACAACAACATCATAAACAACAAGGTAGGGCTGGATAATATGTCCTTAGTTTTGGGGTCATGATCAGTTAAAACAATTTGGCTAATCTATACTTCCATATTTCCAAGTCCTATTCTTGAAAATCAAGGGGTATAACATTTATTGGAATGACTGGAATTCTGATAGACTTTGGTTTTTAATGTAAAGAAATAATAGCCTAATCATATTATTATATGTAGTAGAAAGTGATGGGTTAGAAGAAGCCTCCATAACCAACCCATAAAGTAACATGTAACATCCATATATGACCAGCTATGTAAACTTTAACATGTATTTATCCTGTAATAGATGTTGTTCAATCAGTAACATTCATGTTAGTCTTCTTCTAATGTCTCTTAAGGGGAAAGTCATCTAAAAGTAACTGAATGTAATCAGATTACATTACTGAGTTTGGCTAATCCAAAAGATATGTTACTGATTACAATTTTGGACAGGTAACTTGTAACTGTAACAGATTACATTTAGAAAGTAACCTACCCAACACTGGGTATCATTACCATTATCTGTGATCTCAAAAACTCACTGCTACAGTGCATTTGGGAAGTATTCAGAACCCTTTACTTTTTCAACATTTTGTTACATTACAGCCTTATTCTAAAATAATTGTTTTGTATATTGACCTCATCAATCTACACACAATACCCCATAATGAAAGAGCAAATCTTTTGCAAATGTGTTAAAAATATAAAACAAAAATACCATATTTACAATAAGTATTGCTATGAGACTCGAAATTGAGCTCAGGTGCTTCCTGTTTCTATTGATCATCCTTGAGATGTTTCTACAACTTGATTGGAGTCCACCTGTTGTAAATTCAATTGATTGGACATGATTTGGAAAGGCAAACACCTGTCTATATAAGGTCCCACAGTTGACAGTGCAAGTCAGAGTAAAGACCAAGCCATGAGTTCGAAGGAATTGTCCGTAGAGCCGAGACAGGATTATGTCGAGGCACAGATCTGGGGAAGGGTACCAAACTATTTCTGCAGCATTGAAGGTCCGTAAGAACACAGTGGCCTCAATCATTCTTAAATGGAAGAAGTTTGGAACCACCAAGACACTTCCTAGAACTGGCAGCAATCGGGGAGAAGGGCCTTGGTCAGGGAGGTGACCAAGAACCCGATGGTCACTCTGACAAAACACCAATCAGGCCTTTAAGGTAGAGTGGCCAGACGGAAGCCACTCCTCAGTAATGGGCACATGACAGCCCACTTGGAGTTTGCCAAAAGGCACCTAATGGACTCCCAGACCATGAGAAACAAGATTCTCTGGTCTAATGAAACCAAGATTAAACTTTTTGGCCTGAATGCCAAGCGTCACATCTGGAGGAAACCTGACACCATCCCTACGGTGAAGCATGGTGATGGCAGCATCATGCTGTGGGTATGTTTTTCAGCGGCAGGGACTGGGAAACTCGTCAGGATCGAGGGAAAGATGAACCGAGCAAAGTAAAGAGAGATCCATGATGAAAACCTGCTCCAGAGTACTTTGGGGCAAAGTATCACCTACCAACAGAACAACGACCCTAAGCACACAGCCAAGACAATGCAGGAATGGCTTCTGGACAAGTCTCTGAATGTCTTTGAGTTGCCCAGTCAGAGCCCGGTCCTGAACCCGATCTAACATCTCTGGAGAGACCTGAAAATAGCTGTGCAGCAACGCTCCCCATCTAACCTGACAGAGCTTGAGAGGATCTGCAGAGAAGATTTTGAGAAACTCCCCAAATACAGGTGTGCCAAGCTTGAAGCGTCACACCCAAGAAGACTTGAGGCTGTAATCGCTGCCAAAGGTGCTTCAACAAAGTACTGAGTAAAAGGGTCTGAATACTTATGTAAATGTGATATTAATAAGTTTGCAAAAAAATTCAAAAAAAATCTAAAAACCTGTTTTTGCTTTGTCATTATGGGGTGAATTGATGAGGGGAAAAAATACATTTTAGATTAAAGCTGTAACTTATCAAAATGTGGAAAAAGTCAAGGGGTCTGAATACTTTCCGAATACACTGTATATCATTACAAGAATGGTGCTTGTCATATATGACCAAGGGCCATAATGACAAACCTGGGGATTAGATGGATGGGTCAGTACCTTATAGATTGAGCCTTTGGGACTGAGTGGGCTAAACAAGTCATCTCCGTCCACACTGGAGGTACTGAGGCTCTTCATCCTCTCTGCTGCCTCCATCCTCCTCCTCTCTATGTCCTCCTTCATCCTCCTCTTCTCCTCCTGTACAGGAAGACACACAATGGTTCAGTATCACACAAGAAGAGAAGAAACCATAGTTACATTGCACAGGTGTCATAGGCTCCTTATGACAGCTTATAAGGCAAACAGGTGACTCACTTAGTGAGTGCTATCTTTAGCTGCTTTATAGTGGTGCATTGTGTTTATCATAGTGATGAGTTGTTCACGAACTAACAGCTCTTTTTGAATGGATCTTTTTGGTGAACTTCAGGAACTGAATCACATCGGTGAAAGGGCGGTTCATTTGGCTCACTGATTTGCATGCTGCTAGTACTGCTCCAGACAACGATTATCTGCAGATACCTTATAAAAACATTATCTGAAGGATATTCTCACTGCAGGAACAATAGATAATGGTGGAGAGCTACATTCAGGTCCATGCTAATTTTTGCAGTGCATTAAAAAAAATAAAAATAAAGATATTTGGCAGGCGGTCCATTTTTAAAAGAGCAACTGCCCCTAAAAACCAACTTCTCATTTGGAAAACAGCCTGTGTGGCATCAATATGAGCCAGAAACGTTCAAATTGACTACAAAGTGTATATAGGATAATTTTGGTTATAAAGTCAGTCTCGTCCCAAACTGAGTAAATAAAGGTTGGGTTTGTTTCAATCCTGCCCACATGCTCACAGCTGGCAGCACAATCCTGCCCACATGCCCAGAGCTGGCAGCACAATCCTGCCCACATGCCCAGAGCTGGCAGCACAATCCTGCCCATATGCCCACAGCTGGCAGCACACAAGTAATCATCTATTCGGAGTGCAGCTGCTCGCGATCAAATTGTAATGCCCCTGGTAAAAAATAATAATAATAATTAGATATCCCTAATAGCTTCACATTTCCCAGCTTCACATGACTTAAACACCTCAAACCAACTCTAACTATGCTGTGGATTATGTATTAAACCATCAAAGATACAGCCGTCCTTCTGAACTGAGCTACAGGACAGGACTAAAACTGCTCAGGGATTTCACCATGAGGCCATTGGTGATTTGAAAACAGTTACAGGGTTCAATGTCTGTGACAGGACAAAATGGGGGATGGTTCAACAACATTGTAGTGACTCCACAATGACTTAAATGACAGAGTGAGAAGAAGAATACACATATACAGAACTTGTATGCAAGAAGGCAATGAAGTAATACTGCAAAAAAAACCGAAGGAATACACTTTTTGGCCTAAATGTTTGGGGCAAATTCATCACAAAACATCAATGAGTTACTGCCTCCTTATTTTCAAGCATGGTGGTGGCTGCATCATGGTGTGTGTATCCTTGACATCAGCAGATGCTGGGGAGTTTTTTGAGGATAAAAAGAAACGTGATGGAGCTAAGAACAGGCAAAATCCTAGAGAAAAATCTTCTTCAGTCTGCTTTACACCAGACACTGGGAGAGGAATTAACCTTTCAGCAGGACAATAACCTAAAACACAAGGCCAAATCTACACTGCAGTTGCTTACCAAGAAGACAGTGAATGTTCCTGAGTGGCCAAGTTACAGTTTTGATTTAAATCTGCTTGAAAATCTATGTCAAGATTTAAAAATTGCTGTCTAGCCATAATCCCCAACATCTTGACAGAGCAATCCAGATGTGTAAAGCGCATAGTGACTTCCATATGTGCTTCTAAAATGTATTGATTTAGGGAGCAGAATACTATATTTAATACTATAATGACTATATTTTAGTTATTTAATTTATATTAATCGTAATTAATAATTATTTTTCACTTTGACCTTACAGAGTATTTCATGAAGACTATTGTAAGCTGACATATTGAATTGTTTAAAGGAAGTCATACTATGGATACTTTAGCTATTTGATTTCGAGTTTTAGGACCCCTTTAGGTATAAAAAAAATATATAAAAAAACGATTTGATTAAATATTGAATTTTGCCTTTACTACTATAAATAACACATTCATAAATGGCAGAAAATACAGTCAAAAATTAAATAATAAGAAATAAGGTTTTTAAGTTTCTAAGAGAAATATATATTTATTTTTTTACAAATTTTTAACAGGCACAAAACTACCTTAATTCTTCCATACATTTTGTAAAACCGGTACCAGTTACCTTCAGATGAGTCCCCTGACACTTGTGGGGGCCGTAGAGCACCAGCGTGTTCGTTAGAGTCTCTCCTTTCCATAGAGTGGTCAGTTTGTAGGTCAAACTGTTTGGACGCTACAGATGTTTTCAGACGTTTTCGTGAGAAGAGTGATTTTCATGGTCTGACAAACACCACTCTAACTCTTCCACCTTTCACCTTTCACCTTCCACCTTCCACCTTTCACCTTCCACCTTTCACCTTCCACCTTTCACCTTCCACCTTTCACCGCAGATGAGGAAGTGCAACATCGGTGGAGGCGGTGGATTGAGACGCATATTTCTAGCTTAAACTGATGGATTTTTATGGGGTTTTTGTATTATTAATACAAAATAAAATTTGAAGAAATCCAAGGGGTATGAATACTTTTGCAAGTCACTGTAAAAATATTGAAAGCACTTCATTGACGGTCCCTAACTACCCCGCATATAGGCTATAAAAAGTCAAACCAACTCTGCCACAGTCGCACACCAGCCATCTGAAGGTAATTGGATAAATAATTTGTCTGACTCTTCCCACCTGCAAACACACACACGAGACACCCACATCAAACCACATTCCAAAACAACTCACGCTTGAATTCAGTCATGGCTTTTCTTAATGAACCAAATCTAAAACGAAGTCGCCCTTTAAGAACTACTGAAAGAATAGACGTTGGGATCCAAATGAACGGCTCTTTGTCAAATGATCTGGCTTACCGAACAGACTCGGAATACCCATCACTATATACAGTTTAGTGGTAAAAATATATATATACTGTATGTGGGTAAACTCTGACCGTGGTAGAGTTGAAAAAAGTTACTCTCCCTATAATTTCAATGCATTTTTCCGGAAAAGGTGAGTAAACTGTCACAAAAAAAAGGTGGGTAAACTGTGTTTACTTGCGTTTACCCTGCACTACACCACCGGCTGATGTGTAAGATATTGAGTTTGATCTCTTTCTGTTTGTGTTTCTTAATGCCGTAGGCTACACATTATATATGTACACAGTAGTTGTCCATCACCTCATCCCTGGCCAGGCGCTGCTGCTCCTCCTCCCTGCTGCTGCGCTCCTCCCCCTCCCTGACCTGGCGTCTCTCCTCCCTCCTCCTCTTCAGCTCCACCAGCTCCTGCTCGGCCTCAGCATGCTTGTGTCTGAGCTGCTCAAGCTCCTGGCTCTCCTTCTCCGCGTGGCTACGTCGGATCTTCTCCAGCTTGGCCTCTAACATGGCCTCCGCCTCCTCCTCAGTCTCGACCGCTGCCACTTGTACTAGAGCCCTAAGAGAGATGGAGGGAGAGATGGAGGGAGAGATGGAAAGAGGATTGGAGGAAAACAATTGGATAAATAGAGAAAAATCTCTGTCTCCTAAAAGTTCCCACCATCCTAATTGTTTAGGATGTGAAACGTCTAGATAACTAGAAAAATATCTCTGTCTCCTAATAGTTTCCACCATCCTAATCGTTTAGGATGTGAAACGTCTAGGAGTCACGTAGGGGGGAATTCCGACCTGAGGTTATCGCGTGTAAATGGAACGTAATTTTATGCACTTTTCAATCTATACGTTGAAGCACCTTTGGCAGTGATTACAGCCTCAAGGCTTCTTGGGTATGACGCTACAAGCTTGGCACACATGTATCTTCTCTGCATATTCTCTCAAGCTCTGTCAGGTGGGATTGGGAGCGTCGCTGCAGAGCTATTTCCAGGTCTCTCCAGAGATGTTTGATCGGCTTCAAGTCCGGGCTCTGGCTGGGCCACTTAAGGACATAAAGAGACTTGTCTCGAAGCCACTCCTGCCTTGTCTTGGCTGTGTTCTTAGGGTTGTTGTGCTGTTGGAAGGTGAACCTTCGTCCCAGTCTGAGGTCCTGAGCGCTCTGGAGCAAGTTTTCATCAAGGATCTCTCTGTACTTTGCTCCGCTCATCTTTCCCTCTAAACTGACAGGTCTCCCAGTCCCTTTCTCAGACTATTTCTCATAGTCTGAGAGTCCTTTAGGTGGCTTTTGTCAAACTCCAAGCAGGCTGTCATGTGCCTTTTACTGAGCAGTGGCTTCCGTCTGGCCACTTTACCATAAAGGCTCAATTGGTGGAGTGCTGCAGAGATGGTTGTACTTCTGGAAGGTTCTCCCATTTCCACTGAGGAGCTCTAGAGCTCTGTCAGAGTGACCATTGGGTTCTTGGTCACATCCCTGACCAAAACCCTTCTATCCCGATGGCTCAGTTTGGCCGGGCGGCCAGCTCTAGGAAGAGACTTGATGGTACCAAGCTTCTTCCATTTAAGAATTATGGCGGACACTGTGTTTTTGGTGACCTTCAACGCTGCAGAAATGTTTTGGTACCCTTCCCTAGATCTGTGCCTCGACACAATCCAGTCTCGGAGCTCTACGGACAATTCCTCCTATGGATCTGTTGGGGCCGTATGCAAATTGGAGTGGGTTTAGGGTTTCTGGGTTAGTGGTTTTTATGCTGCCACCACCATGCTTCACCGTAGGGATGGTGCCAGGTTTCCTCCAGATATGATGCTTGGCATTCAGGCCAAAGTCAATTGCTTGAACTCGGTTTTTGCATTGACATTCAATGTCAACTGTGGGACCTTATGTAGACAGGTGTGTGCCTTTCCAAATCATGTCCAATCAATTGAATTTACCACAGATGGACTCCAATCACGCTGTAGAAACATCTCAAGGATGATCAATGGAAACAGGAAGGAACCTGAGCTCAATTTCAAGTCTCATCGCATAGGGGTATTGTGTTTAGATTGATGAGGAAAATGTTGTATTTCATACATTTTAGAGTAAGGCTGTAACATAACAAAATGTGGAAAAAGGGAAGGCATCTGAAAACCTATTTAGAAAACATAGTATTTTTTAATCTACCAAATGGTGTTGAAAAGGAGACAAATATGTGTGCATTTACATGGCTTTCTTTCATTGATCTCTAATATTCTGAACCGCTTTCTCCATATATTCTAGTGAGTCTGTCAAGAAAATTCACATGGAAGGTCCACCAAATTTAAAGGGATGGCTTTAGATAAATGTACTTAAAACGCTGCGGGTTGAAAACTCCACAAGAAAATCTTTCGACCAGCAAGTGGGAGGGTTGAATTCTATGTATTCAGAGTGAGCAAGGGAACCACCCCTGCAATGCCCATTACGCACCTGCAAAAGAAAAGGCATACGTCCATATACCATAATATACCATGATTTACCTGGGAGCTCTTAATTTGGTTTTGTCCATGTATGATGTCATTTCATCCCCAGCTCCGTTGGTGTTACCATGCTTTGCCTCCGTACGCAGGACGACTTGGGATCTGTAGGAAACCACCTCTTTTCTCTTCTCTTTCAACTGGAGCTGAAAAAAAATATTAAACATCTCCATGGTTGACTACTTTAAGGACATACATTTCTGTTTTAATCATATTTTTAAAAAAATCATTTTTCTTAATTAATCACATATTAGCATATCATTAAAAATAGA
Organism: Thymallus thymallus; assembly: GCA_023634145.1. NCBI lineage: Eukaryota > Metazoa > Chordata > Actinopteri > Salmoniformes > Salmonidae > Thymallus > Thymallus thymallus. Next base: position 3,745,986 of record CM042413.1, read on the forward strand.
AATACTGATTTCAGTAATGCACAAGAGTACCTTCTCCTCAGCATTTGGTGTTTGTTCCTCCTCTCTCTTATTGAGCACCCTCATCTCCTCCTTCTCTGTCTCCTCCTCTCGCTCCCTCCTTTTCCTCTCACTTTCCCTTCTTCCCAACCTCTCCTCTTCCTCATCCTCCGCTTCTGCCTTGTGTGGTCTCTGCAGACGAGAGGTGGATGTGGCTGAGTCAGAGAGGGTATGTGGTGTGGGGGCCTTTGCGGCACCGTTCAGGGGCCTCTGGTCCTGCTCCTCTGGGGCCTGACTGAGCTCCTCCATGCGCTGGGCCTGCTGCCGGCGTCTCTCCAGCCGCTGGGTCCAGTCACTGAAGCCCTCGTCCTCCTCCATAGAAGGAGAGCTGGTGCTAGGCTTCAGATCACTCTCATACCTGGGACACAAAGAGGAGCATGGAGAGATAAAACAATCTTAGTGCCGTAAAGGTTTTGGGAACTCAACCAAGAATAGCTAATGATGTAAGTCCATTGGTAGGCAATTAACAAAAGAATGATGTTAGTCCTGCTAATGTTTTGGGAAGAAGACTTTGCTAGCTAGAGTTTATAACATGAAGGGCCTATAGGGGTGCTTGAATGCAAGGATTGCCTAACCGAGCCCTAACTGAGCCTCAAAACATTATAGTCAATACTAATTTACAACCCTTGACATTGTCAGGAAGCCCTTAAAGAATGTGACAAGAAAGAACAAATTCTGATAAAACTAGCCATTGTGGCTTTAACGTTCAATCGCCTTTGAATAAGTGCCTGTAAATGCAATCATTAAGGTAAGAGGACTACTTACTACGATCATTTTAAAGCTAAACTGAGTCAGATGGTGGAGAGTGGACTACAGCTTTGTATTATGACCACCATCGAGGTGTTTTCGTTGGAGTGAAACATCCCAAACTGCCAAACATGTTCTGTAGTATGTGGCAAACATGGCTTCTATAGAATGTGCCAAACATGGCTTCTATAGAATGTGTCAAACATGGCTTCTATAGAATGTGTCAAACATGGCTTCTATAGAATGTGTCAAACATGGCTTCTATAGAATGTGTCAAACATGGCTTCTATAGAATGTGTCAAACATGGCTTCTATAGAATGTGTCAAACATGGCTTCTATAGAATGTGTCAAACATGGCTTCTATAGAATGTGCCACACATGGCTTCTATAGAATGTGTCAAACATGGCTTCTATAGAATGTGTCAAACATGGCTTCTATAGAATGTGCCAAACATGGCTTCTATAGAATGTGTCAAACATGGCTTCTATAGAATGTGCCACACATGGCTTCTATAGAATGTGTCAAACATGGCTTCTATAGAATGTGTCAAACATGGCTTCTATAGAATGTGCCAAACATGGCTTCTATAGTATGTGACAAACATGACTTCTATAGAATGTGTCAAACATGGCTTCTATAGACTGTGCCAAACATGGCTTCTATAGTATGTGACAAACATGACTTCTATAGAATGTGACAAAGAGGCTTTTGTAGTATGTGGCAAACATGGCTTCTATAGAATGTGTCAAACATGGGTTCTATAGAATGTGCCAAACATGGCTTCTATAGAATGTGACAAAGAGGCTTTTGTAGTATGTGGCAAACATGGCTTCTATAGAATGTGTCAAACATGGGTTCTATAGAATGTGCCAAACATGGCTTCTATAGAATGTGTCAAACATGGCTTCTATAGAATGTGTCAAACATGGCTTCTATAGAATGTGCCAAACATGGCTTCCATAGAATGTGTCAAACATGGCTTCTATAGAATGTGTCAAACATGGCTTCTATAGAATGTGTCAAACATGGCTTCTATAGAATGTGTCAAACATGGCTTCCATAGATTGTGTCAAACACGGCTTCTATAGACTGTGACAAACATGGCTTCTATAGAATGTGCCAAACATGGCTTCCATAGAATGTGACAAACATGGCTTCTATAGACTGTGACAAATATGGCTTCTATAGTAAAGTCTAAAAAGTATTATTATTATTTAACCTCTATTTAACTAGGCAAGTCAGTTAAGAACACAATTCTTATTTACAATTACGGCCTACACCGGCCAAACTTTGACGACGCTGGGCCAATTGAGCGTCGCAATTGTGTGCCGGTTGTGATAAAGTCTGGAATGGAACCAGGTTGTCTGAAGTGAGATGCAGTGTCTTAGACCACTGCGCCACTTGGGAGCCCATGTCAACTACAGTGTCAGTGAGAGCGACGGTGGCCCACACACAGTTTACAAAGCTGTCTCTCAGCGGCCCATCGAGGGACGGATAACAGGATGAGAGGTGCGAACGAGGACTGGAGCTGCTGAGCCCATTTATTAACACCAGCAGGACCAGATCAAACACACAATGCAGGGAAACAGCTGGAACAGCCGTCTGTAGACTTTGGTGTTATTTATCCTTTACAGCCGCTGCCACAGGCTAACGTGTGTGTGTGTGTGTGTGTAGGAGGGTTTCACCACACACACACTTGGGTTGGGAGAGGAGAGGAAATAAAAACAACAATAACTGAGATTGCTACAGCTGAACACTAAGTCAGCCCTGGGTTCTTTTAGTACAGAGGCTAATCTTAACGTTGATACCATGGGATAGAGAGTCAAACAGACAGGGGGCTTATGAGGACAATAGGCCTGGACAAATTAACTGGCACCTGGGAGTCGAGAGACGCTACCTTCTGTCAACCGGCATTACGTTAAGTGATTTCTGTAATGAGCGCTTAAGAGCCAGTGTAAACAAGGTCTTAGACTAACTGCAGGGAGGGAGATGGAGCCCAATGTGAGGGCCAGGGTAGGCAATGATGTGGGGGCCATGGTGGATAGGCAGTGGGTGGAGAGCCTAAATGGTGATAAGAGTGGATAAGGCTGTGAAATTTACCGTAATCTCCTCTGTGAGGACCAATTTTACAGGGCAAGAATGCTACGTATTCAGTATAAATTTACATAGCAGAGTTTTATTTTGTAAGGTATTCATTGGTTTCAAAGTAATAAAATGGTGGGAAATCTAAAAAATACTGATGTCCTCCATTTTGAAGACCATGGCTGTGGAACAACGAAACAGAAGATATGCTAACTACCCTGTCATCACCACACAGCCATTTTGTCCTCACCACAACACCTGCAGAGTAAAATCTGGGTTTTTCTCTTGTTAGTTACAAAAAGACCACAGTCACCGCACGATACCTATTTTTCTTATAACATGACCGCAGACACTGCGTGATACTTGCCTCTGGACCAATGCTTTTCATACAACACGACCACGGGACATTCACTAGTTTTATTTCAGTGTGTAAACTTCACAAGGGTTAGTCCAAACATCTGCATCTGGCTGAACGACTCCAGGAACCTTCTATCAATGACCAGAGAGAGCGATTAGGAGATTCGCAGCAGAGAGAGTGATTAGGAGATTCGCAGCAGAGAGAGCGATTAGCAGATTTGCAGCAGAGAGAGCGATTAGGAGATTCGCAGCAGAGAGAGCGATTAGGAGATTCGCAGCAGAGAGAGCGATTAGGAGATTCGCAGCAGAGAGAGAGATTAGGAGATTCGCAGCAGAGAGAGCGATTAGGAGATTCGCAGCAGAGAGAGCGATTAGCAGATTTGCAGCAGAGAGAGCGATTAGCAGATTTGCAGCAGAGAGAGCGATTAGGAGATTCGCAGCAGAGAGAGCGATTAGCAGATTCGCAGCAGAGAGAGCGATTAGCAGATTCGCAGCAGAGAGAGCGATTAGGAGATTCGCAGCAGAGAGAGCGATTAGGAGATTTGCAGCAGAGAGAGCGATTAGGAGATTCGCAGCAGAGAGAGCGATTGTGTGGTAGATGTACATATCTACCACACATGCCTTATTATTATCTATCCTGATGCCTAGTCACTTTACCCTGCCTTCATGTACATATCTACCTCAAATACCTTATTATTATATATCCTGATGCCTAGTCACTTTACCCTGCCTTCATGTACATATCTACCTCAAATACCTTATTATTATATATCCTGATGCCTAGTCACTTTACCCTGCCTTCATGTACATATCTACCTCAAATACCTTATTATTATCTATCCTGATGCCTAGTCACTTTACCCTGCCTTCATGTACATATCTACCTCAAATACCTTATTATTATCTATCCTGATGCCTAGTCATTTTACCCTGCCTTCATGTACATATCTACCTCAAACACCTTATTATTATCTATCCTGATGCCTAGTCATTTTACCCTGCCTTCATGTACATATCTACCACAAATACCTCATACCTCTGCACATTGATCTGGTACTGGTACTTCCTGTATATAGCGCCATTCTTATGTATTTTATTTGATTCCTCGTGCTACTATTGTATTTGTTTCCTTTCTAATCTCTGCATCGTTGGGAAGGATTCGTAAGAATGCATTTCACGGTGAAGTTGATTGATTTTGTTTGAGTAAATGTTATTTCTGTTCATACCTACTGCCAATTAAACGTTTCCTTATTTTCTTCCCCCGCATTTCTATTGACATTTATTTGGATCGATCCATAACAATGATGCATGATTTCACCTGAAAACTAAATGTTAGTCTAAAAGAAATGTAATGTCTAGATGCTTTTTATAGTGGAGATCAAGTTTATAAATTGCCTGGCTGGGTTGATGAGACAGTGGATTGCTCAGTCAGATGGAACAGAGTAAATAGGCATTTTAAGATAATAGATTTAGCTGTTGGTAACTTGTGGAATAGACAATGGCTGGAATGCGGTTTTCAGAATTAGACCCGTCCATTGTATAATACATGATAAGGTATACCACCTTATTGTATCCAACAATGGGATTTACATAGGCTTTTAGGGAACTCATACACTTCTATAAGTGTCACTGAAGCTACAGAATTGTTAATATTCAACCTTAACATGTGATAACTACACAACAGAAGAGATGAAACGGAATGACATTTACTTTCATGGGTGGTTAAAAATAACTATTTGAAGGCCACGCCCCTACTGAACTATGCTTCCAGTCTTCTGATCTGACCCGCTGGGTCATATCTCAATAACCCAGCACCAATAACCCAGCACCCAGTATCAATAACCCAGCAGTTTTTAAAGAACACAACCCAACGCCTGAAACCCAGCAGTTGGGTCAAGCATTTTTTAGAGTGCAGACATCAATGAGCGAATATCTGTTATCTGCCATCGATGCCCCGCTATGGGCGGAAGAGGGCCTAGAGGTAACGGCATGTGCTTCCTCATCCTCTTCCTCCGCTGCCCGGAGGTCATGCAGCCCTCCCCCTCCTCTTGGGCCAAGTGTTCGACTACCCTCCGGTGGAGGGTGTTAGCAGAAAAATCCCCACAATGGACGCATGACCGGTGGAAGTCGAACAGTCTTTCTGCGTGTTTGAGACCCAGGCAGAAGGCACACAGGGAGTGCGTGTCCATGCCTGATATGGTTTCCCTGAGGCAGGGGCTAGCGCCTTGGGCTGAGCTAGCAGGCTCCATGGCTCCAAAAATCACCTAATCCTTTAACAATGTGGGCATAGCTAGCGTTTGACTCATGGGCTAGTAGCCTAGCTAGTTAGCGCAAAGATAGTCAAACAAAGCTAGCGGTACGATGGTCTTGCAAAAAACTAACTTCTTAAGTAGTACTTGAAAGTACTACTTAAGTCGTTTTTGGGGGAATATGTACTTTACTATTTATATGTTTGACAACTTTTACTTTACATTCCTAAAGAAAATAATGTACATTTTACTCCATACATTTTCCCTGACACCCAAAAGTACTTTTGTTGCTTAGCAGGACAGGAACATTGTCCAATCCACGCACTTATCAAGAGAACATCCCTTGTCATCCTTACTGCCTCTGATCTGACGGACTCACTAAACACAAATGCTTTGTTCGTAAATGATGTCTGAGTGTTGGAGTCTGGCTATCTGTCAAAAAAATAAAAAATATAATCGTGCTGTCTTGTTTTCTTAACATAAGGAATTGATACTTAAGTATATTTTAGCAATTACATTTACTTTTGATACTTAAAGTATATTTAAAACCAAATACTTTTAGACTTTAACTGAAGTAGTATTTTACTGAGTGACTTTCACTGTTACTGGAGTCATTTTATATTAAGGTATCTTTACTTTTACTCAAGTATGAATATTGGGTACTTTTTCCACCACTGGCTAATTCTTACAGAAGCAAAGACTCCTTACGGTAAAGTCACCCAACACAAAAGACGAGAGCCGAAAAAACCTGCTCTCAGCAGTGTAACCTCAACGACACACCTGTTAACAATTAAACAGGAAAACAGATCAAGTCGTGCTGAGGACAGCTAGAATATAACTCTTCTGTGAGGAAGAGAGGTTAGAATGATCAGAGGGCGGGTGAGTGTCTCTTTAGTATGAGGGGAGGGGCTCCCTCATTCGCCACTCGACCTACATGTTTGATTTGTTCTTCAAGCTACTTAGAGATTCTTTTGAATCCCACTGTAAAATATCAAAATTAAAAGAGAACAGTGAGTGCTTGAAACAGTTTGGGAATTTTCCCATGCCTGTTTTATGATCAAAGCAACAATTACATGTCAAGTCGGTACCCCTTGGGCTGAGCTAGCAGGCTCCATGGCTAGCAAGCTCCAAGTCTGTGAGATTAAAAGTGGCAGTTATGCTAAGGGCAATGACATAGTAGTCGTTTTCCAAGACACTGTAGTAAACATTCTTCTGAGATGATGTAATGGGAAGGCAGCTGTGTGTTCTTCTTCACATGGAGAGAGTGAATGAAAGAGTGTGGGAGAGAGAAAAGATAGAGAATGAACAAGTGGGGGAGAGAGAGAGCTAGAGAGAGGGAGGGAGAGAGAAGGAGCGAGGGAGGAAGAGGAGACGTGGAGATGTGGAGATTAGTGGCTTTTCCCAAAGGAAATATGTATTTGTTGTAACTACGCATCCTCAGGATAGTGGAGTAGATCCATAAACAACTGAATGTATGGCAAGCAGGAAGAACTAACCATCCCAGTAGCACTCCCATGATATGATAGACTGAGGCATCCACAGCTGGGAAGTCTGACAAACACCCCTTAATATAAATCATTACATCAGCACAATCCAAAACATTCTGTAACAGAGAGGATGTAGTTGAGATTTGAGAGATGGGACATGAATAAGTGGGTGGATGAGTCATGTTAGGATGTGGTACAGGGGTGATGTACTATAGGTTAAAAAACTCATCATCTTGGATGAGTCACAGTATAGTACACTCTTAGAAAGAAAGAGTTCCAAAGAGTACCTCGGTTGTCCCCATAGGAGAACCCTGTTTGGCTCCAGTTAGAACCCTACTGGGTTCCATGTAGAACCCTCTGTGGAAAGGGTTCCACATGGAACACAAAAGGGTTCTACATAGAACCGAAAGCGTTCTACCTGGAATCAAATAGGATTCTTCAACGGCTTCCCCTATGGGGACAGCCGAGGATCCCTTTTAGGTTCTAGATAGCACCTTTTTTTCAAAGAGTGTATTTGGGTACTTACAGGCTGTCCTCAGCCAGGGCCGCATTGTCCAGTGAAGGGCCTCCGTGGTCCGAGGTGCTGCGGAAGGACTCCCTAGCCCTGCGCCGACGCTCTCGCTCCACCTCCTCTGCATCCTCAACACTCCTTTGGGTGGTGATTCTGTGGAAAGCCGTGAAGAAGAAGCATTGTTTAAAGCTATATATAGATTTGAAAACGAGTCCATGCAACTTTCGGTATACAGCTGAGATATGGGGCTAGGGAACAAATAAATCAATAATTTATATGACCATTAAACAGCTTTAAAAATCACAGACTTTTGCTTTAGAACCTAAATAAGAAGCAGTTTTCAGCCCATGTGTCTTGGAGCATTTTATTATAAGCTGACATGGATTCCCTGAGTCATCGTCCTTGGCTCGGTCTGGGCAATGCCTCAGCCCTCCTGTCACGGATCCCCCTGGTACTGCTGCTCCATCCGTGCACCAGCTCCGGAGGTCTTCGTCACCGGTTTTCTATGTGTCACTGAACTGTCTCATCACGCACACCTGGTTCCCATTCCCACTGATTAGATTGTTGTGCCCTTTGTTTCACCATTGGGTTGTTCAATTATTGTTACTATGTCCGTTGCTCATGTGAGTACCTGTACTTTGTTGTTTTGGCTCTCGTGCGGCGTGTTTTGTGCACTGGTTGATTTACGGGTCTCGCCCCGTGTATTTATTACGGGTCTCATCCCGTGTATTTGTTACGGGTCTCGCCCCGTGTATTTATTACAGGTCTCATACTGTGTATTTATTACGGGTCTCGCCCCGTGTATTTATTACAGGTCTCGCCCCGTGTATTTATTACGGGTCTCGCCCCGTGTATTTATTACAGGTCTCACCCCGTGTATTTATTACAGGTCTCGCCCCGTGTATTTATTACAGGTCTCGCCCCGTGTATTTATTACAGGTCTCGCCCCGTGTATTTATTACAGGTCTCGCCCCGTGTATTTATTACGGGTCTCGCCCCGTGTATTTATTTGAGTTACTCCTCGCCTTTTTGTTTGGGTCTCAATCCTGTGTTTTGTATACATGCTTGTTTTTGGGTGTAATAAAAAACCCTACTACGTATTCCTGCGCCTGTCTCCCGATTATACCAACGTGACACCTCCGCTAGCCCAGCGTTCAGCTCTCAACATCCCAACAGAACATCAGAAACACTACAGCATCCCCCTGTGTTTATCTCAACAGTAAATATACACACACACGTGGCTCACCTTATTTCAGCATTTTACAGCAACAACACATTTATCACAACAGTGTCAACCACTTTCTACGTGGCAGAACAAACCAAACTCCCCGTGGGACGCAAAAAAAGGTTCAGCCTCGCTGATTTAGACATTTCCTGGAATTACATGACATGTTTATAAGGAGCAGATACTACAGAAGGTATGGATATGTCTGCTGTGCTGTATGTCTCTGTTGTGTAGTGAAGGGCTATCAGCCTGAGGGTTAATGCAGGAGGACTGGGTTCCATCTGTGTGTCAGGGTGTCAGATGACAACACTCACATCCATTTGGCTTCTGGATCAATTAAGGCAGGCTCAGGTCACTAATAGGGCCCTAATGATTCTCAGATCCCTGGCCCTGGCCCTGTGTGTGTGTGTGTGTTTGTGCGTGTGTGTGTGTGTGTGTGTTGTTACCACCACCTGAGACCATCAACCCATCTGTTTCAGTGACTCTCCATTTCAGCTTCGTCTCCTCCACTTTCTTTCTTTCCTGTTTTCCACAGCTGGATCTAAGTTTCCACAATACATTTCACTGTCTTCTATTTTTGTATCTTTTACAATCAGAACTGAGGAGAATGACCTGACCAAGAGCCCAAAACCACTGAGTGGTGAACCTGGAAGATATTCTTCTTCCTTTGATCAGATTTATGGGATTATCTCATTCTTGGCACCAGTCAAACATCTGACTCAGATGATGATGTCATTCATCTTTTGGTGACTGGATTATAGATTCTGGATTATAGATTCTGGATTATAGATTCTGGATTATAGATGGCCTTTCTTTCTTCGGCACCCTCTTTCACACACTTAATCTTTTCTTGTTAAAGTGACCCATTTTCTCAGTCCTTGTCATCTTTTAGATCTGTAACCGATCTTTAATAGCTGTATTTCCATGAACTCACTCTCACAGTGGTGAGAAAAGACACTGCAAAGAATCTGGTTTTCATTGGGGTTTATGTTGCCTTCCTGACAATTGTAACAATGTCTAAACTCGAGATCCTCTGAATAACGTTCAAAAGCAACAGCCGTAGGTCCAAGGAGCCAGACTCCGAAAGTGAGACTGTTGAAGGAATTCATTTGGGGCAGTTTTGCCCATTTTTAAATTCACACCAGAGCAAGCCTGAGCATGCCACTGCTGTCGCCACACAAAACTGAAGACAAACAGGCAACTGCCTCTCCATAGCAGATGTGTCGGTGTTGTGTGTCACAGGTGAGAGTGATTAGCAGAGTTCCTGGAGTGGGAACGGTTACAGTATGATATGTTAGATTAGTGAATAAAGAGTTGTTGTACAAGTCCCTACATGCAGGTTTTGGTTAACAGAACAGCTAGCCGATTATCTATCAACTATACCCCTTAACATAATCCTTTCAATAGAAAGGCCAAAGGTAACAGCACAACATTAAGTTCTTAACTGTCAAGCAATAACAAATGAAAAGGCATTTTTTATTTATTTTATCAACTCTCACAACAGAGAACAGTTTAACACAGTCCCTTGCTTACAGAGTAATAGGCCCTACAAACTATGCAAGCAGAGCGACGGAGGGTCGTATATGGTCCGTTCCAAAATTTGAGCCGCACAAAAGTACATAGAACTTGCATAGTTTTGTAAAGTCTGTAGCGGCCTCAAGCCTGTCAGGTGGCTTACACAGCCATCCCACCCATGACTAGGTGTGGGCTCTGACAGGGGTAGGGTTAGGGCCATGAGCTAGTGTGCTTGGTGGGGGAGGAGGCCTCAGCCGGATTATGTCTCAGTTCTGCACCCCTTGCCCTTAGTCCTGGACTGTGATCTGGCTCATCCCGGTGTGTGTATGTCGGGTTGTTTGGTGTCTGCTCTGCTATGTGCAGATGCACCCGGTTGCAGCGATAGAGAGAGCCACCGACATCCTCCGGGTAAGAACGTGGTGCGGCTTTCAGTAGGCACTTGCCCAGCCTTTCAGTAGGCATGTGCCCAGCCTCCAAAGTCCTGTGCGGTCTTCTTATTTTCTCACCCATCTCCAGCTCTGGTAGGTCTCAAGCAGTCCGGTCGTAGAAGCACTTAGCAAGCTGCTTTCTGTCACGCAGTTTGTCCGTGATGCCAACCACAATGCAGGGCTCAAGTAGCTTGTTGGTTACGGGGATGGGAGTCTATGCGCTGGCTATGCGCTGGGCTGCTGTCCATGTTTTCGGGGGGTGTGTTCTGCCACCGTAAGATGGCTTTTATCAGGGGTGCAGTGCATAACCGTTATGACCATCTCTGCAGACAAGTCATGAGAAGGTCCATCTCCCAATAGTGATCAAGGATGAGAAGATAGTTATAAGTCCATACTGACGATCTGCCAGGGCCTTGTGGGCAGATTGTGCGACAACATGGTTTCCTTTTTTTTTTTTATGAGAATACTTGTTGCTGCTGACAACGTCTTTAATTTCTGTCTGCATGTTTGGCCAGCATAATGTTTACAATGCTTGGCGAAGCATGCCGCTGCCTGTGCATTCTTCTATTGCCCTGCTCAGTGTGTTTCTGATGTACTCTCTGGTCTCGGCTTGTTGATTACCTTCAGGCTGTAGTTTTGCAGAGTAAGAAAGATGCTTTGAAGCCTCTTGGGCATGTTGAGGAGAGGATTACTGAATATGGCAAGGATACAGACCAAATGCTAAGAAAGTTACAACTTGTGAAAAATACTCTAAACTGAGATGTTTGGTTGTTCTATTGTTGCTGATATCCGGGAACGTTCAACCAAACCCTTGTGGTGGCGTGAGTGTACAGTGTTTGCAAACCCCGTCTGATTTTAAAAGTAGGACAGGTCTGAATTTTGTTTCTAATCCATTTTAATGTTCGAGGCTTGGTCTCGGGAAAATGGATTAGATTAGGATTGGATTAGATTAGGATTGGATTAGATTAGGATTGTAATTGATGCCATGGACAAGAAACAACACTGTGTCACAGTTGATCATGACATAACGTTGCAAAGAGTTGACAACATAGGACATGGCTTTAATGCTACCTGTCAGATAGAACTCAGTGTGTCAAGTTTGATGTCAAGTCATCTGTTAACTATCCAGAAGGGGGTGCCACAGGGCTCTGTTCTTGGACCACTTATATTGTTGATAGAAATGTGTCAAATGCTAGTTTTATGCTGATGACACAGTTATTTATTGCTGTGCAATGACACTGAATAAGGCCTTTGAGGAACTGCAGTCCGCCTTTAGTATTGTCCAGACTTTGTAGCTCTGTCAGATTAAATTAAACAAAGTCGATGGTTTTAACGAAATCTAAGATGAAACCTCAGACTCTTCCACGTCACAGGAAAAGCAAAATAGAAAGAGTAGCAACTTACAAGTATTTGGGTTTCTTGATTGACAAGTGTCTCACCTTTAAACACCGAAGCTCTTGCGAAAAGGCTTAGGCTCAAATTGGGGTTTTATTTTCAGAATTAGTCATGTTCATCATTTGAAGAGGCTTGTTTCCGCTACTTTTGTGCCTGTAATTGATTATGGTGATATCTTGTACATGTGGCGTCATTAGGTATGCTGAACACGTTTGTTACTAACTCCAAAGCCCTCACTCCTCACTGTAACCTCCATATGTGATTGGGCTGGCCTTTCTTAGCTCTTCGAAGATTAAATTATTGGTATGTTTTATTTCTAAGGCCATATTGAGACAACTCCCATTTTACTTGTGTAACTACATTGTCCAGCAGACAATATTGCCTGCACTCACATGACTGTGGTTTTGCTTTACAAGAGCTCTTCCCTTTAAATGAGTTTGAAGCTAGGTTGATGATGGAACATGAAGTGGGGGGCTGTCAATGATTTGACCTCTAGTTGCACCACACTTTCCCAAGCCATCTTGCTGTTCAACGTGTAAATTGATGTTTTTTCAACTGTAGTGCTTTGTTTTTATGTTGTAAATGTGTATTCAACTTTGTGTACCGCTATTTTGGCTAGGACTCTCTTGTAATATCAATTAAACTTACCTGGTAAAATAAAGAAAATGTTTTGGAGATTGATTGTTTACTGCCATTGCAATGGGAAAGGAGATCTCTTTGCCTTCAGCCAAGAGGTAAGTGGTAACGCTAGCTAGCTAGCCAGCTAACAACAGGTTGATCACTATGCCGTGGTGTATTTAACATTAGCATTAGACAACAGCGTTTTTTTTCTAATATGGAATGTAACTATGCCTACACCGTACTTAACTACAAAAATAACAAGTGTGTGGCTTTCGAGCCACTTCTGATCCCGAGCCACTTCTAGATTAATTAACAAAGACAGACATGAATGTCAAGTTCAATAGCCATGTTCAAGTATTGTACAAGTCCCTACATGCTGGGTCTGGATAACAGAACAGCTAGTTGATTACCTATCAACTAGACCTCGTAACAGGAACTGCCGGAGGGAATTTACTCCTCCTGGAGCATAGGCCACCAACAACCTTATCCTGCAGAGAAAAAGGCAACTCCTTTTTTTCAGACTGGAGGTTCAAGTTTGGTGGTCTAAAATTAACAGCAGTCAGGGGATCACAAGCACTAACAATCTTTCATGATAATGTATTTGGTTTGCAGGCAGCCTGAGTGATTTTCACTCTGGAAGTTAAGGACATGATCTACCCCAACAATAAAGCCTTTAAGTGCACTGAGGGTGTTGGAATGATGACGTAGCAAAATGTGAACCCCGCTGGTATTTCATTCCCTAATTTCTGACTCCCATGTTAGGTTTGGCACTTGGCTGTTAAAGAATCAGACTAGCCACCCAGAGACCAAAGATATCAGAGGAGGACAGGAACATTTATTCCTTCTGTTGTGTAGAATTTGTACACACACATACCCTTTGCTTGACCGTTGTAAGAAGTACTTGACTACAGATGCATTAGGTAACAAAGTATGCATTTCACAACCAAAGTAATTATTGCCGTAAGGTTACAAAGGTTATTAGCACTTGTTTAACAGAATAAGTGCTGTCGGTTACTTGCTGAATTATTAAATAATAACTTGTTAAAAGCTGGACAGACAGACAGACACTGAAGAGAGGGTGCTGGGAAACCTTTCCATGATGATCTCATGGTTGTCATGAAACAAGTTACAGCAGTTACTGTGTGGAGGCCATTACGCCAGCTAGACACAATACCATGTTGTTGGCAATACTGAAGAGATCCCACTGTACGCCAGTAGACAGTAATCACCATGTTATGGCTAGCGACTGCCAACCCCTGTGCACAGTTGATTTACTACAATAGTGAACTACCACCAGATGACTCTGTGGTGCGTGACACATACAAGGCAAGCAGGTCCGAACTCTGCAAATCCATTAGGGACACAAAAAGACAATACAGACTCAAACTTGAATTGATGTTCGACAACTCACTCGCGTCGCATGTGGCAAGGACTGTTCGGTGGACACTGTGCGGTGTCCACCGAAGCCTCCCTCCCAGACGAGCTTAACACATTCTGTGCTTGCTTCGAGGCAAAAAATACCGAGCCATCCAGGAGGACTTTCGCTGCTCCGGACGACCAGGTGTTTTTGCTCTCCAAGGCTGACATGAGGAAAACTCACAAAGCCGCTGGCCCAGATGGCATCTCTGGCCGTGTCCACAGAGTGTGTGCTGACTAGCTGGCGGGCGTCTTCTCTAACATATTCAACCTGTCCCTGTCCCAGGCTGTAGTCCACAGCTACAGCTGGTTTAAGGAGACCACCATCATCCCAGTGCCCAAGAAAAACAAGGTGACATGCCCAAATGACTAGTGCCCCGTCGCGCTCACCTCGGTCATCATGAAGTGTTTTGAGAGGCTGGTCATGGCCCACATCAATGTGCCTACTGCTCCAGCAGATCCACGGAATTCCATCACTATTCACACGGCCGTAACACATCTGGACAAGAGGAACACCTTTGTGAAAATGCAGTTCATTGACTACTATTCAGCATTCAACACTATTGTTCCCTCCCAGCTTGACACCAAGCTCAGAGCCCTGGGTCTGGACACCACCCTCTGCAATTGGATCCTGGACTTCCTGACAGGCAGACCACAGGCTGTGAGGTTTGGCAACAACACCTCCTCCACACTGACTCTTAACATCAGGCCCCCCCAGGGGTGTGTCCTCAGTCCTCTGCTGTACGTGCTGTTCACCCATGACTGCGTGGCCTTGCACGAAACGAACTCCATCATCAAGTTTGCTGATGACACCACGGTTGTAGGCATGATAACCAAAACGACGAGTCAGCCTACAGAGAGGAGGAAAGTTACTTCTTCAACATCAGCAAAACAAAGGAGTTGATTGTTGACTTCAGGAAGCAGAGGAGGGAACATGCCCCGATCCATATCAATGGGACTGTAGTAGAGAGAATCACAAGTTTCTTGGCATCCACATCACCAAGGACTTGTCATGGACCAACAACAGCACCACTCTTGTCAAGAGGGCGCAACAGCATCTCTACTTCCTAAGGCGGCCACCCCGGGTCCTCTCATCTTGACCTTGTACGGGAATTGCTCTGTCCACGACCGTAAGGCCCTCCATCGGGTGGTGAAGACGGCACAGACCGTGCTTCCACCCACCCAGGACATCTACTCGAAACAATGCCTGAGTAGTAAGGAATGAGTAGTAAGGAATGCAGCATCATCAAGATCCCACACACGGAAAAATGCAAAAACACTTCCAAAAGACTGCAAAGGTTTGGCATTGTCAGACATCTTCTGATGATGTGAAGGGGATGGGACTCTCTTGATAGTAAATCTGAGGCAACAGAACATTTAGACAAGAGGATGAGAGGCTTGGCATAATCAGACACTTTCTAAGGATGGGATGGGATGGAGGAGTGTCTGAAGCTGATGTCATCCATCTCTCTCCACTCTCTCAGAGTGGTACCATCTGCACTGAGAATTAGCCCAAGTGCTTCTTGGGACACAGCTCTGATTCACCCCCTGGCCTGGCTGTAGTATTTATGACTGTCCCTAAACACATTGCTTGAAGAGCATTCTACTCCTCTCCTAACGGTTCCCTCACACAGTGGTGTAAAGTACATAAGTAAAATACTTGAAAGTACTACTTAAGTAGTTTTTTGGGGTATCTGTACTTTACTTTACTAATTATATGTTTGACAATGTTTACTTTTACTTCACTACATTCCTAAAGAAAATAATGTACTTTTTACTCCATACATTTTCCCTGACACCTAAAAGTACTAGTTACATTTAGAAAGCTCAGGCAGGACAGCAATTTGGTCCAATTTATGCAGCTATCAATATAAAGCAATGCCTTGGAGTATGGGGATGTGTCTCTGTCATGAATCTGGTTTGCTTAAAATATTGAATTTGATGTATAGCATTTACTTTGACTTTTTACTTTTACTCAAGTATGACAATTTAGTACTTTTTCCACCACTGTACTTAAGTAGATACTTTTAGACTTTTACTCAAGCAATATTTACTGGGTGACTTTTCTATTAAGGTATCTTTACTTTTAATCAAGTATGACAATGAAATACTTTCTCGACCACTGCCCTCACTTTTATTCTGTTAAATAATGTTGTTGACTTGTTCAAATTTGTGGCCAAACTTTTCTCAAACAGACCGCTTAAAAAATACTTGCCATTCTCTCATAGAGTATGATGTCATACATCTGAGGAGGATGAGCTGGCCAATCAGCAGTCAAATGACCGGTATACGCCCACAGCATTCTGTTGTTGGGGTATGCTGGCCAATCAGCGGCCTAATGACCGGTATACGCCCACACCATTCTGTTGTTGGGTTGCGCCCACACCATTACAACAAGGAAAATCAGCTTTTTAACATAATTACCACTTTTTGGAAGGATAACTATTTCACTCATATTGTATGTAATTATAGCTCATATTTCATAGTAATCTCAGAACACTGGACAGTTAATTTAAGATATATCCCACTGCACACAAACTGGTTGAATCAACGTTGTTTCCACAAAGGAATTTTAGGAACTTTAAACCTACATACAATGACATGGTTCAAATGTATGTTGATTTCTGGTTGAATTCACATTAGTTGACAACTCAATCAAATGCAAATTAAAACTTGAAATGAAATCTGTGCCCAGTGGGATCCTCATTGAGCACCTCCCCTCATACATTTTGTAGAATGTCTCAAACATGTGTAAAAACTCAGAAATGGCATCTTCAGAGTTAACAAGAATGCTATTACAATATATCACACACATACATGCATACATGCATACATACATACATACATACATACATACATACATACATACATACATACATACATACATACATACATACATACATACATACATACATACATACATACATACATACATACATACATACATACATACATACATACATACATACATACATACATACATACATACATACATACATACACATTCAGGTGAATCAAAAAGCTGTGGGAAGATACCAGTCTGAAACATGTTATCTTTGGATGTTAATCGCAACTTTAACACTGTGCCTAAAGATAAACAGCATTCTCTTTGGCATGTCAAAAAAGCTGGCAGAGCATTTCAAAGGGACAAGTATGTGAGAGACAGGTGTGTGAGTGTGTGAGAAAAGATAGTTTTGGCAGCACTTAAAAAAATACCCCAGGCCTCCCGAGTGGCGCAGCAGTCTAAGGCTCCGTCCCTACAGATCCTGGTTTGATCCCAGGCTGTGTCGCAGTCGGCCGCTGTAACGCCTGTGCCTGCGTATGGATTTTTGTTTCTAAACTGTGTGATATTAAACGCTTCTTATTTCCACTTCGTTCTTTATTGTTTTCATTTTTATTCGACCTCCTCCTTTTTTGTACTCACCAGCCTCACACTGTCACAGAATAATCCACCACCACCGGAGGTTTTTCAAGATGTATTTTAGTTTTTCGTCCCTTTTCCCCTCTCCATGAGCACCGGAGAGCACGATAGGGGACCAGGTCCTGGTTACCGGCTGTCCGGGCTAGAGGGTAGGTGCCAGGTCAAGGAGAAGCTGATGGGAGAGCTCATGTCAGCTTACGGGAGCTCATGTCCCGCAGCTATATGATGGTCATCCCGAGGGTTGTCGTGGTTTCCTTCTCCAATGTGAGTTATATTTTGGGGATCAACCGGTCCCAGACAGGGAGAAGGTAACCACGATGATCTCGCTCCTAACCGGACGCGCCCTCGATTGGGTAACGGCGTTATAGAGTATGCGTTCGGAGGAACTGAGGTAATTTCTGAGGTTCATCGCCCAGTTTCGAGCCGTGTTCGACCATCCTGCGAAGGGGAGAGATGCGGGAGAGCAGCTTTTGCACCTACGACAGGGGACGGGCACGGCCGCGGAGTATGCTTTGTCATTCCGGACGGTGGCTGCGTCCAGTGGCTGGAATGGGCCAGCTCTCCGAACCGCATTCTGTAGGGGCTTGCGGTCGGAGGTTCGGATGGAGCTGGCTTGTGTGAGTGAAGCCATGTCATTGGATGCATTCATTGCCCGAGCCCGAGCTGCCATCAACGGGCAGCTCCGTAACTGTGACCGTTTAGGCCGCCAAGCCTCTCTTCCTCTCCATAGGGAGGAGCCGGAGCCGGAAGAGATGGAGCTGGGACTCATGTGGCTCACCGCGGAGGAGAGAGATCGCTGTAATCGACAGGGTTTGTGCCTGTTCTGCGGGAAGAGGGGCCATCATCGAAGGGACTGCACCTCTGAACGTGATCAGAGCAGCAAGGGGGTGAGTACACAGACGGCACGGATGGGCACGGTAGGTGCTTTGTATGTCACCGACATTACTAGCCCTTTCTGTATCCTGTTGTGCTGTCTGGAGGGATTCACCCTCATGTCTCAACAGTCTTGATCGATTCCGGTGGCCGCGGGGAGTTTTGTGGTCCAGTCCTTAGTATCTGCTCTCCGACTACCGGTGCACAGGCTGAGGTCCTCACTACCCATCAAGGCATTGGATGGTCGAACTGTGAGTACTTGGTCCATTACCCACGTGACTCGACCACTCACCCTCACCATCTATGGCTGCCATCTGGAGAGACTGGAACTCATGGTCATGACCTCATCTATCCATCCGATCATCCTGGGTCTTCCCTGGCTCCAAGAGCACGACCCCAACATCTCATGGAGCAAGAGGAAAATCCAGGACTGGTCGCCCAGATGCCAGAGGATCAACATCGGTGGAGAGCCCGGAGTGTGCCCTTCAGCCCAACGGTCCACAGGAGTACTCTGATCTTGAGGAGGTCTTTTCCAGAGAGAAGTCAAGGTGTCTCCCTCCTCACAGGTCCTGGGACTGTGCCATTGACCTGTTACCTGAAGCTGCACCCCCCCGGAACAGGATCTACCCACTCTCTGTGGTCGTGTTTTCGGCGATGGAGAAATACATTGTGGAGCCGCTGGAGCAGGGATATGATCCACATCGCATGCTTTTTCTTCATCACGAAGAAGGACGGGGAACTTCAACCATGCATTGATTACCGGGGCCTCAATGACGTGACGGTCAAGTTCCGGTATCCGATGCCCCTCGACTTGCCGGCCATAGAGCAGCCTTTCGTCGTGGAGGTCGACGCGTGAGTCCCCCGAAACTGCACCCCTGTGCATACTACTCCCGGAAACTGTCTGCTGCAGACCGGAGCTACGATGTGGGTGACCGGGAGCTCCTGCCGGTAAAGTTGGCACTGGAGGAGTGGAGACACTGGCTGGAGGGCGCACGAGAGCCGTTTACAGTCCTTACGGATCATCGCAACCTGGAATGGTGGACGATGTTCTTCACCGGGTTTCGCTTCACCCTGACTTACAGCCCAGGCACCAAGAACAGCAGAGCCGATGCACTCTCCCGCATGCACAACCGGGGGGTAGAGCCGGCTACGATGGTCCCCATCATACCTCCATCTTGTGTCGTGGGTCCAGTCGCATGGGATGTTGACGAAGAGATTGTTCTGGCGGGGAGAAGAGACCCTCCACTAGCGACGTGCCCCCCGTGGAAGACCTACGTGCCGCGTAGGTTGCGTGGAAGGCTGGCAACCTGGGCGCATCGATCCCTGCCGACAGGTCACATGGGGATCACCAGGACTCTCAAAGCACTTCGGGCGAATTACTGGTGGCCTGGCATGGGGAGGACTGTGTGATACTACGTCCAGTCCTGCAACATCTGCGCACAGTCCAAGGCGTCGAGACAGGCTTCCGTGGGTAAGCTCCACCCCTTGCCGGTACCTCAGCGGCCTTGGTCACATTTAGCAGTTGACTTGACTGTAATGGACTTGCCCAGGTCGGAGGGACATACGGCCATCCAGGTGGTCGTAGACCGTTTCTCCAAGATGGTCCGTTCTGTTCCTGCAAAGCTATTGCCTAGATAGGCCAGTGGTCATGCTTTCTCCCCTGGGCGGAATACACCCAGAACTCCCTGCACGAGTCCTCCACAGGGCTGACCCAGTTCCAGGCCGTCCTGGGCTGGCAACCTCCATTGTGTCCAGTGACGTGCCTGCGGTGGAGGACTGGTTCCGGTCGGCAGAGGAGGTTAGGTCCGGCGGAGCGAGGCCCCGGATTACCGCCCGGGGGACAGAGTGTTTCTCTCCTTGCGGGATCTTCCCCTCTGCCTGCCCTGCCGTAAATTAAGCCCCCAGTACGTGGGGCTGTTTAAAATCATGCGGAAGGTCAATGATGTTTCAGTCACCCTCCAACTGCCCCCTCCTTACAATAACATCTCTCCCACTTTCCATGTCTCTCTCCTCAGGCCGGTGGTTCCTGGTCCGCTGGGGGGATCTGGTCCTGCTGCGGTGCCTCCGCCTCCGGTGGAGGTGGATGGGGGTCCGGCGTACAGAGTGGAGACGGTGCTGGACTCTCGTCTGCAGCGGGGTCGGGTCCAGTACCTAGTGGACTGGGTGGGATATGGTCTGGAGGAACGCAGCTGGATCCGGGCGGTGGACATCTGCAACCTCAACAGTGCCTCTCCCACCCCGGCGCTCCGGCTCACAGGTATGCTAACCACCGGCATGAGAATGATGGCAGCCGCGCTTACGCGCCCACACCTGATTCCCATCCCCTGATTCCACAAGCACACACATGCACACCGGCTGCCATTCACCTGATTACACACCCTATATATGTTCTCCTCCCTGTGTTGTGCGTGTGGATTATTGTTTATGGTTGTGGCGCTAATGTCCCAGTGTGCTATTAAACGCTTCTTATTTCGACTTCCTTCTTTATTGTTTTCATTTTTATTCGACCTCCTCCTTTTTTGTGCTCACCACTCTCGCACTGTCACAGCCACGATCCTTGAGGCGGTGCACAATTGGCCCAGCATCATCCGGGTTAGGTGCACGGTGTTTCCTCCAACAAATTGGTGTGGCTGGCTTCAGAGTTAAGTGAGCATTGTGTCAAGAAGCAGTGTGGCTTGGCGGGGTCATGTTTCGGAGGACACACGGCTCTTGACCTTTCGCCTCTCCCGAGTCCTTACGGGAGTTGCAGCTATGGGACAAGACTGTAACTACCAACTGGATATCACGTAAAACGGGTTAAAAAATATATATTCAATATATATTGTGTTCCACACCCTCTGAGCAACCTAAGCCTCAACTCTCAGCTATTTGACAAACCACACCTGCTCTGCTCCACCTGAAATCCTCAAGCCTCTCCTCTCACATTGACAAAACTGGAAAACTCTGAATACACAATAAAAACAAAAGACTGAATGCAGTATTCATTCCCTTTTTCACTTATTCTTTTGTTGATCATAACAGTTTAAGTGTCTTAAGGTCCTTTCCCCAAACAGTGTTCTGTGTTCATTCAATCTGGGAAGTAAATGAGACTGTTAGTTAATGAGACTTTAACGGGTCTCCGTAGATGGAATCAATGTTATTTTCATGTGTCTCGTGTTCATTTACAGTCATTTAACAGACGCTCTTATCCAGAAATGTTTTGTACTGGTCTCCCGTGGGAATCAAACCTACAACCCTGGTCTCCCGTGGGAATAAAACCTACAACCCTGGCGTTGCAAGTGTCATGCTCTACCCCTCTTCATGTTGAGTGTTTCCTGGACATATACTAAATGGAGGGCAGTACCCACATTGTTCTTTCCCTACCTGCTCTCTCCCACAGAGAAACGCTGGAGGAAAGAAGGAAAAAGCTGCCGCCACCCACAAGCAGCCCCTTTCACAATAGAGCTGCCCATGTCACCCCTGTCACCTCTGACACAGGTCACTGCCCCAATTTCCCTCAGCTTCAGTCAGAAGAGAGAGCCTTGGGCACCTCTCTCACAATCTCTCTCTCTCTTTCTCTTTTTCTTCTTCCCTTTCTCTGTCCCTCTCTCTCTCTCTCTCTCTCTCTCTCTCGCTTTCTCTCTCTCCCCCCTTCTCTCTCCTTCTCTCTCCCCCTCTCTCCCACCACCCCCAAGCCTCCCAAAGAAACAACAAACAACCCAGTCAGGAAGACTGATGAAAAGGTCTGTCTCTGGTGACAGAGGGGCGCTCCAATTTAGTCTCTGTCCAGGTTGTGTCAACAGTGATAAGACCCAGGGCATTGAATACCCCCTCCTGTAATCAGAGCAGCACGAGACCCAGGGCATTGAATACCCCCCTCCTGTAATCAGAGCAGCACGAGACCCAGGGCATTGAATACCCCCTCCTGTAATCAGAGCAGCAAGAGAAAGCCCAGGGTCTGTATTTATAAAGCATCTCAGAAGGAGTGCTGATTTGGGATCAGGTACCCCCTCTTAGTCATTATGATTTAAAAGGCAAAACTGATCCTTGATCAGCACTCATTCTGAGACGCTTTGTCTCTGATCTCTGACCCACATGTACAGCACACTGATCCATCCCTCCGGTGCCCAATCAGACAAACATGTTTACTAAGGAGAGGCTAGCCAGAACTGGGGATATATGGACACATGGTTTAACATAGGGATAATATTATGCATTAGATCTAACAGATCAGTGTAAAACAGACTCTGAGCTGCTGTATTTTCTTGATGAAATATGTATTTTTTGACAAATTAATGCAGCAGTTTTCCTCAGCTAAGAAAGGTTGTTCTGAGTTAAATGAGGACAAGCTCTGACTCAAATCCATACGTGGAACACTAACTCAGCTGTAATTGAAGACCATTCATAGATTAGATACAGTAATTTGTCTAGAATTCTCCAGCTGCTTCGTGTGTCTGAGTTGTGTGCTCTGTTGTCCCCACAGTACCTGTGCCTCACAGTCACAGTAACTATTAACCTGATTGCTGCGTTGTGTCCACAAAACAAAGACATTGAGAAAGGGGCTAGAGACACAACTCAATTTAGTCTAGCATGCTGCCTTAAAAACAACATAGCACTATGACTCAATTTACTAGAGTATAGCGTACCTTCTGTTTTCTTCTTCTCTAGCATACCTGAAAAAACAGCGTACTTAAACTCTCTTTCTCTATTCAAACTATTTGTACTCCAAAAACGGTATCTGTATTTTTACTCACTTCAAGAGGTTCTGCAAGCCTTGCTTGCTGGAGTTTCTTCTCGGGATTGCACGTGACATCTCTCCTTTTGTCTTATTCTCTCCCTTTAAATCAGATACAAAATATTACAGCGTAGCTCCTCAGAAATAACAGAACCTCTCTTTATCTTCCAGTTCTGAGCCCAGCGGCCAGGGTGGAGGTTTCTATAAGACAGATTTATGTAGTCCTTTTTTACTCATTCACTCTCTGACACACACACAGAGACACATAGGGCTCCCTGGTCTCTTAGATCCTGTGCGGCCTGTTGAGAATGTGAGAAGCATTCAGAGCAGCACTCTCTTTCCTCTCACAGAGACAGGCTTTAGTCACAATCCCCCTCCCACCCTCCTCCTCTCTCCCTCCCTCCTCCTCTCCCTCCCTCCTACATGTGGTTCTCATTGAGTGCTCGGAACGTGGCCCAACAACTTTTCCCCTCCCTTCTAAAGGGTCATGTGGCTTTCCCTGGGGGAGGTGTAAAACGATAACCCAGACTTCTCTAATCCAGACCCCTAACACCCCCCTGTTCCTCTGTCTGTTGCCCAGACTGTGCACTCAGATTAGGAAATATTATTGAGTAGGTTCTGTGATATTTACCAATCATAAAGTAGAAAAAACACTGTGATTAAACACATGTGTTTATCACATAACAAATATATATATGTATATACAGTGGGGAGAACAAGTATTTGATACACTGCTGATTTTGCAGGTTTTCCTACTTACAAAGCATGTAGAGGTCTGTAATTTTTATCATAGGTACTCTTCAACTGTGAGTGACGGAATCTAAAACAAAAATCCAGAAAATCACATTGTATGATTTTTAAGTAATTAATTTGCATTTTATTGCATGACATAAGTATTTGATACATCAGAAAAGCAGAACTTAATATTTGGTACAGAAACCTTTGTTTGCAATTACAGAGATCATACGTTTCCTGTAGTTCTTGACCAAGTTTGCACACACTGCAGCAGGGATTTTGGCCCACTCCTCCATACAGACCTTCTCCAGATCCTTTAGCTTTCGGGGCTTTTGCTGGGCAATACGGACTTTCAGCTCCCTCCAAAGATTTTCTATTGGGTTCAGGTCTGGAGACTGGCTAGGCCACTCCAGGACCTTGAGATGCTTCTTACGCAGCCGCTCCTTAGTTGCCCTGGCTGTGTGTTTCGGGTCGTTGTCATGCTGGAAGACCCAGCCACGACCCATCTTCAATGCTCTTACTGAGGGAAGGAGGTTGTTGGTCAAGATCTCGCGATACATGGCCCCATCCATCCTCCCCTCATTACGGTGCAGTCGTCCTGTCCCCTTTGCAGAAAAGCATCCCCAAAGAATGATGTTTCCACCTCAATGCTTCACGGTTGGGATGGTGTTCTTGGGGTTGTACTCATCCTTCTTCTTCCTCCAAACACGGCGAGTGGAGTTTAGACCAAAAAGCTCTATTTTTGTCTCATCAGACCACATGACCTTCTCCCATTCCTCCTCTGGATCATCCAGATGGTCATTTGCAAACTTCAGACGGGCCTGGACATGCGCTGGCTTGAGCAGGGGGACCTTGCGTGCGCTGCAGGATTATAATCCATGACGGCGTAGTGTGTTACTAATGGTTTTCTTTGAGACTGTGGTCCCAGCTCTCTTCAGGTCATTGACCAGGTCCTGCCGTGTAGTTCTGGGCTGATCCCTCACCTTCCTCATGATCATTGATGCCCCACGAGGTGAGATCTTGCATGGTGCCCCAGACCGAGGGAGATTGACCGTCATCTTGAACTTCTTCCATTTTCTAATAATTGCGCCAACAGTTGTTGCCTTCTCACCAAGCTGCTTGCCTATTGTCCTGTAGCCCATCCCAGCCTTGTGCAGGTCTACAATTTTATTCCTGATGTCCTTACACAGCTCTCTGGTCTTGGCCATTGTGGAGAGGTTGGAGTCTGTTTGATTGAGTGTGTGGACAGGTGTCTTTTATACAGATAACGAGTTCAAACACGTGCAGTTAATACAGGTAATGAGTGGGCTTCTTAAAGAAAAAACAACAGGTCTGTGAGAGCCAGAATTCTTACTGGTTGGTAGGTGATCAAATACTTATGTCATGCAATAAAATGCAAATTAATTATTTAAAAACCATATTATGTGATTTTCTGGATTTTTGTTTTAGATTCCGTCTCTCACAGTTGAAGTGTACCTATGATAAAAATTACAGACCTCTACATGCTTTGCAAGTAGGAAAACCTGCAAAATCGGCAGTGTATCAAATACTTGTTCTCCCCACTGTATATACACTGGGGACCAAAGTTTGGAATATTACTCATTCAAGGGTTTTTCTTTATTTGCACTATTTTTTACATTGTAGAATAAAAGTGAAGACATCAAAACTATGACATGACACATATGGAATCATGTAGTAACCAAAAAAGTGTTAAACAAATCAAAATATATTTTATATTTGAGATTCTTCAAAAAGCCACCTTAGCCTTGATGACAGCTTTGCACACTCTTGGCATTCTCTCAAACAGCTTCACCTGGAATGCTTTTCCATCAGTCTTGAAGGAGTTCCCACATATGCTGTGCACTTGTTGGCTGCTTTTCTTTCACTGCGGTCCAACTCATCCCAAATCATCTAAATGTGGTTGAGGTTTGAACCCAAAATTTCAAAGGACACATTTCCACCGGTCTAATGTCTATTGCTCATGTTTCTTGGCCCAAGCAAGTCTCTTCTTCTTATTGGTGTCCTTTAGTAGTGGTTTCTTTGCAGCAATTCGACCATGAAGGCCTGATTCACACAGTCTCCTCTGAACAGTTGATGTTGAGATGTGTCTGTTACTTGAACTCTGTGAAGCATTTATTTGGGCTGCAATCTGAGGCTGGTAACTCTAATGAACGTATCCTCTGCAGCAGAGGTATTTCTGGGTCTTCCATTCCTGTGGCGGTCCTCATGAAGCTGGTTGAGAGAATGCCATGAGTGTGCAAAGCTGTCATCAAGGCAAAGTGTGGTTACTTTGAAGAATCTCAAATATAAAATACATTTTGATTTGTTTAACACTTTTTTGGTTACTACATGATTCCATATGTGTTATGTCATAGTTTTGATGTATTCACTTTTATTCTACAATGTAAAAAATAGTGCAAATAAATAAATATATACATATATACATATATATATATATATAAGGCATGTGGAATTTGGAGAAGGCGCAAGATGTCATTTCAACGTGGAATTTGGGTAATGTTTGGTTGAGACGTTGATCAATAGGATTTCATCCTTTATGCACCCATTCAAAAAGATAGCCAGAAGTTTGTTGAATTCCAATGTGTTATCACTATGCTTTCAGCCTTCTAAAAGCACAACCAAATTCAAATTTAAAACAACGTCAGATTTTTGGGTAACCTCAAAATGTGTTCATGGATGGTTGAATATACTGTATACTGTTACAAAAGGTTCTCCTATGGGCCAAATAATATTTTTGGAACCCTTTTTTCTAAAAGCGTACGTTCAGATTTGTGGAGATTTTAAACAATTCACCCAATATGGATGAAAAGACCCTCAAATTAAATCTTACAGTCTTCCCTTTAACCTCAGAGTCATTGTATTATTTCAAATCCAAAGTGCTGGAGTCCAAAACAACAACAAATATGTCACTGTCCCAGTGATTATCTAATGTGACACAACGACAGATATACGGGACCCAAAAGCGGACACGGCGGAGGCAGAGATATGATTGAATGTTTAATAAAGTATATGGGGCAAGACAGTCTCGTAGTGAATGACAGGCAGTGTTCGTAACAGGGAATCAGAATGGCAGTAGTCCAATAAGGGGAGTCAGGCTCGTAATAGTTCAGGCAGCGTTCGGTACCGGGAATCAGAAATGCTTAGATAGTGTCATCTAAACTACTGGCTTAGTCATATTCTTTCACTTTTATTTTTGGTTTAGTTGGAGACGTGAATCCAACGTATAACTGGTTAACTTGTCGACAAGTTAATAGGCTAAGTTCATATTTACTGTATTGCAAAAGTGATATTGAACTGTGCGCCGTTGTCAATGCAACCAAACTCTACACACATATACATTTTAATATTGTTGTATGGTGGTATCGTGCGTTTTGTGGTGTGGATACAGTATGTAGTGGTGTAGCAGTGTTACATGATGTGTTGGTGTGTGTTAGGAAGAGTAAGGCAGCAGCTAATGGAGATATATCAACATTTGAAGGAGGTGCCACAGACTTAGTCTGCCTTATATTGCAGTTTGTCTACAATTTAATAATTGATATGTTGGATTCATGTCTCCATCTCAACCAAACATCTAAATGAAAGAATAATACTAAATCTAATCAAATCACTTTTAAAAAATCACCCTTCAGGAAGTATTCATTCCCCTTGACTTAATCCATATTTTGTTGCTACAGTCTGAATTCACGCATAATGACAAAGTAGATGTTTTGTTGTTGTTGAAGGTTCGTCCTGCTTTAAATGTAGTGCAGCTTATAAAGCCTTCATAAAGCCTTCATAAAGCCTTCATAAAGCCTTCATAAACACTACATAAATGTGCTACAAATCATCTATAACAGTATGTTATTCTTCGTAAAGAGTTCTTAAAAGTGGCACAACTGTGTGACATAACTACCAATGTCAAATGTGACATAACCCACTAAGTCAGATATGACATAAACCTGTGCTTTACAAAGGGTGGCATAAGCACTGCTAAACAAAAAACAAAAAACAATCCAAAAATGAATCATTAGGAATGAGTTTTTGATGTGTCTGTCCTAAATCTAGGAGATTTTTTTTTCTGTGAGCTTGTGTGGCTTCACACCACTTCACACCTGACCTGTTGTTGCTTCTAAACATTTCCACTTTACAATAACAGCACTTACAGTTGACGAGGGCAGCTCTAGCAGGGCTGAAATTGGACGAACTGACCTGTTGGAAAGGTGGCATCCTATGACGGTGCCACGTTGAAAGTCACTGATCTCGTCATTAAGGCCATTCTACTGCCAATGTTTGTCTATGGAGATTGCATGGCTGTGTGCTCGATTTTCTACACCTGTCAGCAACGGGTGTGGCTGAAATGGCCAAATCCACTCATTTAAAGGGGTGTCCACTTACTTTTGAATACATCCCTTTTATTGCGTAGGCACAAAACAACATTAATTCTTACATAAAAAATGTTATCCGGTACCGGTTACCTTCAGACGAGTCCCGTGACACTTGTGGGGGTTGTAGAGCAAAAATAATCTCCACTTTCCACAGTGGGGTTACAACATAAGTTGGCAACTCAACTTCAGAGGAGTAGGGTGTGTAGAGCAAAACGGACCATCGTGTTCGTGAGAGTCTCATCTTTCCATAGAGTGGTCATATTAGTTTGTAGGCCAAACCGTTTAGATGCTACAGCAATTTTCGTGAGAAGACCGATTTTCAGGATGTTTAATGGTCTGACAAATACAGCTGTAGCTCGGCCACCTTCCTCAGCAGACGCGGAAGGCCGCCATAGGTGGATGCGGTGGATTGAGATGCAGGTCACTCAAAAAACTGATATTTCTAGTTAAACTGACAGATTTTGATGGGGATCTTTTAATTATATTATTTACACCGGTGCGTCAATACACTTTAGGGGGATAATTTAATGCCTAATAAAATTAATTTGTCCTATCTAAAAAATATAACCCAAAATAAGCTAGCATTGTTGTTTAAAATCTTATTGAATGTTTTCGGGAAAGTTTAAATAACTGTTAAATTCAGCTCTCAGAGTGTTAGGCAAACTTCCAATAATAACCATAACAAAACTTCCATAACTTCAGTGAATGTTCTCAGAATGTTATTTAATTACTTTTAAATAACTTTTAAATCATTTCTGTTCTCAGAGCATTAATTAATTAAAACATCCCAGAAAAACTTTCAAGGAACTGGAGTAAAACGTTCTCAGAACTTCTCTGCAACCAAAAAATAAAAGTTCCCAAAACCGTCTGGAATGTTCGCTTTTGTTATAAGAATGTTTTAGAGGTCAGAAAACATAGTTCTCCGTTCTCGTTACCAATCTGAAACACACATTCCCACAACTTCCAAGTAACCAAATGTGCAAGCTGGGAAGTACCATCCTTGCCTTTCCCTCAGTCCCTCACACTGCCTCTCGTTCTATCCCAGAGAAAGGAAAGGTTGTGTTGATAAGTGACCAGGATAACTAAATCCTCCCATCTCAGGAACTGAGTGCTGACCTGTGACCTGGAATGTGTTTCCCTCTCCTCCCTCAGATATCCAAGCTCTACTCATCACCTCCCTCCCTCCCTCCCACTCACTATAGCTCCAGTCTGCCTCCCCCATGCTGACTCCACAGGCATGCAGCCATGTGACTCCTCCAGCTCAGAGAAGAGGTGATAACAGCAGAACAAGTAGTTCTCCTGAGGGATGAGCGTCATATATGGCTTTAGTCAAGGTCTCACACAAATCCACAAAATAAAGAAAGGAATGAGCTATTGGCTGTTTTGATACAAAGAATTCTTATAAAAGTTATAGTATCCTAGATTCAGATGTGTTTCCTGAGTCCTCGCTTGAAATTGCAGACTATTTTACCTGAGGTAGAGGTATAACACTTTAGATTAGGTTTAGGAATATTAGGGGTGTGGGCGGGCATGGTTTGGCACACATTTCTTGTTCAAATTATCAAAAGTAGGTGGCAATAAGGTCAATTGATGTTTAGAAAGAGGTAAGATGAAACTTGAAGATAACAAAGAAAATTTACATATGCTTGTTGGGTAGGCTCAGAGCAATCCACACACACACACACACACCACATACGATCACAGATACAACACACACACACACACACCCACATGCATATCACCATTTGCTTATCTTATGCACAGGTCTGTCATACTATATAGGTGGGAAAGTACAAGTGACTCTCACTTATACTTGCATGAGATAGTGATAACAGTCTAAGAACTGAAGAAACTATGAGGTGTAACACAGTAGAAGAGATACAGTACTTCCTGTGATAGGTTTGTTGATTTGTGTAGGGGTTTTGAGACAACATTAATAGCTCAATAACCTCAAAAGTATCATAAGAATTAATTATATTTTTTATTGGAAAAATCCCTCTCTTTAATCACTCCCTCCCTGAGAATGTCTGACCGTTATAATCAGTGCGGTAATTTTTAAAAAATTAAAATAAATAATTTTTTTATTGAAAAATAATTAATGTGCAAGGCTGGAGTGAATTTACGAGTTGAGCGTAAAACCCCCAGAAATGAACGCATGAGGTAATAGAAAATAGAGTCTGAGCACATGTCAAGGGGAATTTTTAAGTTGAACTTTTCCATATCAATCGTGTAAGAGTATTTTTTTGGAAAGTGGGTTTTTTGCGAGAGAAAGATCCCTGAGAGAAAAGTATAACCCAGGATAAGGGTCAAAAAATGTGCATGCACACAGAAAGACACACACACTCAGTCTCAGTTCACCCAGTAAAATACTACTTGAGTAAAAGTCTAAAAGTATTTGGTTTTAAATATACTTAAGTATCAAAAGTAAATGTAATCGCTAAAATATACTTAAGTATAAAAAGTAAAAGTATAAATCATTTCAAATTCCTTATTTTAAGTAACCCAGACGGCACAATTTTCTTCTTTTTTAAATGTACCGACAGCCAGGGAAACACTCCAACACTCAGACATCATTTACAAACAAAGCATGTGTGTTTAGTGAGTCCTCCAGATCAGAGGCAGCAGGGATGACCAGGGATGTTCTCTTGATAAGGTGCGGGAATTAGACAATTTTTCTGTCCTGCTAAGCATTCTAAATGTAACGAGTACTTTTGGGTGTCAGGGAAAATGTATGGAGTAAAAAATTCATTATTTTCTTTAGGAATGTAGTGAAGCAAAAGTAAAAGTAGTCAAAAATATAAATAGTAAAGTACAGATTCCCCAAAAAACGTTAAAGTATTTTTACAGGATTGTGTCCCGCCCTCGGGACGCTTGTAAGTAACAAGAACATTTTATGATTTGAAATTGTCTTTGTATTGTCTTTTACCAGATCTAATGTGTTATATTCTCCTACATTAATTTCACATTTCCACAAGTGTTTCCTTTATGCATATCCTTCCTTCAGGTCCTGAGCTACAGGCAGATATGTCATTGTACTGAAATCATGCAGCACAGTGTTCGGCAAGCAGTTTAGCAGTTCAACCAGCAGGACCCAGGGGCAATAAATTAATACAACCGAAAGCTTAACTTGACTTGGAAGAGTTGCAGTGTTGGATAGCTTTAGCCAGCTAGCTAACATAAAATAGCATTCCTCTGTTTGTTTTTTCACTTTTTTTTAACCAGGTAGGCCAGTCGAGAACAAGTTCTCATTAACAACTGTGACCTGGCCAAGACAAAGCTAAGCAGTTCTCCCTAGTAACCGAGAAGAACTCTTAATAAACATCTTTCAAAGATGGATTGCTCTTTGATCTCCTTGTTTATTGATATAAGTCATTTGGATAAACGTACCTCTCTGAATTAAACCCTACGGTCTTTCACTTGATCGGCTGTTTAATAAGAGTTCAATCAGTCACTGATAGGCAGCACATCTTCAGACAACAGTGCCAGCTAGCATAGTAGTCAGCTACCCAAACAAGCTGAAGTTAAACAGAGCAAACGTGCCCCCTACTGTCCTTTTCCAGGACTGGTAAAGTGAGGTGAATAACTAGTAAAACTATGGGGAAAATGGCCATTCCTCATCAGGGGAAATTGTTTTTATTAACCAGATGTTCACACAATGCATGGGGCTTTTAGACTACATTCCAATTGTGATTTCTAATGATGGCATCACCGATCAACACCAGTATGTGTCACAATCAAACCTCCATGGGGGGCGCACTCTTCCTAGTCCGCACAAGACAGTGTCCCTAGCTGTCATTCGTAATGTATTTATTACGGATCCCCATTGGCTGCTAGCAAGGCATTACAATACAACAGATTTCACAACATATTAAGTGTGTGCCCTCAGGCCACTAGTCTACTACCACATATCTACAACACATGTGTAGTGTATGCATAGTGTATGTATACTGTGCCTAGAAGAGAGGCTTTTCTCTGGGAACAGAGGCTCCTTTAGCCCTGGAGACCTGGGCTACGTCCCAAATGGAACCCTATTCACTATATAAGGGCAGGGTGTGATTTGTACAGGGGACAGGGTGCCATTTGGAACGCATTATCAGGACCTGGACCATTCCACAGGCCAAAGGGAAGGGCTCAACATCCAAACAGTCCCGACAGGAAGAGCCTAATCTCGGCTGGGTTACTCTGGGCCATTAGAGCAGACTGGCTGCAGTATGACCTCATGTCCCTGCTATGTGCTGCTGGGTCCTGGGGGCATTTGGCACTGGTCCATGGCAGCAAGGCAATCAATCGTGACCTGCTTCATTTGCCTCATTTCCGCACAACCAGAAAATGACTCAATTGCTAATACATTTGTAGTTAACATGCATCATTGGTGATAACGGCTAACCTGTAAGGGTCTCTGATAGAGACTCTGGTTGGGGGTATAGTGTATCCCTTCATATACTGTAACTGTATTGTGAGCTTGGTACAGCAGTAGAGGGGTTTAAACAGCGACTGAGTGTCAGAGGGTATCCTTGGATGATCATATATAAAAGATTAGGCCCTACTGGCTACGTTGACCATTGGTTTTACAAAGACATCTCAGCTCTTTCTGAATAAAGAGAAAGATCTCTGCCAACAATACTGTACAAGCCGTCAACAGTGTCTGTTTTTGTCCTTGCTTCTGTCAGAAACATGTTGAGGTCAGTGAAATAGCGGTGATGGTCTGGAAAATAAAGAGGACTTGTTTCCAGATGTTGTCTTGATTCTGTTTTCTGGTCAACATCTGTGTTGATCAAGAAAGGATCATTGGTCTAAATTCCCCTCATGCGTTTCAGCAGTTGCTCTTGTCCAGAGCAACTTACAGTAGTGAGTGCACTCATTTTTGTACTGGTCCCCTTGGGAATCAAACCCACATCCCTGGCGTTGCAAGCACCATGCTCTACTAACTGAGCCACATGGGACTAAACAACAGGGATTCTTTTAAAGGCTGTCATTGCACCTACAGTAATAAATGCTACCTTGTGAATGCTTGCTTTGTTTCTACGCCTACTGACCACCAGAGTTTTTTTCGTCTGTGTTCTTTCATAAGCACATGGGTTTGAAATAAGCCAGAACACAGCGTAATGACATCACTGACAGAATATCAACACATGCTTGGCTGCAGACTGGATATGCCAGTAAGGGCGATACGACTACCAAATGTGAGCATTTTTCATCTATAATTGTAATTAACTTCGTATCTGTCTTCAACCAAGTTGTAACATTAAAACTATTTGAATAACAACCAGGCCGTCATTGTAAATAAGAATTTGTTCTTAACTGATAAAGGTTAAATAAACCTCCCTTCAATTTCTCCTTTTGCCAAATAAATACAAAAACATCCTCCATTTAGGGGTGGAGACAGAGGATCAGTAGCCAAAGGATTATCAATGTAACGACGTTAAGGAATATCCCTGCTAGAGTTGAACCAAGGCCATTTTAAACCACGGCCACCAGACTGCATCACTTCACCAAGGGCCAGATTCAGACTTAGATCATATAAAGCCTTTCCTACTCACACCTTTCCTACGCACTTCTCAGTAGTTGGTATTCAGACTTATCTTATGCAGATGCATACAGTAACAGGCTTGGTTCTCTTGCATGCACCGAATAAATGAAATTTAATCGCTGAAAACAATTTTTCATTCAATATGATTTTCAGTGCATTTATCTAAAGCCATCCCTTTAAATTTGTTGTACCTTTAATTAAAATTCTTTTGACAGACTCACTAGGACATGGATAGGCAACTTTGGGGGTGGGGGCCACACCTTGAGAGCAAAACATTATAGTGACAGCGACAAGTGAAAACCATGGGGCGGAGTGAAAATTTAGCATTTTTATTACTCAGTTCATGCAATTCTACATGTTTTGCCATGGGTCGGAGTGAAAATTTAGCATTTTTATTACTCAGTTCATGCAATTCTACATGTTTTGCCATGGGGCGGAGTGAAAATTTAGCATTTTTATAACTCAGTTCATGCAATTCTACATGTTTTGCCATGGGGCGGAGTGAAAATTTAGCATTTTTATAACTCAGTTCATGCAATTCTACATGTTTTGCCATGGGGCGGAGTGAAAATTTAGCATTTTTATAACTCAGTTCATGCAATTCTACATGTTTTGCCATGGGGCTGAGTGAAGATTTAGCAATTTTATTACTCAGTTCATGCAATTCTACATGTTTTGCCATGGGTAGGAGTGAAAATTTAGCATTTTTATAACTCAGTTCATGCAATTCTACATGTTTTGCAATGGGGCGGAGTGAAAATTTAGCATTTTTATAACTCAGTTCATGCAATTCTACATGTTTTGCCATGGGGCGGAGTGAAAATTTAGCATTTTTATAACTCAGTTCATGCAATTCTACATGTTTTGCCATGGGGCGGAGTGAAAATTTAGCATTTTTATAACTCAGTTCATGCAATTCTACATGTTTTGCCATGGGTAGGAGTGAATATCTGTCCCAATCCAATGGACAGATGTTAAGCTCAGCTCTGTGGCCCATGGGAGACTGGACACTCACAAGGCATAGAAGATCGGGGAGGCAGTCAGGCCATCCCTATCCGAGAAGATCCGATCCAGCTATCAAACAGCTTTGCCCCGCTTGAGACGGACCTACCAGCCCCAGGAGTCAGCACAGATCCTGGGTGTATACCAACAGCCGGCGGCACCCTTCCCATGGCCACCACAGTTCAGCAGGTCGTTTCCCCATCAGATTCCATCACTACCACCATCATTGTGGGCAGCTCGATGGTGAGAGATTTTGGCCTGCCTACGGTGTGGACCAACTAAGGTCCACAGTCACAAAGGAGCCTGTGTCCATGACATCAACTCTCTTCTGCCCATGGTTCTGGCCAACTACTCCAATATTTTATTGGTCACATACACGTGCTAAGCAGATGTTATTGCTGGTGTAGCGAAATCCTTGTGTTTCTAGCTCCAACAGTGCAGTAATATCTAACAAGTAATATCTAACAAATTCACAACAATACACTCTAATCTAAAGTAAAGGAATGGAATTAAGAATATATAAATATATTGATGAGCGATGTCAGAGCGGCATAGACTAAGATACAGTAGAATAGTATAGAATACAGTATATACGTATGAGATGAGTAATGCAAGATGTAAACATTACTAAAGTGACTAGTGTTCCATTTCTTAAAGTGGCCAGTGATTTCTAGTCTATATCTATAGGCAGCAGCCTCTAATGTGCTAGTGATGGCTGTTTAACTGTCTGATGGCCTTGAGATAGAAGCTGTTTTTCAGTCTCTCTGTCCCAGCTTTGATGCACCTGTGCTGACCTCACCTTCTGGATGATAGCGGGGAGAACAGGCAGTGGCTCGGTTGATTGATGTCCTTGATGATCTTTTTGGCCTTCCTGTGAAATCGGGTGCTGTAGGTGTCCTGGAGGGTGCGTTGGCCAGGATTGTTTCCAGCAAAATCCCAAAC
Organism: Thymallus thymallus; assembly: GCA_023634145.1. Taxonomy (NCBI): domain Eukaryota; kingdom Metazoa; phylum Chordata; class Actinopteri; order Salmoniformes; family Salmonidae; genus Thymallus; species Thymallus thymallus. The sequence goes on from CM042413.1 coordinate 3,781,680, forward strand.
TGTTTTAGAGACTGACAGACAGGGTCATTGGGTCTCTGCGGTTCTCCCTATCAGAATAAGTAAAAGAGAAACCATATCAACTAGAGATGGCTCTATGGTTATTGTGACTAACCTCATTTATGTTCCATGCATTATCATGCTGAAACATGAGATGATGACGACGGACGAATGGCACAACAACGGGCCTCAGGATCTCGACACGGTGTCTCTGTACATTCAAATTGCCATCAATAAAATGAAATTGTGTTCGCTGCCCATAGCTTATGCTTTCCGATACCATAGACCCACCGCCACAAACCGCTCGCCCACATGACACCATACACGTGATCTGCGGTTGTGAGGCCGGTTGGAAGTACTGCCAAATTCTCTAAAACAACATTGAATGCAGCTTATGGTAGAGAAATGATCATTCAGTTGTTGTTTTTTTACCTTCATTTAAATAGGCAAGTCAGTTAAGAACACATTCTTATTTACAATGACGGCCTACCAAAAGGCAAAAGACCTCCTGCAGGGACGGGGGCTGGGATTAAAAATATAAATTAATTAAATAAAAATATAGGACAAAACAAAACACACATCACGACAAGAGAGACAAAACAACAGAGACCTAAGACAACAACATAGCATGGCAGCAGCACATGACAACACAGTATGGTAACAACACAACATGACAACAACATAGTGGCAACACAACATGGCAGCAACACAACATGGTAGCAGCAGTAAACATTATTGGGCACAGAACAACAGCACAAAGGGCAAGAAGGTAGAGACAACAATACGTCACGCAAAGCAGCTACAACTGTCAACACTCAAACTTGAGACATCAATGACACACGTTTTGTGCACATGTTTTGTGCATATGGAACATTTCTGGGATCACTTTACATGTTGCATTTATATAACGTATATATATTTTTTATGTACTTTGATTCCCTCATTTACTCAAATGTTTCCTTTATTTTGGCAGTTACATGTAGAATGGATGGATAGGTACCGTATCGCATCTAATGACCTGCATCACTATACTGAGAGCTTTGCAGTTTTGGGTGTTTTTGGAGCCTTTGTTAATCTTTTTTCAGAGCCCTCATACTACACAAAGAGGATAAGGAAGTGATTTTCAATTTGGTTCACAAAAAAGGTGTTTGTTAAAAAAAAAGGAAACGTATCCTTTTAAGTTCAAGGTCAGAATACAGTTAGAGAGACAAGTGCATAAAAAGCCATTTACACATGCTTAACTTGGGTCGGAATTCCCCCAAGGAGACAACTGACAGTAAATCTCTACCAAGGAGTCTCCTGAATATTGTGTCTTTTTATAAATTATGAGTCTTGGTGGAGTCAGATGCTCCAAATATAGCACTGAGGCATCCTCTTGCATTCTGAAGCAGGGTCAGGGGATATACTTAGCCAGTCCTCCAGTCTCAGGACTGCATTTGAGCTCCTTCGAGGTAACTTAAGACGCCCAGCCCAGGTTTAACTGCTGGCCCAGTGAGCTGAGGAGGGCCATTAAATACAGGCCATCGTGACCACAGATGGACTGCCAAGGTATCGCTATGCCAGTGGGAGGAGCTGGCTGCCTGGAGGTTTGATATTGAAATATTGAGCGTGAATGGTTGGTTAGGTGCTCAGATTGTCACATCTGAGTAAATCTGTGTATTAATGATAATATTTGTGGGTAAATATTATATTGCATATGTTTATCAAGTAATGTCTGCACAATACATGTTCATGTACAGTCACCTTTGATACAGATACTGTTTGTGATAAATAAAATACAGAGCTCCATTGTATTCTCCCAAAAAATTGAAAGTTATATTATTTTATACTAATGCAATTGCTCAGAGAAAAATATTTTGTTTAAAAATATTTTTTCTTAAAACATAGTTGTCAAAATTATTGGCACCCCTAAAGATTCTTATAAATAAAATCAAACAACGTTTTATCTGCATGAACATTATACTCTTTTTAAGGTCATTTCAGTTTAAGGAACTGCATTGTGGGTTCCATCACCATGGGGAAAGTCAAAGAGACAGATGGTTGTTGACTTTCATAAATCAGGAAATAAGTACAAAAAAAACTTAATACATCTCAAAATAATCAAAAAGGACTTCATCTTTTTTAAATATATTTTTTTAATGTAACCTTTATTTAACTCGGCAAGTCAGTTAAGAACAAAATCTTATTTACAATGACGTCCTACACCGGCCAAACTCGGACGACGCTGGGCCAATTGTGGGACTCCCAATCACGGCCGGTTGTGATACAGTCTGGATTCGAACCAGGTTATCCGTAGTGACGCATCTTGCAGCTAGTCAGCTAACTTGCCTGAATATTCAAAAATAACGTTTTAGTTTTTAGAAAGATAAGCTTGAAATGGGCATGGTCTACAACAACCAAAAAGACATACAGTGCATTCGTAAAGTATTCAGACCCCGGATGAGAGTCATGAGGAGCGTGTGCACACGACGATGGTGACAGGTGTATGTATTAATCAGCAGCCTGGTGACCTAGAGGCCAAGAGGGAGTATACGTGACAGTACCCCCTCCCTGACGCGCGGCTCCAGCCGCAGGATGCCGACCAAAGGGACAAACCCAGGGATCAGGAGCGGACCGGTCACCTCTGCTGAGGTGCGGAAGCTGTCGAGCAGGCTGGGGCGCGGGAACCTGGCGAGCCAGCTGAGACATGGGAGCCAGACGAGCCGGCGGAGGTATGGGAGCCTGATTAGACGGTGGAGGAATGGGAGCCTGACGAGACGGTGGAGGAATGGGAGCCTGACGAGACGGCGGAGGTATGGGAGCCTGATTAGACGGTGGAGGAATGGGAGCCTGACGAGACGGTGGAGGCATGGGAGCCTGACGAACCAACCAAGTCTTGAAAACATGTCTAGCCAGCTGAGGCATGGAAGCCTGACGAGCCAGCTGAGGCATCCCCGGTTGCTTCAGAAGCGGCACTTGGACCCGACGTTGCCCAAACTAACAACAAACAAAAAAAACAATCCCTGATGCTTCCCTTTGGTCAGGTGTTATTCTGTAACGAATGCACTGAGAGTCGGGAAGCAAGTTCAGGGAGTTTAATAAATAAACTGAACATAAAACACGAAACATGAACAACGCACTGACATGGAACACAGTCAATAACACCTGAGGAAAGAACCAAGGAACACTGACATGGAACACAGTCAATAACACCTGAGGAAAGAACCAAGGAACACTGACATGGAACACAGTCAATAACACCTGAGGAAAGAACCAAGGAACACTGACATGGAACACAGTCAATAACACCTGAGGAAAGAACCAAGGAACACTGACATGGAACACAGTCAATAACACCTGAGGAAAGAACCAAGGAACACTGACATGGAACACAGTCAATAACACCTGAGGAAAGAACCAAGGAACACTGACATGGAACACAGTCAATAACACCTGAGGAAATAACCAAGGAACACTGACATGGAACACAGTCAATAACACCTGAGGAAAGAACCAAGGAACACTGACATGGAACACAGTCAATAACACCTGAGGAAAGAACCAAGGAACACTGACATGGAACACAGTCAATAACACCTGAGGAAAGAACCAAGGAACACTGACATGGAACACAGTCAATAACACCTGAGGAAAGAACCAAGGAACACTGACATGGAACACAGTCAATAACACCTGAGGAAAGAACCAAGGAACACTGACATGGAACACAGTCAATAACACCTGAGGAAAGAACCAAGGAACACTGACATGGAACACAGTCAATAACACCTGAGGAAAGAACCAAGGAACACTGACATGGAACACAGTCAATAACACCTGAGGAAAGAACCAAGGAACACTGACATGGAACACAGTCAATAACACCTGAGGAAAGAACCAAGGAACACTGACATGGAACAGAGACAATAACACCTGAGGAAAGAACCAAGGAACACTGACATGGAACAGAGACAATAACACCTGAGGAAAGAACCAAGGAACACTGACATGGAACAGAGACAATAACACCTGAGGAAAGATTCAAGGAACACTGACATGGAACAGAGACAATAACACCTGAGGAAAGAACCAAGGAACACTGACATGGAACAGAGACAATAACACCTGAGGAAAGAATCAAGGAACACTGACATGGAACAGAGACAATAACACCTGAGGAAAGAACCAAGGAACACTGACATGGAACACAGTCAATAACACCTGAGGAAAGAACCAAGGAACACTGACATGGAACAGAGACAATAACACCTGAGGAAAGAACCAAGGAACACTGACATGGAACAGAGACAATAACACCTGAGGAAAGAACCAAGGAACACTGACATGGAACAGAGACAATAACACCTGAGGAAAGATTCAAGGAACACTGACATGGAACAGAGAAAATAACACCTGAGGAAAGAACCAAGGAACACTGACATGGAACAGAGACAATAACACCTGAGGAAAGAATCAAGGAACACTGACATGGAACAGAGACAATAACACCTGAGGAAAGAACCAAGGAACACTGACATGGAACAGAGACAATAAAACCTGAGGAAAGAAAGAACCAAGCGGAGTGACAGATATAGGGAAGGAAATCAAGGAGGTGATGGAGTCCAGGTGAGTGTCATGAGAAGCTGGTGCGCATGACGATGGTGACAGGTGTGCGTAATTAATCACCAGCCTGGTGACCTAGAGGCTGGAGACAAAGTATATGTGACAGCATTAAATGTTTTTCTTTCCTCATCAATCTACACACAATATCCCATAATGACAAATCAAAAACAAGTTTGTATACAAAAAAACGAAAATATCAATTTTACATAAGTATTCAGACCCTTTACTCAGTACTTTGTTGAAGCGATTACAGCCTCAAGTTGTCTTGGGTATGACACTACAAGCTTGGCACACCTGTATTTGGGGAGTTTATCCCAATCTTCTCTGTAGATCCTCTCAAGCTCTGTCAGGTTGGATGGGGAGCGTCGCTGCACAGCTAATTTCAGGTCTCTCCAGAGATGTTCGATCGGGTTCAAGTCCGGACTCTGGCTGGGCCACTCAAGGAAATTCTTGTCCCGAAGCCACTCCTGCAATGTCTTGGCTGTGTGCTTAGAGTCGTTTTCCTGTTGGAAGGTCTGTGGTCCTGAGAGGTCTGAAGCAGGTTTTCATCAAGGATCTCTCTGTACTTTGCTCCAATCATCTTTCCCTCTATCCTGACTAGTCTCCCAGCCCCTTCCGCTGGAAAAACATACCCACAGCGTGATGCTGCCACCACCATGCTTCATCGTAGGGATGGTGCCAGGTTTCTTCCAGAGGTGAGATGGGAGAAGGACAACCATCTCTGCAGCACTCCACCAATCCAGAGGTGACGCTTGGCATTCAGGCCAAAGAGTTCAATCTTGGTTTCATCAGACCTGAGAAACTTGTTTCTCATGGTCTGAGAGTGTTTAGGTGTCTTTTGGCAAACTCCAAGTGGGCTGTCATGTGCCTTTTACTAAGGAGTGGCTTCCGTCTGGCCACTCTACCTTAAAGGCCTGATTGGTGGAGTGCTGCAGAGATGGTTGTCCTTCTCCCATCTCACCAGAGGAACTCTGGAGCCATGTCAGAGCGACCATCGGGTTCTTTTTCACTTCCTTGACAAAGGCCCTTCTCCCCCGATTGCTCAGTTTGTCCGAGCGGCTCTAGGAAGAGTCTTGGTGGTTCAAAATTTCTTCCATTGAATAATGATGGAGGCCACTGTGTTCTTGGGGACCTTCAATGCTGCAAAATATTTTGGTACCCTTCCCCAGATTTGTGCCTCGACACAATCCTGTCTCAGAGCTCTACGGACAATTCCTTCGACCTGATGGCTTGGTTTTTGCTCTGACATGCACTGTCAACTGTGGGACCTTATATAGACGTGTGTGCCTTTCCAAATCATGTCCAATCAATTTAATTTTACCACAAGTGAACTCCAATCAAGTTGTAGAAACAACTCAAGGATGATCAATGGAAACAGGAAGCACCTGAGCAAAGGGTCTGAATACTAATGTAAATAAGATATTTCTGTTTTTTATTTTTCAATGTTGTCACTTTGTCATTATGGGGTATTGTGTGTAGATTGATGAGAAAAACATTTTATTTCATAATTTTTAAAATAAGGCTGTAATGTAACAAAATGTGGAAAAAGTCAAGGGGTCTAAATACTTTTTCCGAAAGTCTGGTTGTTTATCAAAGTTAGCTGGCTAACTTATTGATTCTTCTTTGTAGTACACCCCTCTGTGCAAATAGGCATGAACTCCTTGAGTGCCATGTTTTCACTGGCAGAAGTACAGCCAATGACAATTTGGGCCTAACTGACAAAAACATTTCTTAAGCTATTTTAAACAGCCACACAAGTGTGTGTAAAGCTGGCATCAATGCAAAGGGTGGCTACTTTCACGGCCGGTTGTTTAACACTTTTTTTGGTTACTACATGATTCCATATGTGTTATATCATAGTTTGATGTCTTCACCGTTATTCTACAAAGTATAAAATAGTAAAAATAAAGAAAAACTTCTGAATGAGTAGGTGTGTCCAAACCTTTGACTGGTGCTGTATACACAGTGTTGTGTAGTGCTGCCACAACATCTCAATCATTTTTTTACCATTTTCATGTAGACTTGATTGTGTGTTTTGGATCATTGTCTTGCTGCGTGACCCAGCTGCGCTTCAGCTTCAGCTCACAGATGGATGGCCTGAGCAGAATTTATGGTTCTTTCTATTAAGGCAAGTCATCCATGTCCTGAGGCAGCAAGGCATCCCCCAAATCATCAAGACACTTGGAAGAATTTTCTATGGACAGATGATTCAAAAGTATAACTTTTTGGACGACATGGGTCCTATTATGCCTGGCGAAAAACAAACACTGCATTCCACAGTAAGAACCTTATACCAACAGTCAAGCATGGTGGTGTGATGGTTTGACGATGCTTTGCTTTTTTTTTTAAGGTATCTGTAACCAACAGATGCATATCTGTATTTCCAGTTATGTAAAACCCATAGATTAGGGCCTAATGATTTGATTTAACTGATATGAACTGTAAATCTCTTTAGGAGATACCATACCCGCTTACAGGGATGGCTAACTCTTAAAATTCCTTCTGTCAATACAGATTTAGGTTAAACTGCTTTTTTTTCTTTGCACCTCACTTATGGAGCAATCTTCAGAACACCCTGCATTTGGACACATTGGCATCTTTCGGGTAATTGTTGGTGTAGGACATCTTCACAGAGGAATGTGTTTTGGAAAATTACTATATAAATGCAGCCAGTAATTATTAGTAGTATTAGTATTAGTAGTAGTAGTAGTAGTAATGTTATTTATTAAAGAGCATTCATTTGTTAACAAATATGGTACAATAATAGTACAAGACCATTTCCCAATCACTTTCCATTAGCTAAAACCAGGGCCATATACATAGCACCCAAATAGAACTTTATTCTTGAAAATGTTGGTGCTGTAACAATACGAGAGCGCCTCCGATAGTTCCTTATGAAATTACCTGCTGTAAACAAGCAAATCAGACCAGCAATTTAACAGATATATATATATATATATAAGAATTCGGAAAAATGTGTCTTTACTGTGTTGTTATGTCAACACATTGCATATCTGCTTTTCTCTCTTCATAGGTTTTTGAAAATGATCAGAAATAAACAGCACAATACAGAAGCATTAATTATCACTTAGCAACAGCTCTGGAGGAAAAAGTGGTGCTCTCTGAAACGTTTAACCTCATTGGTCTAACTCTCTATGTACTGTATATATGGCTCTGGCTAAAACTAATAGCACAACAGATGTTAAGAACAGTGTTATTACAAACTACAGATTACATCAACAATTTCCTTATCTGGATGAAAAATTAGGTTGGCTACATACCAAATACGAATAGTTTTTTTATACAGGCTTGTGTGTTTGTTGTTGTATGTCAATTTGTTATTTTTTTATAAAAACGATCAATCAGAGAACACATATTTTGTATATAATAATTAGCCTTGATCTTCCTTCATGGAGTCCTCTTAATTGGATCTAGCCAATTTCCAGATCTAAATATACTGTAAGCAGACGCATGACAAAAAAACTCGCAAGCTTTTAAAACATATTAAATTGTTTTATTTGGTGGAAGGAGGGGGGGAGAGTGAGAGAGAGAGACAAATAGTGTTGAATACTTGAACAGCTACAGTATCAAAAAAATAACAGCATTTCGGATCAAATCTCCTCTTCCTGCAGGGATTCCTATCTCTGTTAACACAATACGACAAACACAAAAGACGGCTGTGTTTAACCCTGAAACTTCTTCTTCCTGCCATCCATACCAGCCTGTTCATCAACGTTCTTGCGCCAGTCACCAACTGCATCCACTGCCTGCATGACAGAAAGTTTGTCATGTGACATATAGAGGATTGTGTCAAAGACATATTGAGGATAATTTGAACTGATGTTCAATGTTTTGGTCATTTAGCAGATGCTCTTCTCAAGAGCGACTTACAGTAACGAGTGCATACATTTTTTTATTCGTACTGGTCCCCCATGGGAATCAAACCCACAATCCTGGCGTTGTAAGTGCCATGCTCTAACAACTGAACCACATGGGACCAATAAAGCTTTGAACAGATTCGGTACACAAATACTCACCTCCTCTTTGACTTCCTTCTTCACTTCTTTCAAGTTGGCTCTGAAATCCATGGAAGCCTTGTGCTTGGTGCCCAGCAGAGCCTGGAGCATAGCATCAGCAGACATACGCACTTTCTTCAGAGCTGGCTTCTTCATGCCCTGGATCTCAACCACTTTCATCTTCAAGTCCTCAATCTGGGAAGTGAGAGAGTCAGGAGAAAGGTTAGATTTGCAGTATATGTTTTATTATGAGGAAAGACGGAATACAATATACCTCTTTGTCAGCCTTGTTCACTTTTGCTTCTGCGTCATACCTTTCCTCATCTACCTTGTCGATGGTATGGGCCAACTTTTTGAGCATTTCCTGTTGGTACACAAACACATAAGACATATAAAGTTGCACAACAAACTCTCGTCTCCTGAAGGAATCGGTCTCTCCAGGCAACAGTTATTTAGTGTAAAGAAATTGGAATCTGTGTACTTTGTATGCAAGTCCACATTGCTTATAACAAGAACCACCAATGGTACACTGCAGGCCTAAAACATTGGACTAGATGTGTGAAGCTTGTGTGAACGATTGAATGACTAGTATCGTACCACCAGCGCCGTTTGATCTCCAGACAAATTCAGGGCGGGGATCTCAGCCATGAAGTTGTCTTTCTCTTGCTTCGCCTGCTTTTTATCCTCTTCAATCAGCTCAAATGCAATCTGAAGCACCAAGCTCTGGAGAACAAAGAAACATAGTAAGGCCAAACCCAGTCTACAACGTAGTATTGGTGAACACAATATTACTTAAAGTGGAAATCTTTGATTGCTACATACATTTTTTGTACTTTTAAATGAACGATATACCCATTGGGCCTATTCCAACGAAAATTGGCCAATACATTATTGCCAGTTTATCTCTTGTTAAACCATGAATATGCACTGAAATCACCCGCACAGCTGATTTCAATTGCAACCTGCATTGGCAACTGATTTACCACTCCCCAGCTCAGATGTTAGGGTTATCTTTTAACACAGATTATCCGTTATACTGACCAGATACTGTAGTGGCTGCTCTAACAATTAAAATAAATGTCTTCAAAATGGAAGGAAGTTGGGAGGAGGCACAATCAGGTGGGAACATTCTAGCCAATGAGAGGGAAGATACATGTATCAACAACAGGGACAACGGTTTCCACTAGTTACCACGGCCACAAAGTCACAAAGGCTATATTGTATATATTAATGGTCTTAATTTAAGGTTAGGCATAAGGTTAGCAGTGTGGTTTAGGTTTAAAATTCCATTTTAGAAATGGGTGGGGTTTATGACTTTGTGTTTTGTGGTAACTATTGGCGACCACTCCAATATAAAGTGTTTTTTTATCTTGCTGGGATGTCACTACATTTATTCTTCAAACAAATTCGACACTCTCTCATACAAAAACAAATCGCTTGGTGAGCAAAACATTTTTGGGGAAAAGAACGTCACCTGCTAGAGCAGACAGATTATCCATCTCGCTTCGCCTCTTACTCTGTGCCTTTAGTCCTCATTGCAACCAAGGTTTTTCAAGAAAACGTTGCCCTCTGGTGGGTGTTATCATCAGAACACAAGTATTTAATTTCCTTGTTTACCATGGCAAATCTACCATGGCAAATATAGCCTACCCCACACATATGAATGGAAAAATCATGGTGTAGGAATATATTTTTGTTTCTAATATATGTAATCCATTAATGATTTTACTTTTCTGAATCAAAAATTGACATTTCTTGTACTTCATTGAAGAAAGAATGTCTGAATTGGAAAGAGGTGTGGTTGGGAAAGTAATTTCTTATTATTTGGAAGTTGTTGGCTTTAAAATGTATTTAAATTGTCTATAACACATATATTACTTTCGATGTAGTAATTCACTCTTCGCAGAAGAGTAGCCATAGTAAGGCATAGTAATTATGTGCAAATAAACGTGTTAACTAAATTATCGTAATTGGGATAGACTACATTTCTAGTAGAAGAATTGTATTATGTCATGTTCTTCCATGTATATTTTTCCTTTTTCAATTTCTTTGTTCCTGATAGGCCGTTATTCCATTTTGGCATAACGCATAACTTTCTTGAATGGAAAACAAAATAACTCTCACATCTCCATCACTGAATGTATGACAATGACCATTTGTCTCTATCAAGCCATTATAACACCGTAACAGGGTCAGATAAACTGGCCTACTGTCTCTATCAAGCCATTATAACACCGTAACAGGGTCAGATAAACTGGCCTACTGTCTCTATCAAGCCATTATAACGCCGTAACAGGGTCAGATAAACTGGTCTACTGTCTCTATCAAGCCATTTTAACGCCGTAACAGGGTCAGATAAACTGGTCTACTAGTTTTGTTCGTTACAATCAAGCTTAGTTTAGCCAGCAGACTGGGATAGGAAGAGTGTGGTGTGTTTACGGACATATATTCAATCTCTCCCTATCCCAGTCTGCTGTCCCCACATGCTTCAAGATGTCCACCATTGTTCCTGTACCCAAGAAGACAAAGGTAACTGAACTAAATGACTATCGCCCCGTAGCACTCACCTCTGTCATCATGATTGTAACAAAAAAAAGCTACACCCACAATAACATCTGCTAAACACGTGTATGTGACCAATAACATTTGATTGGGTTTTGAAGTGCTTTGAGAGGCTAGTTAAGGATTATATCACCTCTATCCTACCTGCCACTCTAGACCCACTTCAATTTGCTAACACCCCCAAATGCTGTTCATTGACTATAGCTCAGAATTCAACACCATAGTACCCTCCGAGCTCATCATTAAGCTTGGGGCCCTGGGCCTGAACCCTGTCCCGTGCAACTGGATCCTGGACTTCCTGACGGGCCGCCCCCCAGGTGGTGAAGGTAGGAAACAACACCTCCACTTCACTGATCTTCAACACTGGGGCCCAATAAGGGTGCGTGCTCAGCCCACTCCTGTACTCCCTGTTCACCCATGACTGCATAGCCAAGCACGCCTCCAACTCAATCATCAAGTTTGCAGATGATACAACAGCAGTAGGCTTGATTACCAACAATGACGAGACAGCCTACAGGGAGGAGGTGAGGGCCCTGGGAGTGTGGTGCCAGAAAAATAACCTCTCACTCAACGTCAACAAAACAAAGGAGCTGATCGTGGACTTCAGGAAACAGCAGAGGGAGCATGCCCTTATCCAAATCGACGGGACCGCAGTGGAGAAGGTGGAAAGCTTCAAGTTCCTCGGCGTACATATCACTGACAATCAGAAATGGTCCACCCACACAGACAGTGTGGTGAAGAAGGCGCAACACCTCCTCTTCAACCTCAGGAGACTAAAGAAATTTGGCTTTGCACTTATAACCCTCACAAACTTTTACAGATGCACAATTGAGAGCGTCCTGTCAGGCTGTATCACCACCTGGTACAGCAACTGCACCGCCCACAACAATACGGCTCTCCAGAGGGTGGTGCGGTCTGCCCAACGCATCACTGGGGGGCAAACTACCTGCCCTCCAGGACACCTACAGCACCCGATGTCACAGGAAGGCCAAAAAGATCTTCAAGGACAACAACCACACGAGCCACTGCCTGTTCACCCCGCTGTCATCAAGAAGGCAAGGTGAGTACAGGTGCATCAAAGCTGGGAACAACAGACTGAAAAACAGCTTCTATCTCAAGGCCATCAGACTGTTAAATAGCCATCACTAGGAGGCTTCCAACGTAACCCTGCACCTTAGAGGCTACTGCCCTATATACAGTTGAAGTCTGAAGTTTACATACACTTAGTCATTAAAACTCATTTTTCAACCACTTCACAGATTTCATGTAAACAAACTATAGTTTTGGCAAGTCAGTTAGGACATCTACTTTGTGCATGACACAAGTCATTCTTCCAACAATTGTTTACAGACAGATTATTTCACTTATAATTCACTATATCACAATTCCAGTGGGTCAGAAGTTTACATGCACTAAGTTGACTGTGCCTTTAAACAGAAAATAAAAATTCCAAAAAATTAGGTCATGGCTTTAGAAGCTTCTGATAGGCGAATTGACATAATTTGAGTCAATTGGAGGTGTACCTGTGGATGTATTTCAAGGCCTACCTTCAAACTCATTGCCTCTTTGCTCAACATCATGGGAAAATCAAAAGAAATCAGCCAAGACCTCAGAAAAAAAATTGTAGACCTCCACAAGTCTGGTCCATCCTTGGAAGCAATTTCCAAACGCCTGAAGGTACCACGTTCATCTATACAAACAATAGTACGCATGTATAAACATCATGGGACCACTCAGCCGTCATGCCGCTCAGGAAGGAGACGTGTTCTGTCTCCTAGAGATGAACGTACTTTGGTGTGAAAAGTGCAAATCAAAAGGACCTTGTGAAGACGCTGGAGGAAACAGGTACAAAAGTATCTATATCCACAGTAAAACAAGTCCTATATTGACATAACCTGAAAGGCCGCTCAGCAAGGAAGAAGCCAATGCTCCAAAACCGCAATAAAGAAAGCCAGACTACACACATGGGGACAAAGATCATACTTTTTGGAGACAATGTCCTCTGGTCTAATGAAACAAAAATAGAACTGTTTGGCCATAATGACTATTGTTATGTTTGGAGGAAAAAGGGGGAGGCTTGCAAGCCGAAGAACACCATCCCAACCGTGAAGCACGGGGTTGGCAGCATCATGTTGTGGGGGTGCTTTTCTGCAGGAGGGACTGGTGCACTTCACAAAATAAATTATGTGGATATATTGAAGCAACATCTCAAGACATCAGTCAGGAAGTTAAAGCTTGGTCGCAAATGACCCCAAGCATACTTCCAAAGTTGTGGCAAAATGGCTTAAGGACAACAAAGTCAAGTTATTGGAGTGGCCATCACAAAGCCCTGACCTCAATCCTATAGAAAATATGTGGGCAGAACTGAAAACGCGTGTGCGAGCAAGGAGGCCTACAAACCTGACTCAGTTACACCAGTTCTGTCAGGAGGAATGGGCCAAAATTCACCCAACTTATTGTGGGAAGCTTGTGGAAGGCTATCCGAAACGTTTGACCCAAGTTAAACAATTTAAAGGTAATTCTACCAAATACTAATTGAGTGTATGTAAACTTCTGACCCACTGGGAATGTGATGAAAGAAATAAAAGCTGAAATATGATTCTGACATTTCACATTCTTAAAATAAAGTGTTGATCCTAACTGACCTAAGACAGGGAATTTTTACTAGGATTAATTGTCAGGAATTGTGAAAAACTGAGTTTAAATGTATTTGGCTAAGGTGTATGTAAACTTCTGACTTCAACTGTACATAGACTGTATTCTATTCTACTGTATTCTAGTCAATGCCACTCCAACATTGATCATCCTAATATTTATACATTTCTTAATTACATTATTTTACTTTTAGATCTGTGTGTATTGTTGTGTATTGTTGTGTATTGTTGTGTATTGTTAGATATTACTGCACTGTTGGAGCGAGAAGCATAAACATTTCACTACACCCACAATAACATCTGCTAAACATGTGTATGTGACCAATAAAATTTGATTTGATTTGATTTGATTGTAATCTCCCGTTAGTAGCTGCCAGTTTTTTTAAATCGAACCAGTGATTCTTGAAAAATGTCACTTATAAATTCCTCATGAACTTATCTCGACTGTCATAACCCCATCAGAAGCCAAAATATATGCTTGTTAGCTAAATATTTTGTAAATAATGTTAATTCTAAACAAACATTGTATAGCCCAAGAAAATACTCAAATTGTGATATCATGAATGGTCCTTGTATCCATAGCTCTATGAATTTGAGAGTGGTTACATTTCTCCAGCACTATTAATTTACTTTACATTTGAGTCATTTAGCAGACGCACTCATCCAGAGGGACTTATAGGCAGTGCATAAACTGTTGTACTTTTCTTATTCATACTGGTCCCCCGTGGGAATCAAACCCGCAACGCTGCCGTTGCAAGCACCATGCTCTACCAACTAAGCCATGTGGGACCATCCCTTAGCTTTTTTACCAAAATTGTGGCGAGGTGTTCACGTTGTTATTGTTTGAAGTGCAGATTTCCCCTTTAAAGTTTTAAAGAAGTTGAAACGTTTTTAAACCGGTCTAATGAAAGCCAAAACTAATCTATTCAAGTACTTGGTATTGGTGTGCCTTTTTCTCAGACAACGGACCACAATTCTTTGTGTTGGTTTACCTTCAGATGATGCCTGCGACTCGATGTCATCTTTTTGCTGTGAAGAAAGGTGGATTTGACATGTTGTTAGGGATATAAGCGATATTTGCATTACTGAGAGAACTTATGGCTGGATCGGACATGTTTTGTGTCAGACTGAAAGTCTGGAATGTCACTTTTAGTGAATAAAAAAAATATAGCCAGTATGTCAAGACTTACTCAGACATCTTGGCTGTTGTTGTGCTTCACACCCTGAATAGAAGACAGAAGAGAGAGAACTTGTTTTGATATATGATAAAAACCTTTCATAATGTCATTAGGGTGCAGTAAGTGCAAAAGCGAGAGACGTGTCTTGTCTAAAGATCATGCTGTGATATTTAGCTGAAGATTGATAGGGTTTCACACGCTAACAACCATCAACCATCTAAAGAAGTCAGAGATGACACCTGACTCTAGCGATCCAGATTTAGTTCCCTCAGAATCACTCGAGACTCTACCTCTGAAAAGGGATAATGCTTCCCCTAAGAACCTAGTTTGGCGAAGTGTTCCCTCAACAGACTTTAACTGCTGCTGCCTTCAAAGACACAAGTCTTTATTAATGAACCTGCAACGGTGCCGTGTATCAGAAAAGCCTTCCTAATCACATAAATCAACAGCATGTTCTTCATTCGTTTAGATAGTAACAATTAAACCAACGAATATAATGGCTTGCTATTTTTCTTCCCCAAGATTTACAGTAAGTCTCAGTTCAAAGTTTATTCAAATGTTTTCAAACCTCAAAAAGCCCACGTCCAATT
Organism: Thymallus thymallus; assembly: GCA_023634145.1. Taxonomy (NCBI): domain Eukaryota; kingdom Metazoa; phylum Chordata; class Actinopteri; order Salmoniformes; family Salmonidae; genus Thymallus; species Thymallus thymallus. The sequence continues at coordinate 3,797,279 of CM042413.1, forward strand.
CCAATCTGTTGTCTGGATCCAGCTACATGCCTGAGCTATAAGTTAATTAGAAACATAGGCACTGTCTAAATGGATTTAACTAATTAATTACACCACTTTTTGGAACTGAGAACATCTGACACTTTACTTTCTCATTCATTCATTCATTCATTCATAATCTAATCTAATCAAATAAGTTATTAAAATTCCAAATCATCAAATTAAGTCAACTGTACAATTAATTATTAATTAAGCCAAGACTGATGAAAGATCTAGTTTACCTTTGCCTTCTTCCTCTATTATTTAGTATCACAATGCTGTTACACCGTCCAACTCATCAAATCAACGCATATCATATGAATGGAAAACAAACATCTCCATCACTGAATGTATGACACTGTATACATTCATTCAGAGGTCTGGATTTAGGTTAAATGTATTCACCAGCTTTGACTGCTAGAGAATCACCCCGTAACCAGAACCCTAAGCCAAAGTACATCTGTACTCATGAATACAAACACAGAGGTCATGGCTCACATCATTATGTCAAGACAACCTACTTTTTCTATCAGTATCCACTGACTGTCAGAGGGAAAACCTGACATGTATGAATTGCCAGGTTAATACATATTTTCAATATGTTACATTTGTAATGATCCATAAAGTGATGTTCAGTAATACACCAATGTGCAATGATTGTGTTTGGTTGTTAAGATTGCTGTCTGTTGGGAGGCTTTTTAGTCTCTTTCTGTTTCTTTGTGCTTTTTAATCGCAGTGATGTTACACACTCAGAGAGTGTGATAGAGAGACAGGAAAAGAGAGATGCTCACCTATGAAAGGAAGAGGTAGAGGGCAGGACACACCTGGAGGAAGAAGGGAAGACTAACACACTGGCAAGCAACAGGCAGTGAAACATGAAATACAGTATTTATGGTGTCAGGTGATACATCAGCAGACCAATGGGTCCTCTTTATGGAAGTGGTTTCCATGTCAGACCACTGGGTCCTCTTTATGGAAGTGGTTTCCATGTCAGACCAATGGAACACCGAGCTCCTGAAATACACTCTGCCCAACCCTGTTCACCTCCTAAATATTATTTCCTTCAAGACGTCTTCCAAGACGTACACGTATGTTGCTCTGGGCAGTGAGTATAGAATTACAGTTCAGTATGGGAGAGATAAGGAAAGTAATTATAGATATGAGTGAAGTTATTCTATGTCTAAGATATTCACGGATAACACATTTAGGTTAAAACATTAACTTTCAGTTTCATTTGGATGTTTAAATGTGTAATCAATACTGAATTGAAGATGTGTACATCTCAATGAATTGAAGTTGGAGTGTAATTAAACAAGTGAATCATAGTGATACAACTAAACAAGTGAAGTCAATTCCGGAAAACAATACGTTAATACATTTTCAAAAGTCGAAACAATGAAGAAATTATATTGAAATCAGAAATAGAGTTTGTGTCTTAAAGACAAAACACAATCATCCTCAATTCCATCATGTTTCCCTCAAACCTTAAAAACACAGCAACTATGGATTATATGTTAAGTCACATTGCTAATAAGTTGAGCGCTTAAGCAGGCCCACACATGACAAATATAGTTAAACTAAATAATAAATAAAACGTAATAACTGAAATGCTACTCTACTCATTATTCTGCTTGGCTACAATTGGTGAATGACCCAAGCTGATCTAAGTTCCTCAAGAACAGGGTTGCAAAATTCCGGCAACTTTCCCAAAATGTCCAGTTTTTCCAGAAATCCTGGTTGGAAGATTCCCAAAATCAGAAGGGAAGCAGATTTTTCGGAAAGTCAACTTTTTTGCAACCATACTTTAGAACACCTTACATCCAATCACATGGAGGGACCAAATCAGAAAGGGTAACAAAATTGAACACAACACATTTCACCATGTTGCCAACATTTATTTAATTACCTCAGTTTAGCAGTTGAATATATTTCCGATAAGCCTATACATTTGGAAAATATGTTACAATTCAATGACAGTTTACAGTTAGCATAAGTTCTTATCAGATGCTATACTCTCTAACTCTCTAACAGTGCCACAAAATAATGAAAATTATAAATTAATCACTCAGTAGCATACGTAGTTTTGAACACCAAAACTAATTCAGTAATTATGAGGTCTCAAACTTCTTCTTCCTGCCATCCATGCCAGCCTGTTCATCAACGTTCATACACCAGTCACCAACTTCCTCCTGCATGACACACAGTTTATGATGTGACATTTTCAGTGTTTGAGGATATAATATGAAACACATGTAACAGATTTTTTAATCAAATCTCTGAAAACGTGGGACTAATGTTGCCAACTCCTACAGTACTGTGATTCTCTGCTTTGTATGTTCCACACAAATACCCACCTCCTCTTTGAACTTCTTCACTTCTTAAAAGTTGGCTCTGAAATCCATAGAAGCCTTGTGCTTGGTGCCCAGCAAAGCCTAGAGCATAGCATCAGCAGACATACGCACTTTCTTCAGAGCTGGCTTCTTTATGCCCTGGACCTCAACCACTTTCATCTTCAATTACTTAATCTGGGAAGTGAAAAAGTCAGGGGAAAGATTAGATTTGCAGAGGTACAGTGCCTTCAGAAAGTATTCAGACCCTTTCCCTATTTCCACATTTAGCTATTGGTATTCTAAAATTGATTATATATTTTTCTTCCCTTATCAATCTACACACAAAACCCCAATAATGACAAAGCGAAAAGAGGACCCTATGCAACGAGACTCAAAATGTCTGCATGTCAGAGCAAAAACCAAGCCATGGGGTCAAAAGGAATTGTCCGTATAGCTTAGAGACAGAATTGTGCCGAGGCACAGATCTAAAGAAGGGTACCAAAAAAAGTTTGCAGCATTGAAGGTCCTCAAGAATACAGTAGCCTCCATCATTCTTAAATGGAAGAAGTTTGGAACCACTAAGGCTCTTCCTAGAGCTGGCCTCCTGGCTAAACTGAGCAATTGGGAAAGAAGGGACTTGGTCACTCTGACAGAGCTCTAGAGTTAATCTGTGGAGATGGGAGAATCTTCCAGAAGGACAACTATCTTTGCAGCACTCCAACAATCAGGCCTTTATGGTAGAATGGCCAGACAGAAGCCACTCCTCAGTAAAAGGCACATGACAGCCCGCTTGGAGTTTGCAAAAGTCACCTAAAGACAGACCAGAAAAACAAGATTCTCTGGTCTGATGAAACTATGTTTTTCAGAGGCAGGGACAGGGAGACTAGTCAGGATCGAGTCAAAGATGAATAGGGCAAAGTACAGAGCGATCCTTGATGAAAACCTGCTCTAGAGTACTCAGGACCTCAGACAGGGATGAAGGTTCACCTTCCAACAGGACAACAACCCTAAGCACACAGCCAAGACAATGAAGGAGTGGCTTCGGGACAAGTCTCAATGTCCTTGAGTGGCCCAGCCAGATCCCTGACTTAAAACCGATAGAACATCTCTGAAGAGACCTGAAAATAGCTCTGCAGTAAGGCTCCCCATCCAACCTGACAGAGCTTGAGAGGATCTGCAGAGAAGATTGGGAGAAACTCTCCAAATACAGGTGTGCCAAGCTTGTTGCTGCTAAAGGTGATGCAACAAAGTACTGAGTAAAGGGTCTGAATACTTATGTAAATGTGATATTTTATTTTTTATTTTGAATACATTTGCAAAAATGTCTAAGTCTTAGTAAACTTTTGGAAACATTGTGTTTCACTTGATCCAATGCTATTTTACAGTTAACAAATTGACAACCAACTGTCATCATGCTTATAGGGAAGGACATTCAACAAACACAGCACTTATACAAATGACTGAGAGAAATTTATGGGGGGCTGTTTTGTTAGACTTAAGTGCAGCTTTTGACATTATCGATCATAGTCTGCTGCTGGAAAAACGTGTGTGTTATGACTTTACACCCCCTGCTATATTGTGGATAAAGAGTTACCTGTCTAACAGAACACAGAGGGTATTCTTTAATGGAAGCCTCTCCAACATAATCCAGGTAGAATCAGGAATTCCCCAGGGAAGCTGTCTAGGACCCTTACTTTTTTCAATCTTTACTAACAACATGCCACTGGCTTTGAGTAAAGGATTGTAAACTGTCATGGTCAAAACATATGGATACAACAGTAGCTAAGATGGGGAGAAGTCTGTCCATAATAAAGTGCTGCTCTACCTTCTTAACAGCACTATCAACAAGGCAGGTCCTACAGGCTCTAGTTTTGTCACACCTGGACTACTGTTCAGTCGTGTGGTCAGGTGCCTCAGGAAAATTGCAATTAGCTCAGAACAGGGCAGCCCGGCTGGCCCTTGGTTGTAGCTAATATCAATAATAAGCATGTCGATCTCTCCTGAATAGGCATGGACTGGCACCTACTACCATACCCCGTTCAAAGGCACTTAAATATTTTGCCTTGCCTATTCACCCTCTAAAAAGGCACACATACACAACCATACACATTGTCTCAGGATTAAAAATCCTTCTTTAACCCTTCATCTACACTGATTGAAGTGGATTTAACAATTGACATCTATAAGGGATCATAGCTTTCAACCTGGATTCACCTGTTCAGTCTATTTTCCTAATATTCTGTACACTCAGTGTACATTGTGATATATTGAATAGATCTGAGTAGCTTTGTGGAACTTGTAAAGGAATGAATGACTAGTATCATACCACGAGCGCCGCTTGATCTCCAGACAAATCCAGGGCGGGATCTCATCTATGAAATTGACTTTGTCCTGCTCAGTCTCCTTTCCTTTGCTTCAATCAAGTTAGCCGCAATCTGGAGCATCATGCTCTGGAGAACAAAGAAACAGAGTGAGGCCAAACCCAGTCTAGTGCTTGGTTTGGTGTACATTTATGACACACTAGCTTGCTTCTGATGCTTAAAGATTACGAAGGACAAAGATATATATATGTACATTGTCATACCCAGAGCCATGTACTGCTTTTAAGCAAACCTTTTGACAAAACGCCATCTTTGCACCTAACTCGCCGAGCACACCATAATACTTACAGTGCCCTCAGAAAGTACTCATATCTTTAGACTTATTCCACATTTGGTTGTGTTACAGCCTGAATTCAAAATGTATTAAATATATGTTTTTCTGACCCATCTACACACAATACCCCACAATGAAAAGTAGAAAAGTTTTCAAAATGATATCTCATTTACATAAGTATTCACACCTCTGAGTAAATACTTTGTAGAAGCACCTTTGGCAGCGATTACAGCTGTCAGTCTGGGTACGTCTTGTTATATACATGACTGGTTAACATGCTGAGGGGACATGACTGGTCAGTACGCTGACCAAGGGTTGTATCGGTGATATTCTAGTTTGACATACAGTATTGTTATATACATGACTGGTTAACATGCTGAGGGGACATGACTGGTCAGTACGCTGACCAAGGGTTGTATCGTGATATTCTAGGGCATGCTGAATAAAGCATCAAACCCAATAGTTTCTAAGGAGGTTAGGAGCAATGTGGTATCATTAGTGGTATCACATATTATTCTACTCAATTGCTATGCAATTAAAACTTTTAGCCCTAAGTAAATATTAAGTTTAACATATTATAAATGTGTATGATTGTCAATATTAGGGTACAGTTTAGGAATACTAGCAATTGGTCAATTTGAGGGTTAGGATTAGCTGTTTGTTTTCTGCCTGCCTGCCTGCCTGCCTGCCTGCCTGCCTGCCTGCCTGCCTGCCTGCCTGCCTGCCTGCCTGCCTGCCTGCCTGCCTGCCTGCCTGCCTGCCTGCCTGCCTGCCTGCCTGCCTGCCTGCCTGCCTGCCTGCCTGCCTGCCTGCCTGCCTGCCTGCCTGCCTGCCTGCCTGCCTGCCTGCCTGGAAAATAAATGTTCTCACCTATGAGAAGAGGAGGACAGGACACACTCTGGTGAAGAAGAGGAGACACTGGCAAGTCACAGGCCAAGAACAAATCAAAAAGGGTACATGTGTAGACTAGTGATGAATTAGCAGAAAATCAGGACCTCCTTCTGGTGGTGGAACTGGAACTGTGAGCTCCTGAAATACCACCAACCCTTTCCTCCAACTCACATCTACCTTCATATAAAACATGCCTGAGCTGCCTCTTGGCTTCCATTCCTACAGTTAAACACGATCAACATTGATAGATAAACCTGGTTAAGCAAGGGTTAAAACTGATATATTCTTGGAACAATTTGGAACAATTACATATAAATAATAATTGTTTATATTAATGAACATCTAAAATGAGTCACTAAATCATCCCATCATCGGGATTGAGTTAAAGAACCTAGACAGCTGTCTGCTATCAAATTCACTTGAAACATGATCTACTGGTTTATTATTGTGGGTTTTTGGTTGCAAGCAAGTTTGTTTTAACACGCAGGTGCATATAATCTCACGTTAATTACGTTGTAATGGATAGACAATTACATTTGACGACATCATAATGATGACCAAGTTGTTTCCTACTAATGATTTGACTGCTTTTTAGCAATGACATCACATTTCCAGGCCACTGTAGTGTAATTCAGACAAAACAATCATTAGCCCCAACTATAGATGACTGGGCACCACTCCTTTTTCAAGAGTCACTATGGCTGAGAGTGTCTTGAAAACAATGGAGTGACACAACCAAGTGAAGTAGGTACAACGCTATCAGTCTCGAGACGCCAGCAAAAATCAGCTTTTCATTTATCTCCCTTTCATCTGCGTGTTTATCCCTCGCAATGACGGGTTTACCATCTGAGTGTTTATCCCTCGCAATGACGGGTTTACCATCTGAGTGTTTATCCCTCGCAATGACGGGTTTACCATCTGAGTGTTTATCCCTCACAATGACGGGTTTACCATCTGAGTGTTTATCCCTCGCAATGACGGGTTTACCATCTGAGTGTTTAGCCCTCGCAATGACGGGTTTACCATCTGAGTGTTTAGCCCTCGCAATGACGGGTTTACCATCTGAGTGTTTAGCCCTCGCAATGACGGGTTTACCATCTGAGTGTTTAGCCCTCACAATGACGGGTTTACCATCTGAGTGTTTAGCCCTCGCAATGACGGGTTTACCATCTGAGTGTTTAGCCCTCACAATGACGGGTTTACCATCTGAGTGTTTAGCCCTCACAATGACGGGTTTACCATCTGAGTGTTTAGCCCTCACAATGACGGGTTTACCATCTGAGTGTTTAGCCCTCACAATGACGGGTTTTACCATCTGCGTGTTTAGCCCTCACAATGACGGGGTTTTACCATCTGCGTGTTTAGCCCTCACAATGACGGGTTTCACCATCTGCGTGTTTAGCCCTCACAATGATGGATTTTACCATCTGCATGTTTAGCCGTCACAATGACGTGTTTTAACATCTGCTTGTTTAGCCTTCACAAAGACGGGTTTTACCATCTGCATGTTTAGCCCTCACAATGACGGGCTTTACCATCTGCGTGTTTAGTCCTCACAATGACAGGTTTTTCCATCTGCATGTTAGCCCTCACAATGACGGATATACCATCTGCATATTTAGCCCTCACAATGACGGGTTTAACCATCTGCGTGTTTAGCCCTCACAATGATGTGTTTACCATCTGCGTGTTTAGCCCTCACAATGATGGGGTTTACCATCTGCATGTTTAGCCCTCACAATGACAGATTTTACCATCTGCGTGTTTAGCAAATGCATTTATATGAATGCTTAAGTACATACATTGTTGACTCCATGGGAAATTAATATCCAGCTAGTCAGTGACAACTGTGTGGAGTTTGGAGTTTGTGACAGTAACTATGTGAGCTTCTTACAGTAAGTGTTTCCAGGGTGAGGACAATATGTATGTGTTTCCAGGGTGAGGACAATATGTATGTGTTTCCAGGGTGAGGACAATATGTATGTGTTTCCAGGGTGAGGACAATATGTATGTGTTTCCAGTGTGAATACAATATGTATGTGTTTACAGTGTGAGGACAATATGTATGTGTTTCCAGGGTGAGGACAATATGTATGTGTTTCCAGGGTGAGGACAATATGTATGTGTTTCCAGGGTGAAGACAATATGTATGTGTTTCCAGTGTGAGGACAATATGTATGTGTTTCCAGGGTGAAGACAATAGGTATGTGTTTCCAGGGTGAGGACAATATGTAATGCAATGTACTATACCTATTTTTCTGCCTTATTCACTTTTTCCTCTGTCATATATGTCCTAAAACGTATCAATAGACTCGACCGCGAGTTACTCCACCTCAAGAACACCGTTTGACGAAAGGCTCGTCACACAAATACTCAGGCTGACTGGCTGTTGTTCAGGCAAATGAGAAATAAGTGCACTCAGGCTATCCGGAAGGCCAAAGTTAGTTACTTTAAGGAGCAGTTCTCTCTCTGTGGGTCTAACCCTAAGAAATTCTGGAAAACGGTTAAAGACCTGGAGAATAAACCCTCCTCACAGCTGACCATGTCCCTTAAAGTTGATGATGTGGTTGTTACTGACAAGAAGCACATGGCTGAGCTCTTTAATCACCACTTCATTAAGTCAGGATTCCTATTTGACTCAGCCATGCCTCCTTGCCCGTCCAACATTTCCTCATCTCCCAGCCCCTCTTTTTCACCTGCCCCGCTATTTAAGTCCTCATCAACCTTGTTGATGGTGTGGGCCAACTTTTTAAGCATTTTCTGTTGCCACAAAAACACATCACAGATGTCTCTCAATTGTCGGGTTCACCTTTTTGCACATATTCTAAGGAGGTAGTTTAAGGCAGATTAATTTCATTCAATTCATAACAATGTCTATGCAAATCAAATTCATCCAAATGTAGCCTTAACACACAACGCAAAATCAATATGTAGCAAGAAAGATAATTAATTTAGGATTTTGTGGTGCCCATTGTAAGGCTGTATGGTAGATTTCATATGTCAGGTATTCAAAGCAGATCTAATGAGAATAAATTGGTCAAAGTGGTAGAATACCTGCAGCTCAGGAAGACCCCCAGACATATCCGGGAGCAGAGCAGTTATCTTCCATATACGCTGACTTTTCCTTTACTGCTTCTTCCTCCAGCAGGTTGTGGGCAATTGAAAGCATCAAGCTCTAAAGGCAAGCAGGAGAACGGGTGTCAGAGCAGCCAACACAGACCAAGACTAGGCAAAACATGTAGAACTGAAAACAAGGTGGCCTAGTGCTGAGTTTGTATTTCTCTTGATACCATCTTGTGCTCCCATTTGTAAGCATAGTTCTCTGTGGTTATTTCATTAAATAAGGAAACATTTTTGTATTTTATATCGCTGCTTTTGACATTCATATTTTTTTATAATGTGATGTGGTGAGGTTGGACCGAGGCGCAGAGAAGAGACCAGATGAGGAATCAGTGGTTTAGGATAAACATAATACTTTACTGAGAAACGATAACCGAAGGATCACAGTGACACTGGAAAAACAACAAACACTAAGCTCAAAAATTCACTCAGGAAATAAACACACACGGCAAACAATTCCAGCTTCTGAAAAGGACCACAGACAACACATCATAATGAGTAAATAGGACAGACCTGAGTGTCATTAATGTCTCTAGAACGGTCTCTGGTGCCCTCTGGTGACAGGTGGAACCATGACAGTACCCCCCCTTCTAGGAGCGGCCCCAGCCACCACATAGTTGGTTAAGTCTCGAACAAGTCCCAGATCCAGGATGTCCCGGGCAGGCACCCATGCACGCTCCTCTGGGCTGTAGTCCTCCCAGTCCACCAGGTACTGCAGGGTGCCTCGGACCCGACGAGCCTCCAACAGACGCCGCACAGCGCCGCGTGTCCATCAACAAGTCAAGGGGGCGGAGGGGCAGGTGTGGGGGGAGAGAAGGGACTTACCAGCTTGAGACGGGAGACATGGAAGGATGGACAGACCCTCATAGACCTGGGAAGCTGGAGACGATAGGTGACGGGGTTGATGCAACTCAGGATCTTGAATGGTCCTATGTAGCGTGGAGCAAGCTTCCACGAGTCCACCTTTAAAGGAAGATCACGGGTGGACAGCCACGCCCGTTGACCCGGCTAGAGGAGCCGAAGAGGCCTTTGGTGCCGGTTTGCCTGGTGTTGGTGTCGGACAGAGAAGTGGAGCAAGGAGGATGATGGCACCCCCGTTTTGGCCTCTTGTTCAGGAAACAGGGGGGAAGGAAGGGGGCGGGGAGTCTTGCTGTCCCTGGGGAAGTCTGTGTATTCGAAAGAGATGGGTAATTATGAGATCCGCTGTCCTACTTCGTTACTTTGGGTAAGGGGATGAAATGGGCTGCCTTGGAGAACCAATTGACAAACACCAGGATAGTGGTAATCCCTTGGGATGGAGGTAACCCTGTGGATGGAGGTAACCCTGTGGATGGAGGTAACCCTGTGATAAAGTCTACGGACAGGTGGGACCAGGGCCGGCTGGGGATGGGCAGAGGTTGGAGCAACCCAGCCGGTCGCTGTTGTGAGCTACAACGAAGGATCTCACGTCCTCAATCATGTTGGGCCACTAGAATTTCCACCTCAGGAACTCCAGTGTCCGATTAACCGCTGGATACCCAGTTAATTTAGAGGACTGTCCCCATTTGTAGTACTCGAGAACGGCCTCTCTGGCGAAGTCTTGATCAATTAAATGATCTGTGGCCCCGGAGTCCACGAAGGCTTGAATTTGGTGCTGATGGTTGTCCTAGTGGAGGGTTGTGGGCAGTGATAGATGGTGACTGGGTAGCTGGGGTGAATCTGCACAGCTCGTCAGGGTCTCCCCTTGTCCTGGCGAGCCCGTCAGCTCTGGGCATGTGGCACAGAGATGGCCGAGACCTCCGCGGTAGAGGCAGCAGCCTTCACGCATGCGCCTGTCACATTCCTGCGGGCTCAGACGTGTGCGTCCCAGGTGCATGGGCTTGGGAGGCTTGGGGTGCTCAGGAAACCGGGATACTGGGGTGGTGTCAAAAAGGCGATGTCTAACACGTTCTCAGAGGCGGTTGTCTATCCAAAATATAATTGATAGATATAGATAAATGTTGAATAAAAGGAGAGTAAGAACAAAACAGCTTTCCATATTGGATGGGAAAATGGGATTAGATCGGTATATTTACCTTGACGACCGCTGCGACTCGATGTCATCTTTTTCCTGTGAGATGAAGAAGTAGACACAGTGTGACAATGATCGAGATCTGACAACCAGTCACGTCTCAGATTTTAATAAAACCAAATCTAACATTATACTTACTCTGCCATCTTGTATAAGACAGAAATTAAAAGAGTCAAAACCTTAACTGAACAACCATTGTTATAAATGTATTCGTTGCACTGTGATAGAAGAGCAGTAATAATGATGTTTCTATCTGACAAAATGAATCCACAAAATTAGCACACAGCAAAATATTGAAAACATTTTAATTACAGTGGGGAGAACAAGTATTTGATACACTGCCGATTTTGCAGGTTTTCCTACTTACAAAGCATGTAGAAGCAGCTTGGTGAGAAGGCAACAACTGTTGGCGCAATTATTAGAAAATGGAAGAAGTTCAAGATGACGGTCAATCTCCCTTGGTCTGGGGCACCATGCAAGATCTCACCTCTTGGGGCATCAATGATCATGAGGAAGGTGAGGGATCAGCTCAGAACTACACGGCAGTAACACACTAAGTCGTCATGGATTAAAATCCTGCAGAACACGCAAGGTCCCCCTGCTCAAGCCAGCGCATGTCCAGGCCCGTCTGAAGTTTGCCAATGACCATCTGGATTATCCAGAGGAGTAATGGGAGAAGGTCATGTGGTCTGACGAGACAAAAATATAGCTTTTTGGTCTAAACTCCACTCGCCGTGTTTGGAGGAAGAAGAAGGATGAGTACAACCCCAAGAACACCATCCCAACCGTGAAGCATGGAGGTGGAAACATCATTCTTTGGGGATGCTTTTCTGCAAAGGGGACAGGACGACTGCACCGTATTGAGGGGAGGATGGATGGGGCCATGTATCGCGAGATCTTGGCCAACAACCTCCTTCCCTCAGTAAGAGCATTGAAGATGGGGTAGTGGCTGGGTCTTCCAGCATGACAACGACCCGAAACACACAGCCAGGGCAACTAAGGAGTGGCTCCGTAAGAAGCATCTCAAGGTCCTGGAGTGGCCTAGCCAGTCTCCAGACCTGAACCCAATAGAAAATCTTTGGAGGGAGCTGAAAGTCTGTATTGCCCAGCGACAGCCCCGAAACCTGAAGGATCTGGATGGAGGAGTGGGCCAAAATCCCTGCTGCAGTGTGTGCAAACCTGGTCAAGAACTACAGGAAACGTATGATCTCTGTAATTGCAAACAAAGGTTTCTGTACCAAATATTAAGTTCTGCTTTTCTGATGTATCAAATACTTATGTCATGCAATAAAATGCTAATTAATTACTTAAAAATCATACAATGTGATTTTCTGGATTTTTGTTTTAGATTCCGTCACTCACAGTTGAAGAGTACCTATGATAAAAATTACAGACTTCTACATGCTTTGTAAGTGGGAAAACCTGCAAAATCGGCAGTGTATCAAATACTTGTTCTCCCCACTGTATATATATTTTTTTTTTTCTTTCGACTTCTTGTTGTTTGTTCCTCCAAACCATTTCGAAAATACAATTTAAATACAGTTTGGAGAAAACGACAACACTCTAAAGAAGTCGAAAATAAACATATATTTCTAAAAAGTTATCTGTCAATCCTGTGTACATAATGAATAATTGCAAATAAAAATGTTAAATAAAAAACTAACTAAGGTGTGGATACAGACCTACATTTACTTCCGCACTTATATTAAATATAATAACATATACCATTTAGCAGACGCTTTAAACCGAAAGCAATTTAGATCTTTTTGTGTGGGTGGCCCTTGGAATATAACCCACAACCCTAGCATTGCAAGCACTGTGCTCTACCAACTGAGCCATAAAGCACCACACTTCTACTGAGATCTTAAAACTAACAGTTAATACACAACTGCAATACTAGATACAGTTCCAAACAGTCAAGAGATAGGAGCACATTATGGATGCTAGAGCACCACTATGATCCTCACCTATGAGAGAAACAACGACGTGAAATGAAGAGCAGCCGTGGGAGGATGGCAAGCCACTGGCAGATGAACGAGGCAGTACACAGTATTAAATGCTAATGGGTGGATACCAGTTGTAATGGTCAGTGATGCTGCCGGCCCCCTGTCAGCCTGATATACTGCCCTGTTATATCATCATATCCTGCCATCAGCAAGCAAAGATTGGCTTGCATTAATCTACATCATGAGAGGTAACACGTGTCTCAGTCTGGGCCCCCCAGCTTAAAATAGGCTCCACATTGACAAACCAGATCACTATCAATAATATGTTCACGTCTTTTGCTCTGTAACATAAACAACAAAAAGCAACAGCTTATCACAATTCTCTCTCTCTCTCTCTCTCTCTCTCTCTCACGATCTTATGGTAGGATAGGGGGTCTGGATCCATACTTTGACCATTTCTATCCTGTTTATTTAGGTAATTTGACACCAGAATTTGCTGGCTAACCATGTAGGCCTAGTCCTATATTCACCAGCCATGTAATTAAAAGCACAAAGTCTCACAAGATTATCTGCCAAAATGTAAAAGGCCCCTCCTAGGAAAATGTCCTGGAATATGTGGTGGCAAATATATTGTAGGCGTCCTCTAATTTGGGGAGAAGGGGTCCTCTGTATTAGTGACGTGCAAACTTGGGAGTGCAACGTTTGCTTAATGTGAAACTGTAAGGGAATCTGTCCGTTAAAGACACAGTCGGTTAAATTTGATACCCAGTGAAAAGTGTCACCTTGAAAGTACGAGGGACGGTTTTGCAAATGTGCCTTACAGCAACCGAGAAGTAGAGGCAAGAGACCAAGACAGAGAGTAAGACGTAGAGACAGAGGAATCAGGAAGCCTATGGTTTATCAATTTATATATAGAAGACGTTGTCATGCATTATTTACAATGATCTAAATAGTACTTGCATCACTCACCCAATATCCTTTTTCCATTAGATGTCTCAATTGTTCATTAACCCAGATTAAATTATACACTGTAATGGACAATAAAGCCAAGGACTTGTCAATAGATCACATCAAAGCTGTTGTAAGTTAAAGCCAAAGATAGGTGTACTACACTGATGTATGGTCGATGTATTGATTAGTTCGTACATTATTTGTCCCTTACCGGCAGTTGTGTGTGCTACGGTGGGACAGTAGAGGGTATCCTATCCACGCTAGTCCTCCACTGGTCAACACATTATGCACGCTGTTTTTTTTTTATTACATTTTGGGTTCTGATTGGCTACAGCACTTGAACTAAGCTCATGAGGTATTTATAAGTCATATTCTTCAAGAATCAATGGGTTCATATAAATCATTTAGGATTCCAAAAACTGACGCAACAACAGCAGATTGCCCCTTTAAAATATGAATAAGCCATTACAAATGCTTACAAAAGCTTTATAGGCCTAAATGATCTTACATGTTATAAATGCTTATGAATTGTAATGCTGTGTATGCTTATAAAATCGTATAAATGTTTAAAATTAATATATTATAAATAGTTAATTAAGACATGCATAAAACGTGTTAGTCTACATTACATTACAACACTAATTTGATATAATGAATAAAGTGTTAGTATTGATAGAACATCTACAATTGATTAAATCCTAACTTAAATATGTTTCTATCATTGTGCTCAAACTTCTCACACAATAAAGATATACTATACCAGTTACAGGAGTCATGATTACCTCAAGTGCACTAGGTTGACAGAGAGAGAGAGAGAGGGAGAGGGAGAGGGAGAGAGAGAGGGAGAGGTAGACGGAGAGAGAGAGAGGGAGAGAGGTAGAGGGAGAGAGAGAGAGGGAGAGAGGTAGAGGGAGAGAGAGAGAGAGAGAGGTAGAGGGAGAGAGAGAGAGGGAGAGAGGTAGAGGGATAGAGAGAGAGAGAGAGGTAGAGGGAGAGAGAGAGAGAGAGAGGTAGAGGGAGAGAGAGAGAGGGAGAGAGGTAGAGGGAGAGAGAGAGAGGGAGAGAGGTAGAGGGAGAGAGAGAGAGAGAGAGAGAGGTAGAGGGAGAGAGAGAGAGGGAGAGAGGTAGAGGGAGAGAGAGAGAGGGAGAGAGGTAGAGGTGAGAGAGAGAGAGAGAGAGGTAGAGGGAGAGAGAGAGAGGGAGAGAGGTAGAGAGAGAGAGAGAGAGAGAGAGAGAGAGGTAGAGGGAGAGAGAGAGAGAGAGAGGTAGAGGGAGAGAGAGAGAGGGAGAGAGGTAGAGGGAGAGAGAGAGAGGGAGAGAGGTAGAGGTGAGAGAGAGAGAGAGAGAGGTAGAGGGAGAGAGAGAGAGGGAGAGAGGTAGAGGGAGAGAGAGAGAGGGAGAGGGAGAGAGAGAGAGGGAGAGCGAGAGAGAGATGGGAGAGGGAGAGAGAGAGAGAGAGAGAGGTAGAGGGAGAGAGAGAGAGGTAGAGGGAGAGAGAGAGAGGGAGAGCGAGAGAGAGATGGGAGAGGGAGAGAGGAGGCAAGGAGAACAGGTGCTCGACTGACATCTTGTGGTTTTGGTTTATATATGTATATAAATAGATAATTGTTATATTATTTATGAAATTATACAATTATTAATTCACAAAATTGTTCATTATAATATGAGAGCAAAAAGAGAACAGACACACCTTTTGGAGCTACTGAGCGGCACAGCGGTCTGAGGCACTGCATCTCAGTGCTAGACCCTGGTTCGAACCCGGGCTGTATCACAACCAGCCGTGATCGGGAGTCCAATAGGGCGTTGCACAATTAGCCCAGCATCGTCCGGGTTAGGGGAGGCCAGGGTAGGCCGTCATTGTAAATAAAAATGTGTTCCTAACTGACTTGCCTAGTTAAATAAAGGTTAAATAAAACAAATATAAATCAAGTCCTAGGTTTAGTTATTCTGTTTTTTTAGCTTCCAACATCATGCCCATTATCTTCTATTGAATAACATTGAATAAATCAAGTAGTCTACTGCTCAAACATCTGGAAGACATGCAAGCAAAATAAAACTACTATTCCAGTTGTAAATGTTGAAATATTTATTTCATATTCAGTCGTATATACTTTTCAGGTTGCTGTGAGGTAATTAACTGAGTCTGAAGTATACGGACAAAAGGAAGCAGTGAAGGTCTTACAAATCCACCTCTGACTTAAGCACAATACCTCCTTATTTATCCAACACAGAAGACGGCCATGGTTGACTTATTAAGACTCAGAAAAAAGCAAGGGAAATGGTCTTGACACAGAGTTTATGCGGCCTCAAACATCTTCTTCCTGCCGTCCATGCCGGCCTTGTCATCAATGTTCTTACGCCAGTCACCAACTGTCTCTTTGTCCTTTAGTGGAGAGAGTGTGTTACAACAGAGATATCAGGTCAAGAGTGACTCTAAGCTATTTGTTTTGGTCAATTAAATGATTTATTTTTTAGCTTTAACTAGTTTATAAAAGAAAAAAATGTCATTATGGTGATATTAGTCATTATGGAGTGATATTAGTGCCAAAGTAATTGGATATGAGTAAAATGATTGACTACTAATGTAATGTACTGTATGTTGGCACTGATACATAGCCTTAAAACACATTTGCCAAAACTATAGAAATACTCGTCTGTACAGAAATAAATAAAATCATTCAAATTACTACACTAGGGAGCATCATCTAGCCAGAGAGGATCAATAGCTTCTTTAGCTGTGGATACAGTCATACAATCAGGAAGCCCGCCACAATTTGGGCAGCTGACAAATATCAAACAGCTGACTGTCGAGTTGCGGCTATCAGTGAACAGCAGCTAACATACCCTGGCCCCGCGCAATATTTAGAAATACAAGAAAAGAGTTTAGAAAGCTAATGGCTACTGCTAAAAAGAGATGTTAGGGTATCAAAGTATAACCTATAGTTAAGCTACCAAATATGTTATTAGCTTCGCAATATTGAGCATTGTTTTACAAAGTATCTTTGAGAGATAGGCTGTTGGCATGACCGCATCTGACATTGCTGGTGAGGCACGTATTCAGTATCTTCATCATCGGGAGTCAATGCCACTGGAAAGCTTTTGAGGACTATAAATTCCTTGTGTGTCTCCACCCTTTTCTTCAGCCTAGGCTATTGGTTGCATTCAAGGCTAAGTCAGTTTGTCAGTGTCCGAACCCTGTCCCATTCTGGTAATGTCTCCAGTCATGTAAAATGATGTAGAAATGCATGAAATGTGTTTTTAAAATGTCACATTTTCCCTGGACGTTACTAAATGCCTGGCCTCTGCCCTACTCTATGCCACTATACACAAATAAGATGATAGATGCACCCCCCCTCCCCACGAACTCAAAACATCTTCCAATGGCTTTGCACTGATATCAATCCATAGTATATATGTATTTTTCAAACATAACTATGCATCCATGTTACTCACATCCTCTTTGACTTCCTTCTTCACTTGTTTCAGGTTGGATCTCAGATCCATGGTCACCTTGTGCTTGGAGCCCAGCAGAGCCTGGAGCATAGCATCAGCAGACATGCGCACTTTCTTCAAAGCTGGCTTCTTTATGCCCTGGATCTCAACCACTTTAATCCTCAAATCATCAATCTGGAAAGAGAATAGGTCAGGAAAAAAACGCAAGATATGCACTTTTATCTTAACGTCATCAATCTAAACAAGAGAGAAAATCGAGAAAGTAATCCTCAACTGGATGACAACAGGGTCTCATTTGACAGATAAATTCGTTTTTTCTGTACCTCTTTGTCACACTTGCCCACTTTGCCTGCCAGGTCGTATCTCTCCTCATCCACTTTATCAATCTGTTGATGGATTGTCTTGCATATTTCCTGCAATTGATCATCAACAAAAGGAACCTTCAACAACTAAACAGTTTAAAGGCCCAGTGCAGTCAAAAACATGATTTTCCTGTGTTTTAAAAACACTGAGTGTACAAAACATTGCTCTTTCCATGACATAGACTGACCAGGTGAATCCAGGTGAAAGCTATGATCCATTATTGATGTCACTTGTTAATCAGTGTAGATTAAGGGGAGGAGACAAGTTAAATAAGGTATTTTAAGCCTTGAGACAACTGAGACATGGATTATGTATGTATGCCATTCAGAGATAATATATTTTAGTGCTTTTGAACGGGGTATGGTTGTAGGTGCCAGGCACACCGGTTTGAGTGTGTCAAGAACTGCTGGGTTTTTCACGCTCAACAGTTTCCCCGCGTGTATCAATAATGGTTCTCCACCCAGTACATCCAGCCAACTTGACACAACTGTGGGAAGCATTGGAGTCAACATGGGCAAGCATCCCTGTGGAGTGCTTTCGACACCTTGTAGAATCCATGCCCCGACGAATTGAGGCTGTTCTGAGGGCAAAAGGGGGTACAACTCAATATTAGGAAGGTGTTCCTAATGTTTTGTACATTCAGTGTATATTTCCACACTATGAGGTTGGAATAATACTGTGAAATTGTGAAAATGATGATAATTCCTTTTAAGTGTAAGAGCCGTTTGAAAAGACAGCCTGAAAAATCATCCTGTTATGATGGGATGGAGTTTTGTCCTGCCTGGTGACATCACCAGGTGGTACATTAATGAATAGAATGACAAGAGTTCCAAACCTCTCTGCCAATAACAGCTAGTTTTCAGTTTTCCCCTCCCACTCAGACCACTCCCAGACAGTCCTAGCTAAATTCTTGCTTGAGAAATGTGTCTTTACTAAGAAAGTATTTTTGTTTATTTTAGACCATTTTAATTGAAAACAATCACAGTAAGGTACTTAATTGTTACCCATAAATTATGCCTGCATTGGACTGTTATGAATGTCTCTTTAAGCACTGCTTTGTGAAGCCAATATTTGTCAACTATTGGTGATACTGTACCTGCAGTTCCACCAATGACCCAGGCAGGACCAACGTAGGGCAGTTCTCATCTATGTACCTTTTTTTCTCTTGCACTGCCTCTATGGCCTCTGCCTCTAGCAAGCCCTTAGCAATCTGGAGCATCACGCTCTGGAGGTGAGAGAAGCATGAATGACGACGGCTAACAGGGAATACACATTTACAACTCACAGAGACGTTCATAACTTGCTCAAGATGAAGTTGCATTACAAAAATAACAGTTCAATGTTACTAGTGACTAATTACCTTCAGATTATGCTTGCGACTCGATGACATTTTTTTCCTAAAAAGGTTTATCAAAAGAATGAGTGTGAATTTCCCAGAAAGTTATACATTTCTGATACCAAGTTCCCAACCATTAATAAAAAAAAAGGCCATTTATTGATTTCCATGGATGCCCGAGATCTTGAAGATTACATCATCATTAGAGTGAATAGTATATTTCCTTCTTACCCTTCTCTCCCCTAATAGGAGGAAATCCCATAGAACACCACCAACATTAACCAAACAGTGTAGAAAATACATACTGATTTCATAAAAGCATATTGGAACTTACTCAGACATCTTTGCCTCTTGTTTGCTTCAGACCCCTTTGGAAAGAAACAATGTAATACGACAATGTAATTTTTTCACAAAATATTTTACGTACAAAACTAATTCAAATAGCAATTGACATAATTTTCAGCAGCCGATACAGTTTTAAAATACATTTAGGGCTCGATTCTATCAGATCTGCTTTAGCCAACATACGCATAGCGGTTGTTTTGGCAGTGTCGGAGGTGGCACTTCGTTAGAGCTGTCATAGCCACAAGTACAGTAGCTACCGGTATTACACCTACGAGTGGGGCAGGTGCGGCTTCGTGACAATGATCACAAGGGCAGCTGCTCACAAATTTGATGGCTCCAACGCAGTTCCACCTCTGACACCGCCATAACATCCGCTATGCGAGTGTCTGCTATCGCCGGTTAATGCTGGATCTGATTGAATCTAGGTCTTAGTATTACAACTTACCAGTAGATAGCAGCAGATATAACTTAATAATAATACTGTTAATGTTGTTCATGCATATATATTTTCAAAGCTTTTCAAAACAACTAGTACTATAAATGTATTTAAAATATGAAATAGGGGTACTCGCTGGGTCTCAGTATGTTGGAAACGTTTTAAGAGCATGTTGGGTTGTTGGAATTACTCAAACATGGGTTGATTTAACCATTAGTTGGGTATTTTTAACTATCATGCTGGGTTGAACTAGCAGCTGGGTCCTTTTGAACGTAATCCTTAGGTTATTTTCGAGAGGCGTGGCTTATTAGGGGCATGGCTTTCAGACAGATCTTATCGACAACCTGTGAGAGTAAATGTCATTCCTGTTCATCATGTTAAGTTCACATACTATATATTTCATACATTTTCTGTAATATTACAATTATTTATTACATATTATAATAAGGTACACCACGTTATTGCATCCCAACTATTTACATAGGCTTTTAAGGAGCTCATACATGTCTGTAAACCTCATTGAAGCTACAAAAAGGTTGTTGTTTTTCCAACAGACAAGAATACGTTTCTTTGCAAAGTAGAAATTATTATCAGAAACCATATCTTGTCTGAATCAAGCGCAGTATTCAGCATATAATTAACAAGGTAAAGGCTTAGGGATTGTACCAATTCCATATTTAAATCATCTGTCTGAGTAGGTGTATAAATAGAATACTAGAAATCCATTTGTTCATTGCACTGCCAGAATAGGAGCAAACAAGTTCCTTTCTCAGTCTTACATTTCAGGCAATTTGGTGAAATGTCTGGGAACATACGGTTTCATTTAACAGGAGTAAAATACAACCTGGAAATGTATTTGTAGTTAGTTTCCTTAATATTGGAACTAGTAAGTGGATCTTTTTACAGATCTCGAGCCATACCTCCTCATCAAATCCTATGGCTAGGACGTTTTCTCACACCCTTTGAAGAGGGACAAAGTCTGCAAACTTCACTATGCAAGTCTTCACTATGGAACAAGTCTGCAAACCTATCACAGGAGGTTTGTGGCATCTTAATTGGGGAGGACGGGCTTACGGGCTTAATGGCTGGAGCGGAATCAGTGGAATGGTTTCAAATACATCAAAAACACATGGTTTCCAGGTGTTTGATGCCGTTCCATTCGCTCCGTTAGAAACATTATTATGAGCAGTCCTCCCCTCAGTAGCCTCCACTGCCTCCTAAGACCCCGCAATAATCAATTATGAAGGCCGATCTTTGAGAACACAATGGGCAAGTCAGGGTTAGTAGAAGTAAGAGCAGGTGTTTGAAATACCCAAGTGCTTTCTACAGTCTGCCTATGCCATTCATGTGTTGTACATAGTGAATGTCTTACTGTTATCACTCATATCTTCAGAGGTAAAGGATGGCTAGATTGAGATTCAATCTGAACCCAGAGGGAGACCAGTCTGCCCAAAGTCCAGGACAGCAAAAGTTTGGGCTGACCAATAGTAAAGTTGGAAGTTGGACATCCCCATAGACTCAGGTTTGACCAGAATAGAGTTTTTTGTTGCACCATATAAAACTCAATACACATTTCTTCAAAGAATCAAACCAATGATATGGTAAATAACAGGGCAACATTTGAAATAAATAATTAAGTCTGAAAAAACACATCTGATATGTGTGGGATACAGAGATGAGGTAGTCAATCCCCCCAAAATTAAACACTATTGTTGCACACAGAGTGAGTCCATGCATTTTATTATGTGACTTGTTAAGCACATTTTTACTCCTGAACTTATTTAGGCTTGCCATAACAAAGGGGTTGAATACTTATTCACTCAAGACGTTTCAGTTTTTTTTTTTTTTTATGAATTTGTAAAAAATAATTATAATAATCCACTTTCAAATTATAGGGTATTGTGTGTAGGCCAGTGACACAAAATATAAATTGAATCCATTTTAAATTCAGGCTATAAGACAACTAAATGTGGAAAAAGTCAAGGGGTGTGAATACTTTCTGAAGGCTCTGTAGCTTTCTAAACAAATTGCTTGTGCAGGAGTCTGGTTCCCAGACGTCACGTTAACAGTTCATATATCAAGTAGCTGGCAATGTCCCCAAGCTACACTTCATCAGACAGCTATGTTCCTCCAGAATTGGCCATGTCTGATTCGGATATGATACATGTAACACTATATTTTTGACTATATTGCTTTTTTTTTTTTTTATGAATTCCAGGTTTAAATAACATACACTCCCCTACATATTTATTTTGAAACTTTAAATGTTCCTCTATACGCCAACATTTGGGTTTTTAATCAAATCTTTTACGAGGCGAAAGTACAGAATATCACTTTTAACAATAGAAGTTGTTTCTGAACACTTCTACATTCATGAGGATGCTACCATGGTTACGGATAATCATAAACGAATCATGAATAACGATGAGTGAGATCATGCCCCCCGAAACATGCTCCCCGGGTTATTGGTAATAGTTAGAGGTTCGTAATTTCAAGGTAACTTTCTCATTCATCACCATTCACTATTCATTCATGATTGTCCATAATCATATTAGCATCGGCATTAAAATGTAGAAGTGTTCAGAAACAAAATAATATATTCCTATTTACTATAGAAGTAAACAAAACATAATCCGAAACACAACACTGTAAAAGCCTCCAACAAGTTCGTAGAGACACAACCTCCATATAGTCATTGCATGCTAGGGAATTAGAAGTGGGTGCAAATATTAAACAGTTGACTACTTGAATACACTATAAGTGAATTTGTCTGAATACTTGACGCATTCAAATGGGAGGGACTAGATACATAAAGTGCTTTCATTTCTAAATGGTAACACATAGATTTATCAAAATACCCTCAAATAAAAGGTGACATTCCTTGTGAAACATTGTATCTCAAATCCAAAATCCTGGAGAATAGAGCCAAAATTACAAAAGTTAGCTTATGAATTCAAAATACGTATGGAGTGTATAATGCTACATATGTTAGGAAGCCCAATTTGCTTGTTAGGGTCAATACTTCTTAATGCCCTCTACATATGGTAAACGCAGTATACTAATAGGACATGCTCAATATGAAATACGTAGCTATTGCCGTCACGCCACCTTTCAATTACAGAAACAACAACAGAAATATAATAGCGCATGCAGCTCTGCAAGAATAGTATTAAACAGTCTAATATACAAATCAAATCACATACAGCAGGTTAGTTCAAATCAACTCACGCAACCATAATGGCAATAATAAAGTCGGTCTCTTTCTTTATTACCGCAAGAGCTGAATATGTATTCAGGTACAATAGGTTTACGCCAACAGGTATGAGGCAAATATGGATGCCTTCACCATTTTATGAGTAAAAGGCAAGAGAACAAAGCCCTTAATCCTCTATAATATGCGTGTTGTGACAGGACTATGTCTTAGGGTCATCACTGGTTACTCTATCATCCAAGCTTTATATATACCAATTTGAAACAGTCATTTTGCACATAGAGAGACACCTGGTCTGATCTCACGTGTGGTGCTGATTGCACGGTTTCCCAATAGAAAAAGGTCATGCTGATCCAGAACAGTGGAGTTGGTGAAATCCGGTGTATGCTTAACCAAGCCGAGAACAGAGAGCAGATAAGAGTCAGGATAGACAGATGAGAGGTTCTCACCTATTAGAGAAAGCTGGCGATCTCGCAGGACACAAGTTTGGGACTGGGACGGGCAACTGAAATGCTCTGAGGGTTTTAATGGGATTCTATGATGGCTCAGCAAATCTCTGCATTTCTCTTCATGAAATTGGAACGGAGTCCCAGTCCAGACCAATGGTTCAGCAAGCTGCTGAAACTCTAGCCACATCCTAACCTCCCTGCATATAAATAACCAACCATTCAAGATTGTTATTCAAGTTTTATTACTTATTTATTTAACCACCTGTCAATTGCTTTGATGAGTTACGAAATTATAGTGCAGACCGGATAGTTCAACTCTACATCCTTGTACAATCTTGATAAAGAGATAAGTATTGGACTTATATTAAACAAATCTTTAATATATATTTAATATAATATGCATGTGAACTGACTTAACTAACTTTGTGAAAACTTATAAAGAAACTCACCTTCATTTCAGTTTCTGCTAAAAACGGAATTAGGATCTCTATGGAAATCTATGAAAAGTAGAACATTTAACAGAATGGCAAAAAAAAAAAAAAGCTGTGCCCAATTTTTCAAGCTCTTAAAATACATATAATACATCCATAAAACAAATCTCATCATTTTACTTAACGTCTTGAAAAGTGTTCTTTATCCAACAGTAAATGAACAACAATCCATATATACAGTTGTATAACATGACAGAAAGCATTGATTTTCAAAGCCTCTAGAAACTTGTTAAATGCTGCTCCGTTTAAACTCTGTTGAGATGAATATCAACTATAGCAGTGATTTGCATGTGTGGAAAGAAAGAGATATGGGAAAGTTCTAGTCTAGAGCATTACCAAGGATCCACTCTATACAGAATAGCAGTTGTGTATCAGCATGACAAAATATAAATAACAGAAATTAAGAAACATTTCCTTTAAAGGCAATTTATTAGAAAAGTTTCCCACTTTTACCTCTACTACAGGGAGTAAATCAGTAAATCAACTTTCAAACAATTACACATCTTGTTTCTGTTTTCCTTCGGTTTCTTTCAGTCGTCAAAAGAAACAAAGGTGTGTTATGTAGTTACGATATCCGTTGTAATGGATATCAGTATGTGGTTGACAGCAAGACATTACAGAACAGTAGTCAGCCACATCACACAAACACAGCTCAAGGATCTAATTGTCTCCCTGAAACATCTTCTTCCTTCCGTCCATGCCGGCCTTGTCGTCAATGTTCTTACGCCAGTCACCAACGTCACGCAAATCCTTATCCTGGGATGATAGAAAGGGTGCGAAGACGATGAAGGGTAGAATATTAAGGCCTAAAGTTAATTCAACAATGCCATGTCTCTATAATATACAGTAAGGTGTTAGCCTAATGGACAGATACTCACCTCTTTCTTCTCGTCCTTCTTCACTTGTTTCAGGTTGGATCTCAGATCCATGGT
Organism: Thymallus thymallus; assembly: GCA_023634145.1. NCBI lineage: Eukaryota > Metazoa > Chordata > Actinopteri > Salmoniformes > Salmonidae > Thymallus > Thymallus thymallus. The sequence goes on from CM042413.1 coordinate 3,822,256, forward strand.
CACCTTGTGCTTGGAGCCCAGCAGAGCCTGGAGCATAGCATCAGCAGACATGCGCACTTTCTTCAGAGCTGGCTTCTTGAACTTGCCCCTCATGTCAACAATTTTTATGTTTAGGTCTATAACCTGGTGGGAGGAATTTGTTTTACAGGAAAATCAGTGATTCAGGAGGGAACATATACAAATATATATATATATATACATACATACAGTACATTATATTCAATCAGTTTATATGAAGGGGAGGAGACAGGTTAAAGAAGGATTTTTAAGCCTTGAGACAATTGAGACATGGATTGTGTATGTGTGCCATTCAGAGGGTGAATCGACAAGACAAAATATTTAAGTGCCTTTGAACGGGGTATGGTAGTAGGTGCCAGGCGCACCGGTTTGAGTGTGTCAAAAACTGCAACACTGCTGGGTTTTTCATGCTCAACCGTTTTCTGTGTGTATGAAGAATGGTCCATCACCCAAAGGACATTCAGCCAACTAGATACAACTGTGGGAAGCATTGGAGTCAACATCAGCCAGCATCCCTGTGGAATGCTTTCGACACTGTAACGAATGCCCCTCGCAGAGCGACGGTCCCTCCTCCTCTCCAGCGATCATCCTCGCCGGCGATCTAACCGGCGGTCGGGGGAAGATGGTAGCAACACCCTGATGACCTGTTCCACATTGGTCATCAGGGTCACTATTTAACCCTGTGTATTTTGTTTCAACCCTCGCGGGTTATTGTCTTTGTGTGTTGCCGTAGCTGAATTAAATGTCTTTCGATCTAATCCTTAATCTCTATTTGTCTTTTGCCTCTACACTCACTTTCACCCCTCGCAATATCACAGAATAACCCGCCAACCAGAGGCCCTTCTCTTCCAACTGGACGCAGGAAAGGGGTAAGTGGCCGGGGGGTTCAGGTGGGCACAGTAGGTGTTTTTAAACCTGAGAATATCGCCAGCCCTTTCTGTTGCCCAGTTGTGCTCTCCGGTAGCTTCCCCAATCATGTGTCCACAGCCCTGATTGACTCCGGAGCTGAGGGGAGTTTCATTGACCGGACCCTGGTTGACGCTCTCCGGCTGCCGTTGCGCCGGTTGAGGTCCTCTATGCCAGTTCACGCTCTGGATGGTCGGTCGGTGGGTTCCGGCTCCATCACTCATGTGACCCGTCCTGTCACCCTCACCATTCACGGCTGCCATCGAGAGAGACTGGAATTGTTGGTGATCTCTTCATCCATACATCCGGTCATCTTGGGACTTCCTTGGCTCCAGCAGCATAACCCCAACATCAGCTGGAGCGCACAAAGGATCCTGGGATGGTCGGATAAATGTAGGAGGACCTGTATCACACCTACGGTAGGGGCAATATCGGTAGAGAGCCCTGAGAGCACCCTCACGGGGAACATTCCGCCAGAATATGAAGATCTGCGCGGGGTGTTCTCTAGAGAGAAAGCCAAATGTCTCCCTCCACACCGTGAGTGGGACTGCGCCATTGACCTAGTGCCAGGTGGCACGCCTCCCCGTAGACGTATCTATCCGCTCTCTATGGCCGAAACGGATAATATGGAGACGTATATCCGAGAGACACTGGAGCAAGGGCATATTCGCCATTCTACATCCCCTGCTTCAGCTAGTTTCTTCTTCGTGAAGAAGAGGGACGGGGGTTTGAGGCCGTGCATTGATTATCAAGGACTGAATGAGGTAACGACGAAGTTCAGATATCCAATGCCCCTCGTTCCTGCGGTCATAGAGCAGCTCTGGGGAGCGTGCTTTCTTCAAAAGGGCTGGACCTTACTGTCCTGACCTCCGGAGCGCATACAACCTCATACGAATCCGTGAGAAAGACGAGGGGAAGACCGCATTTAGCACGGCGTCAGGTCACTATGAATACCTAGTGATGCCATACGGACTCGCCAATGCCCCAGCGGTATTTCAGTCGTTTCTGAATGCGGTATTTCGAGATATGTCGGGGAGGTATGTTGTAGTGTATATTGACGACATACTAGTGTACTCCCCGACATTCTCAGAACACGTGACACGTTGTGCTGTCCTCCAACGACTATTACAGAATCATCTGTACGTCAAGGAGGAAAAATGTCCCTACCACCAAATGGCCGTCTCCTTCCTAGGATATCGTATTGCTCCGGAGGGGGTGAAGATGGAAGAGTTAAAGGTGGAGGCAGTAAGGTCATGGCCAGTCCCTAAGAACATCAAAGGACTACAAAGCTTCCTCGGATTCGCCAACTTCTATACCCCTGTGCTTACTATTCAAAGAAGCTGAGCGCTGCGGAGAGGAACTACGACGTGGGTGACCGAGAACTACTGGCGGTGAAGTTGGCGATGGAGGAGTGGAGACATTGGCTAGAGGGTGCTCATGAGCCGTTCAATGTCCTGACGGATCATCGGAACCTGGAGTACATCAGGGCAGCCCGGCGACTTAACCCCCGACAGGCCCGCTGGACCTTGTTTTTTGAGAGCTTCCGGTTCACCCTGACCTATCGCCCGGGAACGAAGAATGGCAGGGCGGACGCGCTCTCCCGCATTCACGACCGGGGGGCAGAAATTAGGCAGGACGTGCCCATCCTGCCTCCATCGTGCATCGTAGGACACTGAAATTCTACGGGCAGGGAGACAGGATCCTCCACCAACAACCTGCCCTCCGGGAAAGACCTACGTACCGCGGAGAATGCGGGGAAGGCTGGTAACCTGGGTACACACTACACCTGCCACCGGACACCCAGGTATCAGCCGGACCCTGGAGGCGCTCTGGGAAAAATATTGGTGGCCCGGTATGGGGAGGACTGTGCGACACTATGTACTGTCATGCGTAGTGTGCGCACAGTCTAAGGCGCCAAGAGCGGCTCCTACAGGAAAACTCCATCCCCTACCAGTACCTCAGCGGCCTTGGACCATCTCCGTGGTGGTGGACAGATTTTCCAAGATGGTGCGATTCACCCCACTACCCGGTCTCCCCTCTGCCCTCCAGTTCGCTGAGGTGCTCTTCCAACAGGTCTTCCGACTGTATGGACTTCCGGAGGACATCTGACCGGGGTCCCCAGTTCACCTCCCGTGTATGGAGAGCGTTCATGTCCAAGCTGGGGGTCGCGAACAGTCTCACATCCGGGTACCATCCTCAGGCTAATGGGCAAGCGGAGCGCACGAACCAAGAACTAGGGAGGTTCCTCCGAGCGTATTGCATGGAACAGCCAGGTGAGTGGACCCGTTTCCTCCCCTGGGCGGAATACGCTCAGAATTCTCTGTGCCACTCCTCCACTTGTCTAACCCCTTTCCAGGTGGTACTAGGTTTTCAACCCCGTTTGTGCTCCTGGGGAAGGGGTTCTAATGAAGTTCAGGCAGTGGAGGAGTGGTTTGGGAAGGCTGAGGGAGTCTGGTCCGCTGTCAACGTTCGCCTGCAGAGGGCAGTCCAACGACAGAAAACGCAGGCGGACAGACGGTGGAGTGAGGCTCCAGTGTTCCACCCAGGAGATAAAGCCTGGCTGTCCACGAGGAACCTCCAGCTCCGCTTGCCATGCCACAAGCTAGAGCCCCGGTATGTGGGACCGTTCACGGTCCTTCGGAGAGTGAATGAGGTCACCTATAGGTTGAGACTAACACCACCATATAATAACATGTCTCCCTCTTTCCATGTCTCTCTCCTCAGACCGGTGGTTCCTGGTCCACTAGGGGGTCCGGGCCTGCAGTGGCGCCTCCACCCCCAACGGAGGTAGCTGGGGGTCTGGGTCTGGAGAAAGTGCTGGACTCTCGGCTACGGCAAGGTCGGATCCAGTACTTGGTGGACTGGGCAGGTTATGGCCCTGAGGAGCGCAGCTGGGTTCGGGCGGCGGACATCTGCGATCCATCACTCACTACAGAGTTTCATGCACGCCGTCCGGACCGACCAGCTCCCCGCCCTCGGGGTCGTCAAGGGCGCCGGCGAGTGGCGACGTCGGGAGCCGCGCCTAGGGAGGGGGGTACTGTAACGAATGCCCCGCGCAGAGCGACAGTCCCTCCTCTTCTCCAGCGATCATCCTCGCCGGCGTTCTAACCGGCGGTCGGGAGAAACACTTGCTAAACACTTGTATGTGACCAATAAAATTTGATTTGATTTCTTGGTCAAATAGCCCTTACACAGCCTGGAGGTGTGTTTTCGGTCAAACCAGATGGGATGGTGTATCGCTGCAGAATGCTGTGGTAGCCATGCTGGTGAAGTGTGCCTTGAATTCTAAATAAATCACAGACAGTGTCACTAGCAAAGCACCCCCACACCATCACACCTACTCCTCCATGCTTCACAGTGGGAACCACACATTTCCACAGGTCTAATGTCAATTGTTCGTGTTTCTTGGGCCAAGCAAGTCTCTTCTTCCTATCGGTGTCCTTTAGTAGTGGTTTCTTTGCAGCAATTCGACCATGAAGGCCTGATTCATGCAGTCTCCCCTGAACAGTTGATGTTGAGATGTGTCTGTTACTTGAACTCTGTGAAGAATTTATTTGAGATGCAATTTCTGAGGCTGGTAACTCTAATGAACTTATCCTCTGCAGCAGAGGTAACTCTGGGTCTTCCTTTCCTGTGGCGGTTCTCATGAGAGCCAGTTTTATCATAGCACTTCATGGTTTTTGCGACTGCAGTTGTTCTTGAAATGTTCAGTATTTACTGACCTTCATGTCTTAAAGTAATGATGGACTGTCGTCTCTCTTTGCTTATTTGAGATGTTCTTGCCTTAATATGGACTTGGTCTTTTACCAAATAGGGCTATTGTCTGTATCACAACACAACTGATTGGCTCAAACGCATTAAGATGGAAAGAAATCCCATAAATTAACTTTTAAAAGGCATACCTGTTAATTGAAATGCATTTGAAGTGACTACCTCATGAAGCTGGTTGAGAGAATGCCAAGAGTGTGCAAAGCTGTCTTCAAGGCAAAGGGTGGCTACTTTGAAGAATCTAAAGTTCAACACTTTTTTGGTTACTCCATGATGGTGTTATTTCATAGTGTTGATGTCTTCACTATTATTCTACAATGTAGAAAATGGTAGAAATAAAGAAAAACCCTTGAATGACTAGGTGTGTCCAAACGTTTGACTGGTACTGTATATATACACAAACACCTTTATTTTAAATAAGAATAGAATATGTATCTAAACACTTCCACATTAATGTGGATGCTACCATGATTACAGATAATCCCGAATGAATCGTGAATGATGATGAGTGAGAAAGTTACATAGGGTCAAAGATCATACTCCCAAGACATGCTAACCTCTCACCATTACCAATAACTGGCGAGGTTAGCGTGTCTTTGACCGTCTAACATTTTCACTATTCATTAATCATGATTCATTCAGGATTATCCGTAATTATGGAAGCATCCAAATTAACATAGCAGTGTTTAGCAATATTTACTTGTTAAACAAAATATAATTTCCTCATTTGTTTGCATAAAATATAGTCTGCATCTCAGTGCTAGAGGCGTCACTACACACAACCTGGTTCATATCTAGACTATATCACAACCGGCCGTGATTGGGAGTCCCATAGGGCGACGCACAATTGGCCCAGCGTCGTCCAAGTTTGGCCGGTGTAGTCCGTCATTGTAGATAAGAATTTGTTCTTAACTGATTTGCCTGGTTAAATATGATGGAGGCCACTGTGTTCTTGGTGACCTTCAATCCTGCAGAAATGTTTTGGTACCCTTCCCCAGATCTGTGCTTCGACGCAATCCTGTCTCGGAGCACAATCCTGTCTCAGAGCTCTACAAACAATTCCTTCGACCTCATGGCTTGGTTTTTGCTCTGACATGCACTGTCAACTGTGGGACCTTATATAGACAGGTGTGTGCCTTTCCAAAGCATGTCAAATCAATTGAATTCCCCACAGGTCGACCCCAATCAAGTTGAAGAAACATTTCAAGGATGATCAATGGAAACAGGAAGCACCTGAGCTCAAAACGTCTCATAGCAAAAGGCCTGAATACTTATGTAAATAAGGTATTTCTGTTTTTAACTTTTAATACATTTGCAAAAAATTCTAAAACCTGTTTTCTCATTGTCATTATGGGGTATTGTCTGTAGAGTGCTGAGTTTTTTATTTGATTTAATCCATTTTAGATTAAGGCTGTAACGTAACAAAATGTGGAAAACGTCAAGGGGTCAATACTTCCCGAAGGCACTGTATTTATATTTAAACATTAATACATTTAAAAAGAGGGTTGCTTACCTCATTGCAAACCATGACTGCTTTGTATTCTAAGTTGTATCTCTCCTCATCAATGACATTAATTTTGTCGTACATCTTCGTGCAAAGGTCCTAATGCAAGAATACAACAAAGGAAAAATGTTACCACCCGCATAAAATACCTGTTTCTACGCCTTAACTTACTTGGTACAGCTGAACCTGATAGAAGCACAACTCATACAATACACTGTATCAAGCAGGCATGGCATGTTTTCATAATGTCTGTGAAAATCAGAACATCATACCACCAAATCATCCTTGGAGTTGGGCATCTCCAGAGGAGGGCAGTTCTCGTCCATGTATCTCTCCCGCTCTTTGACTTTTTCTAATGCTTCAGCTTCAAGCAAATCCTTAGCAACTGCTAGCATAAAACTCTGGAGACAAATTATGAAACGTATATTTCGACAGTTGATGAGAAGATTGTCCGTTTATTTTACTACTTAAAAAAAAAAAACAGTAGGATTTTAATACATTATTTACATTTTTATTCTATGCAACACAAGACATTAAAGGAAGGGCTGAGTGGGATTCCTTACCTTCAGAGTATGCTTACGGCTTGAGGACACATTGCCTTTCTTGCTATTGGATGAAGGAGAGAAAGTCAGGTTTAGTAACACTCCAAACCAACTCATATTACATCAGAATCCCATCTCTGCACAATTTTGTAAAAAAGTGTTCCACTGTCCCATACGTCCATATTTGCATATTTCTGTTGTTGTAGTTGTAAACAGCATCACTCAAACATGGATTTATGGCACAGTGGACACGTGTTTTATTTATTTAGTACAGAGACAATTCAGAATGAGATTCTGAAATATGACTTGGTTTGGAGTGTTTTGGAGCGTTTTCCAACATGCTTTAGACACATTTTAATAACGCATTGTAGTCAATGGCAAGTGATGACTCAGAAAAACGTGACTACCAATTTTCTCTCTTTAAGGAAACAAAATATTAAAAAAAAAAACAGTTTGGGGGATCAACTACCAGCCCAGAAAGAGTGAAAAATAAGGCCATGTAAAAATGGGCGAACGTCCCCTTTGAAACACAACATGTAAACGTATTGGGCCTGTACTTACTCAGCCATCTTGGCTGTTTGGTGTCTTCTGTTCCTACAAATGTAAAAGAATAAAGATCATGAAATGTGTAACTTATAACAGCCAACATTTGACCAACAATACTGGTATATCCTCCATCAACTATACCAATACGAAAACTATACCAATAAGATTACTGATACTATTATATAGGTTTAAATACATTGAGAATGTTAGACGGGTCAATACAGAACAGTTGTCAAAGTCTACAAAAATGTTCACATTGAAAACCAGCACACTAGACTGTTTTCTAATCTGTGTTATTGAGTCTGTTCCTTGTTAGAATTGTCCCCGGTCTCCCCTACTTCCTTGTTAGAATTGTCCCCGGTCTCCCCTACTTCCTTGTTAGAATTGTCCCCGGTCTCCCCTACTTCCTTGTTAGAATTGTCCCCGGTCTCCCCTACTTCCTTGTTAGAATTGTCCCCGGTCTCCCCTACTTCCTTGCAGAATTTCTTTGCTTGGTTTTGTAATTGAGACAAGTAATACGAATATACATTCTGAATCCCTTAAACTCAGTCGACTCCAAATCTTTTGGTCTGAGGCTGTGGGTGTTGTGTTCCCGGAGATGGGAAAGTTATCTTGAGTTGAGTGGAGGAGATCTAAATTGGGCCCAGATCTTGTCTTAAGTGGCTGTACTTTACGGCAGGCTTGTCTCAGAGGTCACAGTAACCCAACACGACGACAACTGGTGGTGCCAGCCGTGCCACTGCCTTCTAGAACATCCCTTAGATGATTAAGACGTGAGGCCACGTCTTAAAAATAACTGCTGCTGTCTATCAGGTCTGTCCAGTGCACTAACTCAACTGTCTCCACTCTTCCTGACTACATGCACTGAATAGACGTATTGTCAAAATAAGTTTATAAGCATATCTCTTTTTCTATCCAGGGTAATTATTGTTCAAATTCAAATCCAGATGAGTTTATTGTGCAATAAACCAAAGCCATGAATGTCCCATAGTACTATTTAAAGCAGTACAGTTCTCAAAAACTTCTGTTCTAGACAGTACATTTCAGACATGCAGAAGAGTGGGTACTTCACAGAACTACGCACTACTTTAAAATTGGAATAGTATCACTCCAGCTTCAGTAAGCTCAACTACACAGGCATAGAGGTATTTACAGTACAGCAACTCTTGTGTGCTGACATGTCAGCTGTTCAACTTGCCCTGTTATGGGGTCATCTATTACCAAAGACTTACCCTCACTATGCCCATCAACTCAAGTACAGTAACGTAGGACGTTTTTTGCAGCTACGAAAATGTAGTGGAGCAAATAATGTGAATTAAGTACTACACTGGGTGTGCAAAACATTAGGAACATTTCCACGACATAGACTGACCAGGTGACTGACCAGGTGAATCCAAGTGAAAAGTATTATCCCTTATTGATGTCACTTCAATCAATGTAGATGAAGGGGAGGAGACAGGTTAAAGAAGGATTTTTGAGACATGGATTGTGTGCCATTCAGATTGTGAATGGGCAAGAAAAATATTTAATGCCTTTGAACGGAGTTTGGTTGGTGCCAGGAGGACCGGTTTGAGTTTGTCAAGAACTGCAACACTGCTGGGTTTTTCACACTCAACAATTTCCTGTGTTTTAAAAATGGTCCACCACCCAAAGGACATCCAGCCAACTTGATACAACTGTGGGAAGCATTGGAGTCAACGTGGGCCAACATCCCTGTGGAACGCTTTCAACACCTTGTAAAGTCCATGTTGAGGCTGTTCTGAGGGCAAAAGGGGGTGAAACTCAATATTAGGAAGGTGTTCCTAATGTTTTGTACACTCAGTGTATGTCCAGATGGCGAATTAGTTGTTGTATCAGAGATGTCTATGATGTTATAACAGGCTGTGTAGTTATGTCCAAAATATGATGTTGACAGGAAGGAAAACATTGGTAGATCACTTTCAGATTTATGTCTTGTGGTGGTGTGGCCTTTCAGCATGTCCCATCATCAGTCCATATATCAATCATTTACCACACCATGGATAATTATATAGCTGATGTCTGCTCACTAAAACCCATTAATACACCACTGGTACCTGAGACTTCTTTATGCAAATACTACTATTTAAATGTTGCAAATTAAGACACATCAACAATATAAATCAAGAAATACTGTACAAATCAACTGAAATATCAAATGTATAGAAATAAACAAAGTAATTAATTAATTGATGTATGCTCTTTGAAAAAACACTGATGTCAAGCATTTTTAATTTATATTTGAGTTTAAACGTGGATAATTATATTACAATTCAGCCGACTATGAAAATACGTATTAGTGACAGACATTACATTATGTATTAGTGACAGACATTACGTTATGTATTAGTGACAGACATTACGTTATGTATTCGCGACAGACATTACGTTATGTATTAGCGACAGACATTACATTATGTATTAGTGACAGACATTACGTTATGTATTAGCGACAGACATTACATTATGTATTAGTGACAGACATTACATTATGTATTAGTGACAGACATTACGTTATGTATTAGCGACAGACATTACATTATGTATTAGTGACAGACATTACATTATGTATTAGTGACAGACATTACGTTATGTATTAGCGACAGACATTACATTATGTATTAGCGACAGACATTACATTATGTATTAGTGACAGACATTACGTTATGTATTAGTGACAGACATTACGTTATGTATTAGTGACAGACATTACGTTATGTATTAGTGACAGACATTACGTTATGTATTAGTGACAGACATTACGTTATGTATTAGTGACAGACATTACGTTATGTATTAGTGACAGACATTACGTTATGTATTAATGACAGACATTACGTTATGTATTAGTGACAGACATTACGTTATGTATTAGTGACAGACATTACGTTATGTATTAGTGACAGACATTACGTTATGTATTAGTGACAGACATTACATTATGTATTAGTGACAGACATTACATTACGTATTAGTGACAGACATTACGTTATGTATTAATGACAGACATTACGTTATGTATTAGCGACAGACATTACGTTATGTATTAGTGACAGACATTACGTTATGTATTAGCGACAGACATTACGTTATGTATTAGTGACAGACATTACATTATGTATTAGTGACAGACATTACGTTATGTATTAGTGACAGACATTACGTTATGTATTAGTGACAGACATTACGTTATGTATTAGTGACAGACATTACGTTATGTATTAGTGACAGACATTACGTTATGTATTAATGACAGACATTACGTTATGTATTAATGACAGACATTACGTTATGTATTAGTGACAGACATTACGTTATGTATTAGTGACAGACATTACGTTATGTATTAGTGACAGACATTACGTTATGTATTAGTGACAGACATTACGTTATGTATTAGTGACAGACATTACGTTATGTATTAGTGACAGACATTACATTATGTATTAGTGACAGACATTACATTACGTATTAGTGACAGACATTACGTTTGTTTAAATAAGAATCAAATGTAATAGGATACGGTGTGAAGCAACAGTCCAAACACCTTCATTTATGATTACAAGATTCCCAACCATTCTAACACACTTGGACTATAGCCAATGATAACAGCCAATTAAAACACTTGTCATCCCAATCCATTACAATTCCAATACACAATACAATTCTTATATATATTTAACAAATTAAAATGCATTTCACATGCTAAAATCTTTATATAAACAATCGTATTTCTCTCAACCAACAGCCAAGTAACGACATTAAATCTGTAATAGCCATATCACTATAATACTACAGGTACTCATGAATAAATTGACGCAAAGACATCATGCTACTACATAATCATTCAGTTTCTCCGAAAATCGAAACCTCTAAATGATTCTTCTTCTCGTCTGGATAGTGTCTAACTAGGTAGAAGTACACAACAGAGACAGAGAGAATGATTGGTTCTCACCTTGGAACTGAGGAGAGCAGCACAGGCGTAAATGGATGGCCGTCTGACTGACTGACTGACTGACTGACTGCAGGCAGTTCAAGTGTTAAGAAGGTATATATTGATTCTCTCATCTCTCTCTATAATCCAACATTCTCTTTATGGAAGGGGATTACAGACCAAACCAATGGGCTGACAAGGTCATTGAAATACAGTACAGTGTTTCCCTGTTCCCTCCCCCACCAACGTCTCCATTATAAATAACCCGTCCTTCAAGATGGTTGTTCTTATTTCATTATCTTTCATTTAGCATATGCCATCACCCATAAGGAGCATAGAGGGGCACAACTTTAAAGGCCACTCACACATGGTAATAAAGAATGCTGTAATTCACACACAAACAGTATGTTCAGAACACCAGACGTGCAACTGTCTGGCATCCATGTTGTTTATTGTAAAAGGATGGCAAACTATTAAACATACCTCGGAGGCGTCACGTGTCTGGGATTGATGTCCATGCATCCGGAGGCGTCACGTGTCTGGGATTGATGTCCATGCATCCGGAGGCGTCACGTGTCTGGGATTGATGTCCATGCATCCGGAGGCGTCACGTGTCTGGGATTGATGTCCATGCATCCGGAGGCGTCATGTGTCTGGGATTGATGTCCATGCATCCGGAGGCGTCATGTGTCTGGGATTGATGTCCATGCATCCGGAGGCTTCATGTGTCTGGGTTTGATGTCCATGCATCCTGAGTCGCCCTTAAGGACCTGATGACAGTTCTGTCAATTTCGGATCTCTTACTGAAAGAAACGTAAGGTAGACAAGGATTTCAAGGACGATTCATGGATATTTATTTTACTACAAACTCAAGTTTTCATTATGAATAAAAGAATGAACTTCGGAAACATATTGATTGCTGCTTGGAACCATCCATCAACACTACCTAATTACTCATTTGGGCTCCTGAGTGGCGCAAGGCACAGCAATCTCAGTGTAAGAGTAGTCACTACAGTCCCTGGTTCAAATCCAGGCTGTATCACATCTGGCAATTGAGAGTCCCATAGGGCGGCGCACAATTGGCCCAGCATCGTCCAGGTTTGGCCGGGGTAGGCCATCATTGTAAATAGGAATTTGTTCTTAACTGACTTGCCTAGTTAAATAAAAAATTAAAACAAATAAAAGAAGACTAACATTTGTTATCAGTTCACACATTGAGCGCTCTATTTAACAAACCTAACGCAATGGTAAATATTCGCACTCGCAGTAGCGCTATAGGTTTGAGTGTGTCACATATTTTGGCTATTTTCACAGTCGTTATTATGAGTGCAATAACATGCGGTGTTGCGAAAGGTCTGGGTTTTGGTCAATAAACAAGTTGTAGGTATGAAAAGTTCGGGGGTGGTAGCTCCTCTCGGACCTACCCTCGGCGCCGGTGACCAGTCCGGACCAGCGTCCAGTCCGGCTCCAGGGACGGAGCCTTCATCTGCGCCAGTGATGGGCGTCCAGTCCAGCTCCGGGGTCGGAGACTCTCTCGGTGCTGGTGTCCAGTCTCTCTGGACTTCTCTAGTGGAGTCCAGAGGCCTGACATCTTCCGCTCTGAGCCATGTTTCCTCTCCTCGCAATGTGACAAAGTTTTTGTCAACTCATGGCATTCCATGCATTTGTCTCAAGTTTTTTAAGTTATTGACACCAGTGTGCCATGAAATACATTTGCGTGATCAACAATAATGGAATTCAAAATAAAAATAAAAACATTACAACTGATGCAAACTGATAAAAAGAGTGAAAAAATAACACAATTGTACTAGAAAATAGTAAACAAGGTTGGAATGTTATTATATAAATTCAACAAAAGACAATTGTTAGTTAATTTAACAAAATAATCGCACTGGGGCATTGCATTGGGGGCGCACGTATAGGCATTGTACAGCCTAACCTATGGATTATGCACTCATAAAACGGTGTATCAGCCTACTCAGTGGCACCCACAAATATGAACATCTTAGCTCTTATTGCAGGACTTTGTGCGTATTGACATTCATATTGCACACCCATGAAATGGAGTATCAGCCTACCCAGTGACACTCACAGAACTGTGAAGAGTTTACACAAATACTAGCATCGTAGCTCTTATTGCGGGACTCTGAAACCAGTGTGAAATAAGCAAGTTAACCTGCCTGTATTGAACATTCATATTGCAACGTACAGCCTAATAATCTATGTATTGTGAGCCCCCAATGCAATTCTGAATTCAAATACATCCACAATGCAATAAAACATTTTTTGTCAAATGAACAAAATAAATCGTCTATTGACGAATTTATAAAACAGTTTCTTTTTTTTAAACAACCAGCAGATTACACTTTTGTTGCTAAGGCTAAGATACAGTCGTATTATTGACAGTTTTTTGGGTGTCATCAACTCCAAGTCGCCTGTGGGGATCCTAGTCCATTGTGTATTCAGAGGCTAATACAGTTTATTAAATAGCATAGGCTACAGTAACAAGTGATAGAAACTGAAAAAACACATATTTTGTTATCTCATTATGTTTGGAGCACAGGAGGTTGATGGCACCTTAATTGGGGAGGACAGGCTCGTAGTAATGGCTGGAGCGGAATCAGTGGATTTCAGCCATTATTATGAGCCGTTTGGAGTGTTGACAGCCAACACTGTTGTAATTGGGTTCTACAATTAGGCCTTTACGCATCACAGTTGCCAGACTTCTCGTGATATAAAAAAAATAGGCTCTCGTAAATGTAATTATATGTGTGAGGCACGTCCTCAGTAAGCAAGATATAGCCTCCGCCTACCGTTGATATGGCGTTATATGACACAATTTTGAATAGTCTGTTTGGACAAGAGGCGCTCTTTGGAAATGGGGACGGATAAAAGCCGAATGGAGTATGCACTGCAGGTAGGCCTATGTGAATTGTGAATAACGCAAAAGCATGTTGGCAAAAGCCTCAGTAGTAGACCACTTAGAAACCTTTTATGGATGAACTACTTGGCTAATGCATGGCCAGGATAGAAAAGACACCAGAAGCATTGCTGTTGAACCAGCGTTCGTTATAGTAGGGTAAGGGTAGCGTACAAAGGGCTTGTTTTTTTATCTAAGTAAACGGAAAACAATCAATTGTTACAGGAAAATAACTTCAATGTTTCTAAATACAAGTGTCACCGGATTATCGCATCTCTCCTAGCCTACATGGACGTTTTTTTACGCACATCCCAAATAATAACAGGAGCTGGCTAAAATAATATAATAGCCTACATATACCCTTTACAGACTGACCTTAGCGTATTTTGACTGTAAAAAAAGCCCAATTAATTCAGTCCCATTTTTACCACATTCTTGGCGGGATAAGCCTTGTATGTCGTTGTGCTCATGCCGGTGTTGTGCCGTACTCCCTCCTCAATGTTTAATATAACACACATACATTCATTATTAATTTCTGTTGCCTTGCCGAAATCCCCCCCCCCCCCTTCTAATTTTCTTAATTTTTGTGACTAGTCAAATACTTTCTGTGGCACACATCTGAGTCAAATACTTTCTATAGAACAAACTTTACTTCAGGATAGACAACCAAAATTAATAATGAATGTATGTGTGTTATATTAAACATTGAGGAGGGAGTCAAATGTAGGCAAGCGATAAACATTTCAGAACAACTATGGCTGAATTATTATCCTACACTTTCAATAATACTAGTCCAATAAGACACGGGAGAGATGACGAGTTTTGGCACAGAGATTAATTTATAGACTAATACACTTGAAACAAATAGCCAAACCGAAAACTGCAGACATTACTAGTGCCTCCCTGCGATCAAACCGCCATAAGAAATTACATGAAACGCAGCCTAACGTGATCATTGAAAGCTGCCTTGAAGGACACAAATAAAAGATGCTTTCTGCTACTAAAATCTGTGAAATGTAGGCTAAACTGACAACTGAGTGAAGAGCGGAAATCTCAACTAGCAAGCAAGTCGCAGCAATGAAGAATTGAGTGTGTGCGCGTTCAGCACAACACTTTACGGCACAACACAGGCACGTTTAGGAGTGTATGTAGAGGTGTGCTGACGTGGGCGGACTTCTAGACTTCTATTTTAATAAATACATTGAATATACACTATCACAAAGAAATATAGTATTTATTCGTTTTAAGCGGGTCCTAAAAAACATTATGAAAGTATATTTAATAGAATGGCATATTTTGAATTTAATTATGTTACTGGTCTGTGCAGCCTATATGGTACATGGCTACTCATTTTGCTTGACTTGAACCTTAACTGCGTCCGGGAAATATCTGTCCTTGTACCCATAACAAAACATTAGTTAATCAAGATTTATTCAATATATTGGTCCTACCATTTCTTTTTAAATAATAAGTTGGCCAGAATTATACATTTTCAATTTAGCCTAAATAGGGAAAGTTTACTCTCTCACTTTTTGATTTCATAAAGGCTTTATACGTTTTAGTCAATATTTATTTAGTTAATAATATTTGTTCTGGTTTAAGGCTCTCTCTCACCTTGGGTCGATGATTGAAGCCACACAATAAAGAGGTTCTGTTTCGATCTTTGATTCACGGCTTCCAGTAGTGTGTGTTTTTAACTTTGCGCCCCACGGTCTGGTTCAACACTTTTGCCAAGCAGACGTTTCAGAGCAATTATGGATGGAATAACATCCGCGGCAGATGCAGACGATAAGCAGCTTTCTCTGGTCAGCTCCTCAAAAGGTGCCAGAAGGGACGTCATATTTTCAATCAGTCCCCACTGATTGGCCGTTAAGTTCGCGGGTAAATGTAATCAGATGAATATGCACCCAATGCATGCTTCTGTTCCAATAGACAGCATATAAAAGGTGCTATTCCACCTGGTGGGTACATCCTGTTGCAGCCTTTTGATCGGCTGGTTTAGCTGTGTCTGCACAGTTTGCAACCTGGAGTAGGCGAGATGCGAATGTTTAAAGTGGCCAACGATTCGTCTCCCGGTAGCTACTACATCACTAATGTTGCGCTGAGACAGCACCCCATCCTGTACAACAAGCTGGAGGTGTGGGCTAAGCATGGTAAGCTTGGCAACGAAGCCACACGGCCGACATGTTGAGAGTTTTACTGGCGCAAATCAACTCTTGGCTCACGTATTTTACTCAAAGATCGGTTTTCTGTATCGGCCATTAGAAAGGAAAATCGGACTACCACAGATCTTATATTTTGAGTGGAAATCGGCGGATTCCGATCTCTTGCCGATCGATCGATGCATCCCTACAAATATTGCAAGTTGATATAGATAAATAAGGAATATTTGCATGGTTAACTATACAGGTTGATGGCAGAGAAAGATTCTTAAATAGCTAAATGTGCGTATGATATAAGTGAGGGTGAAAATAGTTTATTTAACATACAGTCTGGTTAAATTAACAGCAAAGTGAATATTTGCATGGTTAAATTAACTGCAGGTAAATGTACAGTTAAATGTACAGGTAAGTGAATATTTGCATGGTTAAATTAACTGCAGGCAAATGACAGGAAGAGATACTTAAATAGCTAAATGTATGTATGATATAATTTAGGGTAATAATAGTAATATACTAATATGCAGTCCTGAGTGAATGACTACGTAAGTTCAGTCCAAGAATTACTTACAATATTGCATGTGATATGATTTAACAACTGTACATGAATATGTACATACAGTCCTGAATGAATAAGTCCTGAGTGAATGAGTGATTACAGGTCAGAGTTACTCAAGGATGGATGCATGCCTAATTGTCAAACTAGGTCGTAACACCCCAACAGTTCCAGGTCTATTTTGCCGACGGCACGGCACCCCGTGAGGCATTAAATAGTCTAATAGCCGCCAGCAGGAAGGACCTCCTGTAGCGCTCTCTGGCACACCGTGGTGGAATCAGTCTGTGACTGAAAGTGCTCCTCTGCGTCATAACCAAGGCATGCAGAGGGTGGATGATGTTGTCCATGATAGCCAGCAGTTTGGCCAGCATCCGTCTCTCCGCCACCTCCTCTAGAGTGTCAAGGCTAATCCCCAGAAGAGAGCTAGCCTTCCTGATCAGCTTATTTACCTGAGAAGCATCACCGGCCTTTATGTTGGTGCCCCAGCACACCACTGCAAAAAAGATGGCACTGGCCACCACAGACTGGTAGAAGGTATGCAGTAGTTTACTGCACACGTTGAAGGACCTGAGCCTCGTCAGAAAGTAGAGTCGGCTCTGGCCTTTTTTGTACAGAGCCCCGGTGTTACCAGCCCATTCCAGCCTGTTGTCCATATGGACTCCCAGGAACTTGTTTGACCCAACCATTTCCACATCCATCCCCTGTATAGGGACTGCAGTCGGTTGGGCCTTGGATCTCCTTTGTTTTGCTGATGTTGAGCTGAAGGTGGTTCTGCTCACACCACACCACAAAGTCATTGATTGTGCTCCTGTACTCTTCCTCCTGCCCACCCTTGATGCACCCTACAATTGCGGAGTCATCCGAGAACTTCTGTAGGTGGCATGTTTTAGAGTTATATCTGAAGTCTGAGGTGTAGAGGGTGAACAGGAAGCGGGACAGGACCGTTCCCTGGGGGGCCCCTGTGTTGCTCACTGCCCGTTCTGACACACAGCTCTGTAGCCACACAAATTGTGGCCTACCATTCAGGTAGTCCGTGACCCAGGAGACTAAGGGTGCTTCCACTTTCATCCTCTTCATCTTCTCACCCAGTAGCAAGGGCTGAATGGTATTGAAGGCACTGGAGAAGTCAAAAAACATAACCCTCACAGTGCAACCTGTGTTGTCCAGTTGAGAGTAGGCCCTCAGCAGAAGGTATATGATTGCATCATCCACCCCAATGTTGAACTGGTATGTGAACTGCAGGGCGTCCAGTGATGTACACACCAAGGGTCTGAGGTGAGCGAGGACTAACCTTTCTAGGGTCTTCATGATGTGGGTTGTTAGCACTACAGGTCTGAAGTCATTCAAGACAGTGGGGTGCGCCTTCTTGGGCTGTAGAGGGTGACTTTTTGAAGCCAGTGATATTTATCATACCCTTCCACACCTCTCTCACCTGGCTCTGCCTCAGCTAGTCCTCCATCTTCTCCTTATACCCTCTCTTCCCCTCAGCAATCCGCAACTTCAGCTCCCTCTGGACGCATTTCAATTTGTCCCTATCCCCCTCCTTGAAGGCCCTCTTCTTCTCATTCAGTAGGGCCTTCAGGTTGCTGGTGACCCAGGGTTTATTATTTGGAAAACAGCGTACCTTCCTGGTGGGTACAGTGTTGTCTACACAAAAATGTATATAGTCCATTATGCAGTCTGTAAGTCCATCAATGTCCTCCCCATGAGCCTCACAGAGCACATCCCAGTCTGTTGTTTCAAAGCAGTCCTGTAGGGCCTCATTTGCCTCCGGGGACCGCCTCCTAATGGTCCTAGTGGTCGCTGGCTGCTGTTGGACCATAGGCCTGTAGAGTTGGATGAGGTGGACAAGGTTGTGATCCGATCTACCGATGGGAGGGAGTGCAGTGGACTTGTTCAACGCTGTGTACTACTCCCTTCACAGAACAGCGCAAACTGGCTCTAACCAGAATATCAAGAGGAGTGGGAGTTCCCGGTGCACAACTGAGCAAGAGGACAAGTACATTAGAGTGGCTAGTTTGAGAAACAGATGCCTTACAAGTCCTCAACTGGCTGCTTCATAAAATAGTACCTGCAAAACACCAGTCTTGTGTGAGCCATGACCAGCCTTTCAAAGCACTTCATGGCTACAGACGTGAGTGCTACAGGTCATGTTGTTATTACAGACTCAGTCAGGGACAGGTTGAAAATGTCGGTGAAGACACTTGCCAGTTGGTCAGCGCATGATCGGAGTACACATCCTGGTAATCCATCTGGCCCTGCTGCCTTGTGAATGTCGACCTGTTTTAAGGTCTTACTCACATCCGCTATGGAGAGCGTGATCACACAGTCGTCCGGAACAGCTGATGCTCTCATGCATGCCTCAGTGTTGCTTGCCTCTAAGCGAGCATAGAAGTAATTTAGCTCCGTCTGGTAGGCTTGTGTCACTGGGCTTCCCTTTGTAGTCTTTAATAGTTTCAAGCCCGGTGTAGTACGATTCAATCTTAGTCCTGTATTGACGCTTCGCCTGTTTGATGGTTCGTCGGAGGGCATAGCGGGATTTCTTAAAAGTGTCTGGGTTAGAGTCCCGATCCCTGAAAGCGGCAGCTCTACCCTTTAGCTCAGTGCGGATGTTGCCTGTAATCCATGGCTTCTGGTTGGGGTATGAACTGTACGTACAGTCACTGTGGGGACGACGTCATCGATGCACTTATTGATGAAGCCAGTGACTGATGTGGTGAACTCCTCAATGCCATCGGAAGAATCCCGGAACATATTCCAGTCTGTGCAGCAAAACAGCCCTGTAGCTTAACATCTGCGTCATCTAACTACTTCTTTATTGACCGAGTCACTGGTACTTCCTGCTTTAGTTTTTGCATGTAAGCAGGAATCAGGAGGATGGAATTATGGTCAGATTTGCCAAATTTAGGACGAGGGAGACGCGTCTCTGTGTTTGGAGGAAAGGTGTTCTAGAGTTTTGTTTGCCTCTGGTTGCACATTTAACATGCTGGTAGAAATGAGGTAAAACGGATTTAAGTTTCCCTGCTTTAAAGTCCCCGGCCACTACCAGCGCCGCCTCTGGATGAGCATTTTCCTGTTTGCTTATGGCCTTATACAGCTCACTGAGTCTACAGCTTATTATGAGATACTCTACCTCAGGTGAGCCACGACTCGGTGAAACATAAGGTATTACAGTTTTTAATGTCCCGGTGGTAGGATATTCGCGATCGTACCTCGTCTAATTTATTATCCAATGATTGCACGTTGCCTAGTAATACTGATGGTAAAGGCCGATTATCCGCTCGCCGTAGGATTCTTACAAGGCACCCAGACCTACGACCCCGACAGGGTTGGGGAGTAACGGATTACATGGAATCCGTTACATGTAAGGGATTACAAAAACTCCCAGTGCCACCGAACGTCTCCTTCCAGCAGTGGGCTCAGTGGTGCGCTGACATCAGAGATTTGGGATGAACTTTGCGAGATACTGCAACATTCCTGTGAACCTCTGACTCCTCTGGCTCTGGCATTTCTTGTATTGCTCTGACATTTTCTGAGTCTGGTTTCAGGCCTTCTTTGCTTAACAAATTTCTGTCATTCTGATTTTGAAATTGTCCCTATTCAGTTTCAAGTGATGCTTCTCAGTCTTTCTTGTAGCTGTTGCCGTGCTGCTCTGTGTCATCACCCCAGACAAGAATGTCATCCGTTCTGTTTGCGACATCTTCCAGACATTCCCAATGCTGGGCGAGGCACCTCTGGAACACCTCTCGAGCGGATGCGATTCCGAATGGTAGTCTCTTGAATGAATACCTCCCAAACGGCATATTGAAAGTTTGGGAGGTATTCATTCTTCATCCAGTTGGATTTGCCAGAAACCTTGGTTTGCGTCACCAACTGAAAATACCTTGGTGTTAGGCATTTCAGCAACCACCTCTTCAATGGTACGTAAAGGATAATGTTGTCTCTTGATTCCTTTGTTTAGATCCTGTGGTTCCACGCATACCTGTATTTTGTTTGGCTCCACGATTGTCACCAAGCTGTTTACCCATTCAGTAGGCTCAGTTTGCTTGACGACGACATCCATCTTTTCCATGTGGTTCAGTCCCTTTTCAGGTTTTTAGTTTAGTGCTTCAGGCACTTTTCTGGGTGAGTGAACCACTGGTGTGACCTCTGGGTGATGAACTCCTGGAACACGTCCAAGTCCTATGAATACATCTTCATATTGAATCAAAATGTATTTTGTTCAAGTTGAACTATTCATTGTATTAAGTCCATTTACATACACGCTGATCTTCCACGTGCATCTTGTTCTAACACTTGAAAATCTAGTTCAAACGCTTTCTCTTTGTATTGGCATTGGAGCGTTGTCTTGCCCTTTGGCTCCATCTGGTGGCCAGAGTACATCATTAGCTTGCGGTTTGACTTTTAACAGTAAGTTTCTAGTTGTTTATTTTCAGTGTTTCTGTCCACTGCTCTTCCTCAGGATTTAGGATACACATTGTACTTCACTCTGTTTAACTTAAATTGTCCCAATGAACATGTCCTTATTTCCTGCAGTCATATATATATATCATAGTAATTCCTTATGGAACAGTGCATGTGGTGGGCTACGTGAAGAGATGGTTGGAAGTCATTGTCTCACATCCGCAACGGCCATCCCTCAACCGATCAGTGCAGAGGGGTCTTAATCAACATCACGTCATCGGAGCAGTTGTTGTGGGGATTAAGTGCCTTGCTCAAGGGCAGAACAGCTCATTTTTCCACCTTGCCGGTTCTGGGATTCGAACAAGCAACCTTTTGGTTACTGTCCCAATGTCTTGGCTTGCACACCTGCCACTCTCACAGAGACGCACGCACGCACGCACGCACGCACACACACACACACACACACACACACACACACACACACACACACACACACACACACACACACACACACACACACACACACACACAGGGTTGCTATGTCTGCAGTTATGCTGTTTATTGGGTTACTTTGAAAACAATGTTGCGGGTGAAAATGTATTGTGTCACGGGTTGTTGGTTGTTGGTCCGCTTCTAAGTTGCACCACGGTCACCATGGCATTTTCCTTAAAATATATATATATACTGTGCATTCTGAAAGCATTCAGACCCCTCCACATTTTGTTACGTTACAGCCTTGTTCTAAAATGTATTACATTTCAATTTAAAAAAAAAATCCTCATCAATCTACACACAATAACCTATCATGACAAAGCAAACACAGGTTTTTTTAACAAAAACAAAAAGTTATAATAAAAATATTTCGTATTCAGACCCTTTGCTATGAGACTCGAAATTGAGCTCTGGTGCATCCTGTTTCCATTGATCATCCACCTGTGGTAAATTCAATTGATTGGACATGATTTGGAAAGGCCCACACCTGTCTATATATGGTCCCACAGTTGACAGTGCATGTCAGAGCCAAAACCATGCCATGAGGTCGAAGGAATTGTCTATAGAGTTCAGAGACAGGATTGTGTGGAGGCACAGATCTGGGGAAGGGTACCAAAACATTTCTGCAGCATTGAAGGTCCCCAAGAAAGCAGTGTCCTCCATCATACTTAAATGAAAGAAGTTTGGAACCAGTAAGACTCTTCCTAGAGCTGGCCACCCGGCCAAACTGAGCAATCGGGGGAGAAGGGCCTTGGTCAGGGAGGTGACCAAGAACCCGATGGTCACTCTGACAGAGCCCCAGAGTTCCTCTGTAGAGATGGGAGAACCTTCCAGAAGGACAACCATCTCTTCAGCACTCCATCAATCAGGCTTTTATGGTAGAGTGGCCAGACGGAAGCCACTACTCAGTAAAAGGCACACGAGAGCCCACTTGGAGTTTGCCAAAAGGCACCTAAAGGACTCTCAGACCATGAGAAACAAGATTCTCTGGTCTGATGAAAACCAAGATTGAACTCTTTGGCCTTAATGCCAAGCATCTCGTCTGGAGGAAACCAGGCACCATCCCTACGGTGAAGCATGGTGGTGGCAGTATCATGCTGTGGGGATGTTTTTCAGTGGCAGGGACTGGGAGAGTCAGGATCGAGGGAAAGATGAATGGAGCAAAGTACAGAGAGATCCTTGATGAAAACCTGCTCCAGAGTACTCAGGACCTCAGACTGGGGCAAAGGTTCACCTTCCAACAGGACAATGACCCTAAGCACATAGCCAAGACAACGCAGCAGTGGCTTCAGGACAAGTCTCTGAATGACCTTGAGTGGCCCAGCCAGTGCCCGGACTTGAACCCGATCTAACATCTCTGGAGAGACCTGAAAATAGCTGTGCACCGACGCTCCCCATCCAACATGACAGAGCTTGAGAGGATCTGAAGAACGGGAGAACCTCCCCATATACAGTTGTGCCAAGCTTGTAGGACTCTGAGTAACAATACTTATGTAAATGTGATATTTCCATTATTTATTTTTATAAATTTGCAAAAATGTTTAAAAACCTGTTTTTGCTTTGTCATTATGGGGTATTGTTTGTAGATTGATGGGGGGGGGGGGAACAATTTAATACATTTTATAATAAGGACTGAATACTTTCTAAAGGCACTGTATTTCACTGTGGCCTGCTGCTGATGATCAGGCAGTTGAGTGAGTGAGTGAGTGAGTGAGTGAGTGAGTGAGTGAGTGAGTGAGTGAGTGAGTGAGTGAGTGAGTGAGTGAGTGAGTGAGTGAGTGAGTGAGTGAGTGAGTGAGTGAGTGAGTGAGTGAGTGAGTGAGTGAGTGAGTTGTAGGGAGGGTGTTGAGATAGTGAACTAAACTGCCTGCTGTAGTATTATGGACTAAGTCACATGAGTGAGAGGAGACAGTTGTAGGCTATTTAACTTCATTATGGAGACACCTGTTTTATCCAACCCTTGCTATGAGGTGCTTTCAACTCCATTTTAATGTCGACTTTGGCTATGGAACAGATTCAAGCGAAGTGCTTTACGCATGCTCAGTTCTTTGGTCTCGGGGGATGCACAAGTGAACATTTTAAATGGAAGTTATGGAACTTATTTAATCGTAAAAGTCCTCAAATGTAAATGTACATTTGCTTCTGTTGGCCATCAAGTAGCCTATAATTTATATGCCATTGTAGGCTACTGTAGGCTACAATTTGATACAATAAATACACTACATGTACAAAAGTATGTGGACACCTGAACAAGGCTCTGTGCAGGCCAGTCGATCTCGACAAAACATTTCTGTATGGACCTCGCTTTGTGCACGGGGGCATTGTCATGCTGAAACAGGAAACATCATGCCGAAACTGTTGCCACAAAGTTTTGGATTGGGTACATATGGAGCATGAGTTGACATAGTGGGCAACGTCCTGCGCCAAGGTGGGTTCCCAGTACTTCGGAAAGTGATTGGATGGTGCAGGTGATACCTGGGTGTCCAGCAGCGAGGGATGTGTGTGCCCAGGTAAACAGCCGATCTCTCACACCCGTGGGATGTAGATGCGTTCTGGAGGGCAGGTAGCAGGTTCCCTCTCTAGAGCCTGGCGGATGTCCACATCTACGCCCCAAAACACGAGGCCAATGATACGGGGGAACTGATTGATGGGCTGCTGGGCACTCACAGGTCTCTCAACCGGTGTGGAACCACAGGGGACAACAGAGGGCTAAATAAAAGGAACGTAATCAAGGAAGGGATGAAGTCCAGGTGTGCCTAATGATGAGGCGCAGGTGTGTGAAATGATGGGTTGCCAGGACCGGTGGTTAGTGGACATCGCCGGAGAGGGGGAGCGGGAGCAGACGTGACAGAAAATAGCCTAACATTATTATCTTTTAAGTTTGCCAAGTGCTTCCTGCTTAGAGATTGTCAGATCCTATGTCCATCTTTCATCACTCAAACTTACGATTATAGACTGGGTTCGAGCCCTGAATGCTGATTGGCTGAAAGTCGTGCTATATCTTATACCATGGATATGACAAAAAACAGTTTTTACTGTTCTAATTATGCTGTTTATAATAGCAATAAGCACCCCGAGGTTTGTGGTATAAGGCCAATATACCACAGCTAACGGCTCTATCCAAGCACTCCGCATTGCGTCATGCTTAAGAACAGCCCATAGCCATGGTATATTGGCCATATACCACACCCCCTCATGCCTTATTGCTTAATCATAGCAATCAAACAAGTTAAATCGACCTGCATTGATGAAAAATGATCTGGCGAGTTGAATAAGGGCTAATATTTTTTTCTCTTGCAACAATTTTGTTTTTGCTTAATTTCATAGTTTGCAATAATTATTATTTTGTTGAAAACCAAATGTAGCTTCTAACGTTGTTACAAGTTACATTGATATTCCTTCTTAATTGGTTCAATAACGTTATGGAAAAATGGTTTACTGTATAAATGTGGCAACTCCTCTCTTTCTGTGAAAATAAAACCCGCCTCTTGGGCGGGTTTTGAGTGGTCATTGTGCTATTATTATTTTACTAGACCTGGCAACCCTGGACACACACACTTTCCCAGGCTCTGGGTTAGTGCTGGTCAAAAATAAAGTTAGCTAGCTGATGGATGCAAACATTGTTCTGCCCCCAAAACAAAGCAAAATGACATAATCTGTTTCAGTAGCAATAGTTAGCTAGCTAACTATCTAGCTAGGTGTCGTCATGTAAAATACCCCTTATTTATAAAACGTATATATTAACTAGGGGCGAGAGGCCTGGCTAGTTGGCTAGCTTGTTAAGTTCGCTATATAGCTAGCTAGATTGTTATTTTTAATAGGAGGACAACGAGTGGCTGCCTAGCTAATAGTTAGTCACATGGATTTCTAAATGATTGCTAATATTGCAGTTTCTCTGGTAATTGTTTTCAGGCTGGTTGCATTGGTTCTAACTAGCTACGTTCCAAGTTAAAGCTTGCTAGCTAGCTACCCCAGAAGTTGCTAATAACATCAAAGACATTTGTGAGTAACTTTGTCATACTGAAAACCCAAAGTCAACGTAGTAGGGAGATGGCCTACCTCCAGTTTCCAAACTGTCATCAATGTTGACACTATGCTTGATTATTAATCTGTATTTTGACTAGCTAGGATGAATCAGGTGCAACTGTTATGTGGCTGGCTGACAGGCAGAAGCAGCAGGGACTCTCAAAGCAACAGCATCCTCCCTCCCCTGCCTCTGGGATGGTTCATGTCAACAGGATCATCATCCTTTCTCCCCTGCCTCTGGGACGGTTCATGTCAGGGACCTTATGGTCGGAGAGAATGTTCGACTAACTAGCTAACAATTTTTATCCTGATAGTTTGATCCTGATCTTATGTCAAATGCTCACAGAAACGTTTTCCCATTCAGTCGAACAAATAACTTTGGCTTATTACAAACGCGGTATTGTAATCACGTCGTGTCCGGTGTGTTTGCCTGTTGGCACAGTTGTTGTTTTTAACAGCTTTGACAGTGCTACTGACCGTAGAGGTGGCACTTGACTTCAATGGCTTGCACATGCAAATTCAGTGCACACAACATTCTATAATATACTTGTATTTTTTGACGTGTCAAATTAAAAGCTTAATTGGTTTGTTTATGACATTCAGAGGCTGAGCTACGACCTTCTAAAGTCAAGGTGTGAAAAAAAGTTGACTTTGCTTGGAAGGTAATTGACTGTCACTATATTATAACATATTTGTATTTGCCGAATAACATTTGTGACAGTAGTCTATACTTTATTTCCCTAAAACATGTCATCATGAGTCATGTTTCACCATAGAAATAGAATAAAATAGAATATGACTAGAAATATCATATTATTTCTATTTCTATGTTGCGCTACCTATAATTGCAGGAAAAAATCCCTAGGATTTGTTTTTTTTACTTTCAAAGGCATTTTTCCTAAACTTTCGTGAATTCTGTCTTGTACAGTGTTGATTTTATGAACAGAAATAATTTGAGAAAGTTATATTGAGTATTTTGTTTTGTTCTTTTAGTACTTCTAACCAAGTTGTAAAGTTTTGAATGTTCAGATGCAAAAAAACGTATGCACAGTATGACTTAACATGATGAACAGGAATCACATTTACTCTCATGGGTGACCAATAAGGTCTGAAAGCCATGCCTCTAATAAGCCACGCCTCCTGAAAATAACCTAAGGGTTAATATAAAAAAGACCCAGCTGCTAGGTCAACCCAGCATGAAAGTAAATAATACCCAGCTGATGGTTGAATTAACCCGTGTTTGGGAAAACCCTAACAACCCAATATGGGTTATTCACGCAACTCAACTGGCTGGATCGAAATGTTCTATATCCACCCAGCGCTGGGTTACCAAATAATACAAAATTGGGTTGTAGACAAGACATAGACAAGTCATAGACAAGTCATAAACCCGATTACACAAGGACAATACATTTTGGCAATCTGAAAAGCATTTATTAATAAGTTTCTTTTCCACTTTAAAAAATGTATTGTCCTTTTGTTTTACAGAAACATACACTGGCTCAAATGATACCATGGTGATCAATTTGACAAATCACACAAACGTTTTCCCATTCGGTCGAACAAATAACTTTGGCTTATCGGGATCAATACAGGGAAATTATGTGGACTAATTTAACTCTCTGACTCAAACATCTTCTTCCTGCCATCCATGCCAGACTTGTCTTCAATGTTCTGACGCCAGTCTCCAACGTTACGCAGTTCCTTATCCTGCAATAGCAACATAGTCAAAGGTTCCGGGTTTAGAATTCCCTAAATGGTGTCCATGAAACCTTGAGATAGTGTGGTGAAGGCAAATAACATGGCGGCTTGTTTGTCATGTCACATGATCGTTCTAGCAGAACAGTTGTTTGGTAGCAGTTCTATGGCCATACATATCTGATCCTGTATCAGTGGTTTGGGGCAACTCTACATAAAATCAATCAGCCTTATACCATAGGCACCCTCTGCTGAGCTTATCTATGAACTGATTTCAGTATGACCAACCTCTTACAATTGAACAGAATAACAAAGCCTCAGGTTTGACAGTAACAATGTCTCCCAATGGGTCATATCAGAACCAGAACTAAAGTCTCAGAATAAGCGCACTGGAACAAAGTTAGTCGTGGGGACACCTCTACAATATGCTGTTATCTTACTGAATAGTTACACACCTCTTCTTTCACCTCCTTCTTCACTTGTTTCAGGTTGGCTCTCAGATCCATAGACACCTTATGCTTGGAGCCCAGCAGAGCCTGGAGCATAGCATCAGCAGACATGCGCACTTTCCTCAAAGTTGGCTTCTTGAACTTGCCCTTCAAGTCAATAACTTTAATGTTCAAATCTTCAATCTGGTCAATGGAAGAAGAGAACAACATTGATCCAGCTGGCACCACATAGTTACTCATGGAATGGATTCCAAGTTTCAGGAGGTGTGAGGGAAAGTGAATTAGATGTACCTCCTTAGCAGATTTGTTCACTTTGCTCTCCAGGTCATATCTCTCCTCATCTATCACGTCAATCTTATGGTGCAACTCTTTCAAGAACTCCTGAGGTGATATCAACAAATATCAGACATTAATAATAATAACCAGGATTATAATGCTAATACAACTACTATTATTAGTATTATTATTAATACTAATAATAGTGAAAACATTATTCAACAGGAACAAATGTTGCAATCATCTTTATACAAAGGCACCCCCCCCCCAACAATTGATTTAGGGTTAGACCAAACTTTGATTGTGGAGTGAAATACCACATTAAAAACACACTACAGCTATTTCTTTTACTTTTCCTGTAAAAAAACAAAATCCCAAGTATATTTTTTTATACAACTGCAAAGTTCAATGAGTAGGGCATTCAAGGAGTTTGTCTGATGTGATGGCATCGGTCATCCCCCTTGCTGATTGGTTGTTTGTTTGGTTTACCATCAACTGTTGAGTACCCCCCGGCAGAGACAGCGGAGGACAGCTCTCCTCCATCCATCTTAGTCTCTCCTGCTCATTGTCCTTTGCCTCTTCTTCCAGTAAGCCTTTAGCAATGGAGAGCATCAAGCTCTAGGAGACAATGAAAAGCATGCAGGATTACCAGAATCAAGTAGGCTTTCATGTCAAACTTAACCGTACGATATTATATACTTGTATAACCCTTGTATTAATGGTTGCCGGCGTAGCCGAACGAAGTAGGGGCACCCCCTGATTAGTTGAAATAATTTGAGCAAAATTATATTCACTTTTTTTATTTTTTACAGACATTAATAAAATAATTCAAAATACTACACCAGAGAGCATAATTTAGCCACAGAGGATCAAAAGCTTCTAAAAATAGCTGTGAATTAAGTCACATGCGCGCCTAATATAGAACATATTGTTGCGTTGTGGCCATAGAAATATAATCCGTAGAAGGGTTTTGGAACCTTTAAAACTTTAACCTTCAACTCATGGGTGCGCTAGTAATGGCTGCCAGTCCATACTTGAATGGGAACTGCCATCTACGGATGATATTTCTATTATATTTCTATGGTTGGGTGGCACTTTCAGTTTGCCTTTTGCAAATTTCTAACTACAATTGCGAGAAAAACATACAGTTTGGAAAGCAAATGCCTACTGCTGAAAAGAGAAGACTAATCTTTCTGTAGAAGCAAAACAACTTTTGAGTGATTCTGAGCGAACAGCACTGTTTTCGACAATGAAGAGTCACTAGGCTACTTCAAAAAATGTCCAGTGGCACTGACTCACCCAATGGTGAAGATGAAGCCTAGGCTACTCATGGTTGCTAGTAAAAAAAATATTAACATCAGATATTTTAACATGTTTACCTTCAGGTAATGCCTCCGACTCGAAGACATCTTTTTCCTGTTGAGATATAAATATTATATAAAGGTGGGTAATTTACGTCATAATAAATCAGATCATAATCAATGTTCGTTCTAAGTTACTCACTCCGACATCTTGGAGTTTCTTTAATTTTACAACCTGTGAAAAAAGAGAGGTCAATTATTTATAGTGATGGGCACCGATATAGAAAATCTATATTGATATACAGTGCCTTTGGGAAGTATTCAGAACCCTTGACTTTTTCCACATTTCGTTAAGTTACAGCCTTATTCTAAAATGTATTAAATGGTTTTCTTTTCTTATCAATCTACACACAATACCCCATAGTGACAAAGGAAAAATGTTTTTTTAGACAAATGAAATATCACATTTACATAAGTATTCAGACCCTATACTCAGTACATTGTTGAAGCACCTTTGGCAGTGATTACAGCCTCAAGTCTTCTTGGGTATGACACTACTAGCTTGGCACACCTATATTTGGGGACTTCCTCCCATTCTTCTCTGCAGATAATCTCTAGCCCTGTCAGCTTGGCTGGGGAGCGTAGCTGCACAGCTATTTTCAGGTCTCTCCAGAGATGTTTGATTGGGTTCAAGTCCGGGCTCTGGCTGGGCCACTCAAGGACATTCAGAGACTTGTCCCGAAGCCACTCCTGTGTTGTCTTGGCTGTGTGCTTAGGGTCATTGTCCTGTTGGAAGGTGAACCTTCCCCTCAGTCTGAGGTCCTCAGACTCTGGAGCAGGTTTTCACCAACAATCTCCTTTTACTTTGCTCCGTTCATCTTTCCCTTGATCCTGACTAATCTCCCAGTCCCTGCTGCTGAAAAACATCCCCGCAGCATGATGCGGCCACCACCATGCTTCGCCGTAGGGATGGTGTCAGGTTTCCTCCAGACGAAACGCTTGGCATTCAGGCCAAAGAGTTCAATCTTGATTTCATCAGACCAGAGAATCTAGTTTCTCATAGTCTGAGAGTCCTTTAGGTGCCTTTTGGCAAACTCCAAGCGGGCTGTCGTACCTTTTACTGAGGAGTGGCTTCCATCTGCCCACTCTAACATAAAGCCCTGATTGGTGGAGTGCTGCAGAGATTGTTGTCCTTCTGGAAGGTTCTTCCATCTCCACAGAGGAGTTCTGGAGCTCTTTCAGAGTGACCATCGGGTTCTTGGTCACCTCCCTGACCAATGCCCTTCTCCCCCGATTGCTCAGTTTGGCTGGGCGGCCAGCTCTAGGAAGAGTCCTTGTGTTTCCAAACTTCTTCCATTGAATAATGATGGAGGCCACTGTGTTCTTGGGGACCTTCAATACTACAGAAATGTTTTGGTTCCCTACACCAGATCTGTGCCTCCACACAATCCTGTCTCGGAGCTCTACGGACAATTCCTTCGACCTCATGGCTTGGTTTTGGCTCTGACATGCACTGTCAACTGTGGAACCTTATCGAGACATGTATGTGCCTTTCCAAATCATGTCCATTCAATTGAATTTAGCACAGGTGGACTCAAGTTGTAGAAACATCTCAAGGATGATCAGTGGAAACAGGAAGCACATGAGCTCAATTTTGTGTCTCATAACAAAGGGTCTGAATACTTATGTAAATAAGGTATTTATGTTTTTATCTGTGCAAAAAAATCTTAAAACCTGTTTTCGCTTTGTCATTATTGGGTATTGTTTGCAGATTGATTATAGTGTGTAAATTATTTAATCCATTTTAGATTAAGGCTGTAACGTAACAAAATGTGGAAAAAGTCAAAAAGTCTGAATACTTTCCGAATGCACTGTAAGTTGCAGTTTTTTAAATGATATCATATCAGTTTTATAAATAACATTACAACAGTGATATGCAGTGAGGGTAGGCAGGGCGTAATAATCTAATAAAAAACACTCTGTTGATTCAGTTGTCTCAAACTGCATCAAAACCTCAGGAAAGGCACCAGGGTATTCATGCCTTTCTATCCATCCGTTCATAGCTTTTAGAACCCCTGACTCCAGTCTGTTATTAGACAGGTTCAGCATAGGCATCACTGCCTTGCCTAGCTTGAAGGAGCTTCATTTGAGCCGATTTCATATTTTGTGCATGCATATTGCCTAAACATGTTGTGAGGGCATTGCCCTGGGGTAAGCTGTCCAGAGGCAGCCACCATTACACTATCTCCCTCACTGCTAGCTGTTGGCAGGCGAACAGAGTACTAGACTGTCCTCTTGTCTGAAATGTCATTACCAATTAATACTTGTTACCCAGACTTTTACACATCTTGGACATTTACTTTGACTTCGTGGACATAAGGAATGGGAATGACTTTGTGTCAGTGTGTCAGGCTCTGGCCTTTGGCTCCTCTATTTAGCCATGGTCAGAGCCTGACAGATCTAGTATGTCTAGTTCTGTGGTGTTTTGTGTTGGGTCCCCAATTAGGAGTGTTAGTTTCTGTACTTGTTGTACTCTATCTTGGTTAGTTCTACATTTAGTATATTTATTACATAAATTAAGACGTCGAACTACTACTGCGCTGCTGCCTTGGTCTGCTTACACACCCCGTCGTGACACAGTGTTGAGATTGAACCTTGTATTTGCTTTCACAAAGTGGAGAGAACTTGCTAGCTAGCTAAGGGATTCAAAACTGCCCTGCTGAAAAGGTAAGAGATAGCTATATTTTGCTAAATAAAGTGATGTGTTGTGTTTGCTACTCAGCATCACCACTCTGGACGTGTCTGACTTACACTACGTGGAGACCTACAAATACCTAGGCGTCTGGTTAGACTGTTCACTCTCCTTCCAGACTCACATTAATCATCTCCAATATAGAATCGGCTTCCTATTTTGCAACAAAGCCTCCTTCACTCATGCTGCCAAACATGCCCTCATAAAAATGACTATCCTACCGATCCTTGATTTTGACGATGTAATTTACAAAATAGCCTCCAACACTCTACTCAGCAAATTGGATGTAGTCTATCACATTACCATCCATTTTGTCACCAAAGCCCCATATACTACCCACCACTGCGACCTGTATGCTCTCGTTGGCTGGCCCTCACTACATATTTGTCGCCAAACACACTGGCTCCAGGTCATCTATAAGTCCTTGCTAGGTAAATCCCAGCCTTATCTTAGAGCACTGGTCACCATAGCAACACCCACCCGTAGCATGCACTCCAGCAGGTATATTTCACTGGTCACCCCCAAAGCCAACACCTCCTTTGGCCGCCATTCCTTCCAGTTCTCTGCTGCCAATGACTGGAACGAATTGCAAAAATCCTTGAAGCTGAAGATTCCCTTAATAACTTTAAGTATCAGCTGTCAGAGCAGCTTACCAATCATTGCACCTGAATACAGCCCATCTGTAATTAGCCCACCCTACTACCTCATCCACATATTATTATTTTTGCTCATTTGCACCCCAGTATCTCTGCCCGCACCAAAGGCATATTTGCACATTTATCACTCCAGTGTTAATGGTAATTTGTAACTATTTCGCCACTATGGCCTATTTATTGTCCTATTTCTCTAATCTAACTACATTTGCACTCACTGTATATAGATTTTATAAGTGTAACTGTTGTTTATTTATTTATTGTTCCACTGCTTTGCTTTATCTTGGCCAGGTCGCAGTTGTAAATGAGAACTAGTTCTCAACTTGCTTACCTGGTTAAATAAAGGTGAAATAAAATAAACAAATATTTACCCATCTACCAATCGGTGCCCTTCTTTGTGAGTAATTGGAAAACCTCCTGGTCTTTGTGGTTGAATCTGTTTGAAATTCACTGCTGGACTGATGGATAGTTGGGGTTCAGAGACGAGGTCAAAAATATTGTTGTGAACAAATATCTCAATGTAATACATTTTAAATTCAGGCTGTAACGTAACAAAATGTGTGAAAAGTAAAGGGGTCTGAATACTGTATAGGTATACTACTGTATACTACTGTATATACTGTATAATGTTACCAAATACTAACCGAGTGATGTAAACTTCTGACCCACTGGGAATGTGATGAAAGAAATATAAACTGAAATAAATAATTCTCTCTACTATTATTCTGACATTTCACATTCTTAAAATAAAGTGGTGATCCTTACTGACCTAAGACAGGGAATTGTTACTAGGATTAAATGTCAGGAATTGTGAAAAACTGAGTTTAACTGTATTTGGCTAAGGTGTATGTAGACTTCCGACTTCAACTGTATGTATCCTTGATGTTGTGTTATATTTCTGATGTCTGTGATCTTAAAGCCATGCATCTGATTGCATAGAAGCTAGCCAGCTTCTCCACTTCACACTCGTGGCACGGAATAGCCATGATCATTGGAAGAAATGTACAGTAAATCCATGGTGAAAGGCTATGGAGTTTGCAGTGAATTATTCTGATAAAATGTGTCCATATGTTGGTATTTCAGTGCCGCCTATCAGTTGTAACTGGATGCTACATCGGCCTATGGCTAAACTGTGTTGAGCAGTGTGTCGGATGAAATATCATACATTGGTATTTACAGTACATTTGGTGAAAATGATTTGTCAATTTTGGTTAATAGCCTATGTCACCATCTGTTGTGTGGTGAGTTTAGACTTCTTCAAGGTTTATTTGTGAGTAAATCTGTCTTTGATAACAGCCAGTGCTTACCAGGCCACCGACCTCACTGCATCGCAAGGGGTTAATTTTAATTTCACTTCAAAGGCTTTGTGAAATCCAGACAACTGCATGTTGATTGCCCATTGGGCCAGGTGTGAATGTTTTTGGAGGCCTTAACCTACCTAACCAGTTTGAATACAATGAGAAGCCCATCAACAAGCAAGTTGAAAGCTTGTGAGAAGGTCTGTGAGAGTTTTGTGCCTAAAGGAACAGTCATGTATGTATATTGTAGGTTAACAGCAAGGATAAACCGGTATCACGATATGTCTTTCTCATATCCACATCAATATTATATAGAACTATCGATATTGGTGCCCACCACTAATGATTTAATATACATTTATAACTAATTTATTACAATTACTTTCCAATAAGAAATTAACTGTTATTTCAAATTGGGACATTTTAAATCTTATTTGCATCATTAATTAGTTTTAGATTTAGTTGGTATAAGAATACAATTCACTATTATGTCAATTTATGTGACATAACTAGAATGGTTAAAGGTCATAACTTTTCACATATTCTAACGAGAGTATATTGAATTTTGAACTTTCAAACTGCTTGTATTTTCAATTCCTGTTCAGATTAACGTTGATGGAACGTGGAAGGAGACCACATACCAAAAATAATTAGACACGACTGTGTTCACCTAACCTAAACAGATGTACCAATTCATCTCTCCCGGAATCTCTTAAGGAGGGCCGTGCAGTCTTGCCGAGTTGAGTCACCTTGGAATGTCCATGTACAGTACATTCTGGCATAATTGTTCCACTGAGGGGAAACACTATAGCCTATAAACGCAAGTGAGGGCCATGTGGCCCTGGAAAAAAATCAGCAGGGTCTAAATCAGGCTAAAGCTATGAGGGCCAGCTGTTATCCTTCAGAATCTCTGTAATGGAAGGCTGGGAGATTATCAACATCCTGATACCATCTTGTTCATGCCCACCTTACCCTCTACAACATCCCTGGGATGGCAGAGACATTACACACCATCTGAAATAAGAGCTCCCCTGCCTGCAACAGACCAATGAGACCCTCCAGTGCTTCAAGACTTCAACATAACTACTTTGAGTTGGTGTTTAAACACCTACGGTCAGAACTGATGTCAAATACCACAATAAAACCTAAATCTCTTAAAACATGTATTGTGAATTTTGATAATCCCAGTGTTTTCATAAAGGATTAGATGTGGCTTTGACTCTTCTTCTTTGGCAGATGGTGCCATGGACAGTGACTATCCTCAGTAAAAATCAGAGGCTTATCAGCTGGGGATGTTTGGAAAGGAAACAGCTGTCAAACATGGTCATCTTCAGTGACATTATTATCAGTGAAAAACATATCTAATTCCTAAATAATAGACATAAAATGTAGATCTGTGGTCTCCTGACTAAACGGGAACACTTCTTGTTGTACTTTGGATACAAATCTTTTGAAAGACATTACTTGAAGGTACCACAGACACTAAAAAGTATCAGCACATATGACAAGAAATAGTTCTGTGACATGAGTGTTGGTATCATTACAGATAAAACCGTGGAATATCAACATGCAGCCTTAAATGCTTGAAGTTAAGACAAATGTGTTAACTGACTTGCCTTGTTAAATTAAACAAATAAAACAATTAACAGTTAACACCCTTGATTAAACATTGATATAAAAATGCACTGACTACTTTCAGCACACAGACATGTTTAGAAACCCTGACAATCACCGTATCACATTACAATGGCAGGACAAAAGTGATAACTGATATCACCTCTGTGATAACTGATATCACCTCTGTGATAACGTGGTATAATCCTCTATAATCTCTTATGCAAACCCAATTCATCAACCTGCGGTAGCTGCTTTGCCATGGTACATGCCTTCCATTCACCACCACCAACATAACCATCCTCAAGTTTGAGATACTCCAGCCGAGTATTAGTTACATCGAAATAGTTTGCGTTGACACCAAGATAAACACCGGGGGGGTATCACACTGCAATCCATCAGTTAAAGGTGTCCTGTTTCAACACTTTGTCGGACCGCATACCAAGGCAGGTGACTATATGAACATAGCCCTTCTATATGCCCGCAATATCGGTTGGATTAACTCTTGTTTATCTCTTTACCTCAGAAATCGACATGGTGTCAAACGGCCCCCATAAACAACATCTAGGTCAGGAACAACTGAGGTCCAAAACAAAGCTGTGTTAAAGTCCAAAACCCCAAAATATAATACTAACATAAACCAGCTCAAACGGATATGAAAACTAGGAAACAATGAAATAACTAAATGATGAAATCCAACCGATTCACCAGCAGAGCAGAAAGAGCAGTTCTCACCTAAGATCCGAGTAGGAAGAGGAGAGAGACGGGTGAGACTGGCTAGCGGCTACAGCAGCAGATGGAATTATAAGATGGTATATATTGCATTCCCCAATGGCCAAGGTAATCCAATCTATCTGTTTATGGAAGTACATTTATCCACAGACCAATAGGCTGGCAAGCAAGAACCTGAAATATTATATCTTACCCCCTCCTTCACACTTCCCTTTAGACAACAGCCTTATTTAGTACAGTAGAGGGTGGTGGTCTGATACTTCCTTTTTGATTAGTTGTGGGTATCTTGGTTTACTACTTCCAGTTAGATAGGCACCTTTCGCTTAGAAAGTGTGAAGAATTGAGAGACCGGGTTAGAGTTGCTAGTGTGTTTGAGAGGGAGATGTAAAAAACGCAGTGTGATATGGAAGTGGAACACCACCATCAATTTAAGCAGGCAGAAGGAAAGGAGGGAACACTCAGTGATGGAAGTTAAGGAGACGGCAGGAGTAAGTGTGGCGTGATCAAAGATCCCAGGCAATTTGTTTTGCCTGCACAGTGAAGGAGACTATTCAGGAAGCTGTTAATCAAGTGACCACATACTTATAATTAACAAGAATTAACAACAGCGTGGCCTACAGTGCAAGCTACTTTAGAGAAACAGTGAGCTGTTAATGGTGATGCAAAAATATACTGATCAAAAATATATAAGCACGTTGTAAAGTATTGGTCCTTTGTTTCATGAGCTGAAATAAAAGATCCCTGAAATGTTCCATACGAAGAAAAAGCTTATTTCTCTCAAATGTTATGCACAAATTAGTTTACATCCCTATTAGTGAGAATTTCTCCTTTGACACGAAAATCCATCCACCTGACAGGTGTGGCATATCAAGAAGCTGATTAAACAGCATGATCACTACACAGGTGCACCTTGTGCTGAGGACAATAAAAGGCCACTCAAAAATGTGAAGTTTTGTCACACAACACAATGCCACAGATGTCTAAAGTTTTGAGGGAGCTTGCAATTGCCTACGCAAGGAATGTCCAACAGAAATGTCCCCACAAGTCATTTTATAGAATTTGGCAGTATGTCCAACCGTGCTGAGGAGTACTTCTGTCTGTCATAAAGCCCTTTTGAAGGGGGAAAAACTCCTTCTGATTGGCTGCGCCTGGCTCCCCAGTGGGTGGGCGTACAGTATGCCCTCCCAGGTCCACCCCTGGCTGTGCCCCTGCCCAGTCATGTGAAATCCTATAGATTAGGGCCCAATTAATTAATTTACATTGACAGATTTTCTTCTATGAACTGTAACTCAGTAAAATCTTTGAAATTGTTGCAGGTTGCGTTTATATGTTTGTTCAGTATAGAACAGCATAATGCTTGGGCTTTTCTTTCAGAACTTTCCAGGTTGAGGTGGCGCTGAGCAGTGTTTATCCTAAACAGAAGAAAGTAGTGTTGTAGTGCCATATACAGTATGGTATGATTTAATAAAGTGTAAGAGCTGTTTCTTTCAGACAGCCCGACTACATTGAATCCAACACTGTGTTGCAATGGGCAAAAAACGTGTAATTATTACACTCATATAGCAGTCAATACAAACTGAACTCAATGTGCATACAAAATAATAATGGCTAAAATAAAAAATAAGAGTTAAAAATGTTTAATCAATAATGTCCTGCGGTCTTAAAGTGACTCATTAATCAATGAGTAGAAATATGGGACTGGTGAGTTCATGTACCGTTCAGTTCTAGACTTGGTATAAGGGCTTTATCTTCATAAGGGGAGGACCCCGGGGTGGTGGAATGAAGAAAGGGAGGCCTGAAGTCGTGCCGGTTATAGAAGTCATGGAGGCTGGTGACAGACGGGCCACAGCAGAGGCTGTGTTAGCCCTGAGTGTTTGGGATTAGGCTGATAATACTGCGATGGGGTCAGGGTTAGGAAGCCCCCCCCCCCTCTGCAGGAATGTGTGATGTCATCAAGATGCAATTTCTTAATGAATGTAGAATGTCTTAGTTGATTATCAGCCCATGATAGCTGGCGTCTGGCTCCTTTTTCAGCATAGGCTATTGTGTGTGTGTTTCTCCGCTTCAGAGAGCAGAATGATAGTTTCCTGATGCTGAGCCTCGGATCTTGAAGATCCTATCCCCCTGAGTTCCTAGGGTACTCCGTCCTTTTCCCTGAGTGTGCACTTGTTTACATCACAACTGATAATAATGGGGGAACCCAAGATGAAATGAGCCTTGTGGTATATACTGGGTCGTATTCACTAGACAGCAAACGGAAGAAAACGGACCGAAATGGGGAGGGACTACCTGAACCGATAAGAAACTCTTGTTTTTGATGCATAAATGTTTTGCTACGGAATGTACTAATGAACACTACCAAGAAAAACAACTCATTCAGGATTTTGTTTGTCTATACAGAATAATCCAGTCAAACAATATGCATAATGGCAACAATGTAACAGGTATTTCTTTAATATTTAGACCAAATACAATACATTTTACTCTTAAAAACATGACACAGGAAATACATTTCTTCACGTATACTGGTTTCATATTCAGTTCATCAGAACATTCTGGGCCATGATTATACAGTTCACCTAAGAGCAAGTTGTAAAACCAAACAAGTTGAGAGACGACCCAAATACTCACCGGCACAAGGGTCAAATTAACCTTCTATAACAGTTTATTTTTCAATATGGTGTATTAGAACATCTGTCCCAACAGCAGAGTCCCAACAGCAGTCCCAACACCTTACCACTGCTACACCTGGCTATCAGCGGAGCCTTGTCTGGCAGCGAAACAGTTCATTATGGCTCATTTACTGCCTTTTAAAAAAACGTAGATGTGAACAAAAACACCTCACTTGAACAGGAAGGTGGCGCAGCAGTCCTTCGTGGGCAAATCTTGTCATCAAAGAAAGAGAAAGACCCCGGATTTACAATTCCGAGTTGGATGACCGTTAAAAACATATTTACCCCAGTCTGAGCTCGTTTATTCCCGACTTCCCAGTGGCAATGCTTGCAGTTTGCCACTGATTCCTTCCAAACCACTTATTGTTGAATTTGCGATTTCCAACTTGTTGTGTAATGTTTATGTCCAATGGCCGATGTGCACCGATATGTTTTATCTATAATTTCTCTTCATTATTCTCTTCATATGACAAGGATTAAAAAGGATTTGCCAGTAGATTTGAAAGTAAGATGTTGAAAGTAAGACACCTCCTCTGTTTTCAGAGGAGGTGTCTTACTTTCAACATCTTATCACTGCCTCATTGCCTGCGTTCGTAATGGGTCCGCGGTCAAACGACCACCCCTTATCACTGTCAAACGCTCCCTAAAACACTTCTGCGAGCAGGCCTTTCTAATCGATCTGGCCCGGGTATCCTGGAAGGATATTGACCTCATCCCGTCAGTAGAGGATGCCTGGTTGTTCTTTAAAAGTGCTTTCCTCAGCATCCTAAATAAGCATGCCCCTTTCAAAAAACTTAGAACTAAAAATAGATATAGCCCTTGGTTCACCCCAGACTTGACTGCCCTTGACCAACACAAAAACATCCTGTGGCGCACTGCATTAGCATTCGAATAGCCCCCGCGATATGCAACTATTCAGGGAAACCAGGAACAAATATACACAGTCAGTTAGAAAAGTAAAGGCCAGCTTTTTCAAACAGAAATTTGCATCCTGTAGTACTAATTCCAGAATAAGAGCATCTCCTCCCAGTTGCCCACTGCATTGAGGCTAGGAAACACTGTCACCACCGATAAATTCACAATAATCGAAAATTTCAACAAGCATTTTGCTACGGCTGGCCATGCTTTCCACCTGGCTACCCCTACCCCGGCCAACAGCTCTGTACCCCCCGCAGCAACCTGCCCAAACCCCCCCCTGCTTCTCCTTCACCCAAATCCAGACAGCTGATGTTCTGAAAGAGCTGCTAAATCTGGACCCCTACAAATCTGCTGGGCTTGACAATCTGGACCCTTTCTTCCTAAAATTATCAGCCACAATTGTTGCAACCCCTATTACCAGCCTGTTCAACCTCTCTTTTGTATCGTCTGAGATGCCTAGAGATTGGAAAGCTGCCGCGGTCATTCCCCTCTTCAAAGGGGGAGACACTCTAGACCCAAACTGTTACAGACCTATATCCATCCTGCCCTGCCTTTCTAAAGTCTTCGAAAGCCAAGTTAATAAACAGATCACTGACTTCTTTGAATCCCACCGGACCTTCTCTGCTATGCAATCTGGTTTCTGAGCTGGTCATGGGTGCACCTCAGCTACGCTCAAGGTACTTAACGATATCATAACTGCCATCGATAGAAGACAGTACTGTGCAGCTATCTTCATTGACCTGGCCAAGGCTTTCGACTCTGTCAATCACCGCATTCTTATTGGCAGACTCAACAGCCTTGGTTTCTCAAGTGACTGCCTCGCCTGGTTCTCCAACTACTTCTCGGACAGAGTTCAGTGCGTAAAATCGGAGGGCCTGCTGTCCGGTCCCCTGGCAGTCTCTATGGGGGTGTTTGTGGACAACTACAAATACCTAGGAGTCTGGTTAGACTGTAAACTCAACTTCCAGACTCATATTAACCATCTCCAATCCAAAATTAAATCTAGAATCGGCTTCCTATTTTGCAACAAAGCCTCCTTCACTCATGCTGCCAAACATGCCCTTGTAAAACTTACCATCCTACCGATCCTTGACTTTGGCGATGTCATTTTCAAAATAGCCTCCAACACTCTACTCAGCAAATTGGATGTAGTCTATCACAGTGCCATCCGTTTTGTTACCAAAGCCCCATACACTACCCACCACTGTGACCTGTATTCTCTCGTCGGCTGGCCCTCACTACATATTCGTCGCCAAACCCACTGGCTCCAGGTAGTCTTTATTAGGTAAATCCCCGCCTTATCTCAGCTCGCTGGTCACCATAGCAACACCTACCCGTAGCATGCGCTCCAGCAGGTATATCTCTCTGGCCACCCCCAAAGCCAACACCTCCTTTGGCCGCCATTCCTTCCAGTTCTCTGCTGCCAATGACTGGAACGAATTGCAAAAATCCTTGAAGCTAGAGGTTCCTATCTCCCTCACTAACTTTAAGCATCAGCTGTCAAAGCTGCTTGTCGATCACTGCACCTGTATATAGCCCTTCTGTAAATAGCCCATCCTACTACCTCATACCCATATTTTGTTTTTTTTAACTTCCGCTCAATTTTGCACTCCAGTATCTCTATTTGCACATCATCATTTTGCACATTCCATCATTCCAGTGATTATGCTAATCTGTAATTTATTTCGCCACTATGGCCTATTTATTGTCTTCCTAACCTTACTGCATTTTGCACTACATTTACACTCTGTATATAGATTTTTTCTATTGTGTTATTGACTGTACATTTGTTTATTTCCCATGTGTAACTCTGTGTTGTTTTTTGTCTGTAACGAATGCCCCGCGCAGAGCACCGGTCCCTCCTCCTCTCCAGCGATCATCCTCGCCGGCGTTCTAACCGGCGGTCGGGGGAAGATGGTAGCAACACCCTGATTTTTTTTTTTTTTTTTTCACCTTTATTTAACCAGGTAGGTCAGTTGAGAACAAGTTCTCATTTGCAACTGCGACCTGGCCAAGACAAAGCAAAGCAGTGAGACAAAACCAACACAGAGTTACACAGTAAACAAACATGGTAAAAACACAATAGAAAATCTAAATACAGAGTGCAAAATGTAGTGCAAGACCCACACCTGTTCCTCATCGGTCAACAGGGTCACTATTTAACTCCATGTTTTCTGTTCAACCCTTGCGGGTTATTAGTCTTTCTTTGTGTATAAGAAAACTAAAAAGAGACCATGTTTGTATGCAACTTTATTAACTCATTGATATACAGTATATATATTTTTTTACATTGTTTGCAAACTGATATGTGAGGCGTATTAACGCCAAAATAATATATATATTTTTTTAAATAGCTAAAAACGTGGTGCTCAAAACAGTGAATGACGAGTCGCCACTGAAAACATTACATGATGTATTAATAGGCAACATTTTACAGCATAAAATGTTTTATGGATGCCCAACAACTCCGTACAGTACTCTTATAGCTTCCATTCCACCCATACTGGTTACAAAGCAACAAAAATGTACTACCACCACTGCTATTCTAATATTACATCTCTCTCAGAGAAAATAGCATTTAACGATCATAATAACATTGGATCAGTGGCATTTCATAAATAAGTTCAATTACTGTAGCATGCCATCCGTTTTTTGTTTTTTTTTAAACAGTAATTTAACGATTTTTGAAATCATATGAGCCTCTACGCTATCGTAGACACTACTGGCATATGCCTTCTTCCAAGATAAGTAAAATAATGGAAATATTACAATTGAACAAACTGTCCCTTTAAGGGAGAAATATTGGGACCAAATGAACTGAATCTAGAGCACAAGGCTTCAAAACAGTGACATTTCTATACCACAGAATGCAACTTTTCTGGACTTTTAGCCCCCAAGAAGAAAGATCGAGAAAAGTCAAATCCGCAGCCACTCTGAAGCTTCTGTGCATGTGAGGGATTCTCTACTTTATACAGTCTCTGCTCTACTCGTAGAGAACAGGCTACACTCTGGAGATTGGTGCTCATTTAATAAAGTTAGATCAAAGCTGAATGAATGTGTGCAAGATCACATAATGATAGTATTGTACATAACATAACTGAGTAATAGCATAGTATAACATTCATTACTGTAAGACATTTCTTATGAGATTTTAGATCTAAATGCATATATCCCCATGTAACTGATTTGAGATCAAATGGTTACCATGCAGATGCTCAGATGCTACATAGACATTCCACAGGTAAAACTTTAAGAATTATCTTTCATGATCGACAGTGACGTGAAGGAAGGGTGACCACAAAAATGTGTGTGTAAAGTAGAGGTAAAAAGCTAGATGCCCAGAACGTAAATAGTATGTGTTATTTTACTAATACCCATCAAACTGCAGGTAGTTCAGTAGAATTTCTCGCAGTACACAACACATTCCAGAGAGATAGATACTGACCGTCATTTTAAG
Organism: Thymallus thymallus; assembly: GCA_023634145.1. Lineage (NCBI taxonomy): Eukaryota > Metazoa > Chordata > Actinopteri > Salmoniformes > Salmonidae > Thymallus > Thymallus thymallus. Next base: position 3,865,869 of record CM042413.1, read on the forward strand.
ATCAAGACAGTTAGTTTTACTCATAGGAGGATGATCCATGATAATTCCTCTTTCGCCTGGTCTTCTGAACCGTAATGGAAAATGTCTGAGGATCACGGACCAAAAACAATTGGAATCCATGTGCAAAGTCCCATGTATGTCACTGATATAGTAGAGTAGTGATCTGCCCGTTATAGGCTGACGTAGATCCAAGAGAGCAGTGAAGTCCTCCGTTTTTCACACAGAGCTTTTAGATGATCTCAGCAGCGTTTGAGGCTATATTGGAATGACATCGTCATTAGTTCTCCTGAGATCTCCCATTCAAATCCCCTGAAATGAAAACAAAAATAAAACGGCTGCAACAGATCCAACACAGATCTGCTTCAGACTGAAGTCACGGTCTAGAACAATTTTTCTTTCTATACTCACCTGTATACAGTTTATCTCTTTCCTCTTCTGGAGAAACATCACCAAGTCATAAATTCACAGGGTTATAAGAGGGCAAATACATCAACTGGCAACATCAATGAATCCAGTTGAATATGACAGAATGTAATGCTGCCTTTAAAAAAATTGTCCATAGAAAAATATCTATTTGAAAAATAAATTGGGCCAAACTGCAGGGAGAGGGGAGGGGAGTGGAGTGGAGGGGGAGGTAGTCGAGTCAAGTCCAGGCCAGTTTCCTTGAGATGGCCTGCTTGAAGCATTCCACGTTGCCTCCAGGCCGCAGAGCTCTCTCCAGGCTCACCAGCATGTTCTGGTGACACTCCCTGATGTTGACGGGATACTTGGCCCTCAGCAGCTCATAGGCCGTGATCAGACTCATATTCTGTTTCACCATAAGGTACTGGACGATACAGGTCGGTGCCAGGGACAAGCCGTCACGGCAGTGGACCAGAACACGTTTCCTTTTTTCCCTGGTCGCCTCGATGCACTCGTTGATGTCCTCGAAGCAGCGCTGCTTCAGGGTGGGGCTGCCCTCGGCCAGCGCGTCCGGCATGTCGCAGATGTCCACCTTGAGGCGGGACCAGCTGTGGCGGGCGCCCTGGGAGCAGGTGCAGGGGATAAGGCTGAGGCTGGGGCCGGGTTCCCCCGGCTGGTTGCTCATGTCGATGATAATGTCGATGTTGTTGCGGCACAGTGTGCGCCCATTGTACGCCGTGTTCAGGTTGCCCACGAAGATGTAGTCCGTCACCTTGGAGATGACGGGCTCAGAGTACTGGAAGTGTTCCGGGACATTCTGTTTGGGCGAGTCAGGGATGTCTGGAGGACCAACCCTGCCCCCTAACCCCACCCCTACCCCGGCCAGACCTGTGGCCGCCCTAATGCTGTAGTTATGCTGCTTCTTGGAGCCGGAGCCGGAGCGGGAGGGGGGGTTGGAGTCGGACTCTGCGCTGCTGTTCCTGGGAGGGGAGAAGAGGGAGAAGCGGCTGGAGGACGTGCTCTTTGTGAGGTTCTCCACGGGGCTGGACAGGCCAGAACTGGAGGACGTGGTGGAACCAGAGGCACAAAACAATGAGGCCCTCTCCAGAGAGCATGTGCTGCTGGCTGCTCCTGCACTGTGCGCCTGCTCCATATGTAGGCAGACGTAAACAGTATTAAATACACAGACACAGACACACACAGCACACTGATGTAGAGCCCTGCACAGGACAGATTTTTGATGGCCACATCAATTCCGAGCCCCACCGATACCCAACATCAGGACAGATTCTTCTCTGCAACCCGACCCACCAGAATAGTATTGTTCCGAGAGCCGATCCATTACCCGCCAAATATGATGAATATATTTATTACCCGCCAAATATGATGAATATATTTATTACCCGCCAAATATGATGAATATATTTATTACCCGCCAAATATGATGTATATATTTATTACCCGCCAAATATGATGAATATATTTATTGGTAACAAAATACAACACAACATCTAAAATCCACCATATAATTGTTCTGAACTGCTAGCCGACCCACGGGTTGAGAGAATGTTTTTCCCACCCTCCAGCTGATTTTTCTGCAGGTAACTGGAGGGGAACCGTGGAGGGGAACCGCGGGAATCGAACCGACGCAGGACTCTACATTTAAGTGCGATACGATACCATATGATACGACAAAGAAAATACATTTTGGGAGGTCAGCAACACATTAAAATACTAGATAAACAAAGACAATGGAATGCAGTTAGCATACATAGAGTTACAGCCCTGCTACACTATAGCCATCGCCATCAGCCGTTGAGGGAATGCTTCCTTTGAAATCAATGAAAGCTGCTATACTGCCCATGTTACGCTCGGGTTGTGTCACATTCAATGGTGGCGTCCAAGCTCAAGAATTTTAAATTCTGGATGGCAGACTCACACGTTCATTCTATCTTGTGAATTGGAATAATGAGAAATAAAGTTGATTTTGGTTGCATATGGCCAGTGGCGGCGCCAGGGGGGAGCTAGGTGGTGCTGCAGCTCCCCCTATTATAGCCATAGCACCTGCCCAGCACCCCCAAGAAATGTCTGAAATTTTTTATATTTATATTTTAATGTCATGTTTGAATATACTTTTTCATGTTTTTAAAATAGGAATCAAATAATAATTGAATATATATATTTTAGTCTATAATAACATGAGGCCGAAACAGGTGATCTTCTTTGGCCAATGGGCGCAGCCCCCGCCGAACCTTTGACCTTAACGCATTTCAGCTTGTTTTTGATTGTGTATTTTACTTAGCTAAAACTCGCTATGGATCGTTTTTTGCTCCCTAAACGACCACGTTCTGAGTCACACCCTGAAAAGATAAAAGATAAACGAGATTGTGAAGGTGCAGACACACCACCACTCGTCATCACAGAGCCCCAGGAACAAGAAAATCCTGGGGATGAACTTGAAGACGGAGGAGAATCCCCGGCGGCGGTTTCCATTGAGGATGCTAACGTTACGGTTTGTCCTGCAGCTGATATTAGCAACCATCCTCAAGAGGGCCCAAGAAGGCCAGTCCTTCAAAAATACCCTACACGGCAATTTGGGAATCAGCAGAGAAGTTTTAACAAAAGTTGGATGGATCAGTATTCATGGCTAGAATACAGCGTGGTCAAAGATGCCGCATTTTGTTTTGCGTGTAGGCATTTTCTGAAACGAGGGCACGGATTTCATGTAGAGCCAACATTTACCAGCAGCAGCAACGGATTTAACAACTGGCGGAAAGCATCAGCATCTCTGAAGAGCCATCATGAAAGTATGGGACACAAATTTGCTATGGAAGGATGGAATGAGTTCAAGCAAAAAGAGACAAGTGGATCTAAAATAGCAAACCTGCTTGATAAGGGACATTCTGCGTTAGTTATGGAGAACAGAAAATACATGAAAGCTGTGGTGGAGAGCCTGCGGTTCACAGCCTGCCAGGGGATCGCACAGAGAGGTCACAGAGAGGGTGAGTCGTCACACAACTTGGGAAACTTTCGTGAGTTGCTGCATGTTATTGCTAAGTTTGATCCAACAGTGGACAAGAAGTTAGCTACCAACCCATCAAACGCTAAATACACTCACCATGATATTCAAAATGAGATATTTGCTGTAATGGCAGAAATGATAAGAAAGAAGATAAGTGATGAGGTAAGAGATGCCGAGTGCTTTGCTGTTTTGGTAGATGAGAGTAAAGATATGAGTAAAAAGGAGCAGATTTCTGTTATCGTGCGGTATTTACAACCAGAGTCAGGGGAAGTGCATGAGGAGTTTTTGCATTTCACTGCCGCAGATGGATTGGATGCAGCCTCTCTGCTAGCCAGCATCAAACACACACTCAGTCAGTGTAATATTGATATACATCGCTGTGTCGGTCAATGCTACGACGGAGCATCTGTGATGTCAGGATGTAATAATGGTGTGCAGGAAAAATTCAGGAAGGAGGTGCCACAAGCCATCTATATACATTGTCATGCACACAAGCTGAATTTAGTGTTAGTGGACTGTGTACATAATGTCAGCGCTGCAGCTGAGTTTTTTGAGACGCTACAAATGCTCTACAAGTTTTTTTCTGGATCCGTGGTGCATGATCTATTCATGAAAAAACAAAAAGAGCTCGACCCGACAGAACAACCAGTGGAACTCAAGAGACTGTGCGATACTCGCTGGGCTTGCCATTATAATGCGATCTGCGCCGTCAAGAAAACTCTACCCGCTATCCGAGCCACCCTGTGTGATGTCATCACTCAGTCACACCCACATCGGAGGGCAGAGGCAAGAGCCATCAGTGCCATCATCGATGAGAAGTTTGTTTTGCATCTCATCATGTTCGAGGATTTATTTAGAACAACAAAGTTCATGTCAGATCAGCTACAGGCCCCCAATTTTGACCTCATTGCGGCAGAGGATTTGGCCCAGTCTGTACTTAATGCTCTATCAGAAAAGCGCACAGACGCTAAGTGGAAAGAAATCCAAAAACAAGCAGAGACTCTGTGTGCAAACACAGGCACAACACATACTTCACGTGAGAAAAGGCAGACCCAGAAAACTCGACACCTGGAGGATTTTATTGTGGAGGCCCCGATAGAGAGAACACAGACAGACAATACTGATGACATGAAAATGCACTCTTTTTATCCAGTTATAGACAAGTTGATAGCGGAAATGAATCGGCGCTTTTCAACAGAGGCAAATGATGTACTGAGAGGTGTGCCAACTCTCAGCCCAAAACACACATCATTTTTGGACAAACAACTTCTGCTGCCCATGGCCCGGCACTATGTTGTCAGTGAGGAAAACCTGTCAGCAGAGCTCTACCAGGTGCGGCGGCTTCTACAAAGGAAGGAAGAACAGGGACATGCCATCCACAGCACACAGGAATTCCTATCCTTAATGCGGCCGTATAAAGATGCATTTATGGACCTGTACACGTTAATATGCATAGCCCTGACACTTCCTGTCACATCAGTGAGCTGTGAACGCAGTTTTTCTTGCTTGGGCCGTGTAAAAAACTACCTGAGGAACAGCAGTGGAGACGCTAGGACCAGTAATCTGGCACTTTTGGCTATAAATGCAGAGAGAACGAGGACCCTTGACTGCGATAACATCATTGATGCCTTCGCACTCAATCACAGCAACAGACGTATTGTTTTGTTGTGAAGACATCTATGGTAAGTGCTTGATTTCCCCCTCTGTTGGCTTTTACAAATGTAATTAATTTGGTGGTTGAAGCACAAATCTTGGCTCTTCATAGTTGCATAATGCTCCAACAATAGGAACACTGCTGATTCGTCATTAGACTAGTGTTGGTAACTGGCTGTGTGATTTCGTGATGTGAGCATTTTAGGCCGAAGCGTGTGTCTGTTGCCTTCTGTTGTTGCTGTTTGCTGCTCCGTTGTATTCAGGGCTCAAGTGTGACATAATTGTGTGAAATAATATTTTTTTTATAGTTTACATTGACAGGCTTATGTATGTTGTATCTATAGCCCTTGCGTTGAATATATATATATATATATATATATATATAGTTGAATGAATATAGTTAATGCGGGCGTGTACGCATACCAAGGGTGGTCCAATGCGACCTCTATAATGAGACGCCGCAAAATTTAAAGCACCTTCTCTTAAGTGTTGAGCACCCCCATAGCACCTGCAACAGAAAATCTCTGGAGCCGCCACTGCATATGGCCTCGACTATACCACTGGTTATTGTACTAAGATGTATGAAGGCAATAAGCTAGTACAGTAGATAGCATAAACTCTAGCTAGCTAGCTAGCTACATTGACTAGGTTCACAATGTAAACAAAAGCAAATTGTGTAATTAGATGATAATTTAGTACAACCACTAGCAACAATTTAATAAGTACTTGCGAAAAACTGGACCAAAGCTATAACGGATGAATATGGTATACGGGAAAACAGAATAAAGACACTTCTTCTGATCCTCTCCTCTCCGATCTCAAAACAGCGCACTCCGATGGCAAAGCAACACCACGCTCACAGTGGAGCTAAAGTTTTACAACATAATTACTACAGCCACCCACATAGCTAACAGCAGACACTGAGGAGAAAACCCACCAGTATGTGTAGGACTAATAGACAGACATACTGTACCTGGGCTTTGAGGTTGTCCTTCCACTCCTGGGTCTCCAGAGCTTTGAAGAGGCCATTGCTGTCTGAGGAGACGGAGAGGCAGAGGGGCCGGTGGGCCCTTTGGGGCAGCTTGGGGGTGAGCGCCATGGGGACAGGCCAAGGCTCGTGGTGCTCATTCCTACTCTTCATCAAATTTGGACAGGAGCCTGAATTACACACTCAGATGTTGCTTGCTAAGGGGCTAAACATTAACACAGATATCCCTGATTGACAAAGAACAAGGGATGTGTCAAATGTGATTAGTTATCATGACAATGAACCCTCTGGATGAACCCTCTGGATGAACCCTCTGTACACAAAAAAAGATTGCAGTTTTGAAACTGCAGTAAAAGTCGACTGTGGTATTTTAGACTCAGTTGTTGCAGAATAACTACAGTTAAGGACATACGTTTGGTGTATTAGAAGCAAGTATTGGTACCATGATTGTCTTCAAATTATTTATTACTCAGAGATTGACCATGAAGATTGCCACTTTTCCATTCATACCCGAGTGACGATCCCGGGCTGTAACACAACTGGCCGTGATCGGGAGTCCCATAGAGCTGAGCACAATTGGCCAGCATCGTCCGGGTTAGGGGATGCCGGGGTAGACCGTCATTGTAAATAAGAATTTGTTAAATAAAGGTTATATAAAACAAATTATAATAATTGGGGCCCCTGTTTTCTGCTAACAATGCCTGCAGTACCGCGGTCAGCCTTGAACTTCCGTGGTTTCTATGAGAGGGGGCAGTAGTTCTCTCTAGGCATCGAATGTATGCACTTCTGCACATGCCTTAGGTCATAAGCTGTACACAATGGAAAGCATCGCCACATTAGGGACTAGACGTGCTGTAGCTAATGCTAGTGCTAAACCAGATTGTTATCAGATTAAAGGCTGAAACCCAACATGTATGATGCAGTGCTCAAACAGGAGTCAACATTGAAATATCTACCAGGATAAGAAAGGGTTAAAATGTTCTTACCAGTGGCATGTTCTGAGCAAGTCATGGACTGTATATGTAAACTATGTGGAAGTCTGAATGTGTTGTGAAGATGCTTAGCAATCATGCCTGTGAATGAAAGAACATCAATATTTTCAGTTTCATCTGTGTCATTTACTATTCATTCATACACAATGACTAGCTAACCAACATAATGTGTGTACATTACTGCAAGTGCAACCCTAGACCTTGATCAAGACTCTCAGTTCCATTACATTACACATAAGAGTCATTGGACGAAGGCGTCTTCTGTACAGGGTTTTGTTAAGAGTCCCGACGCTCGGTTTGAACATTAACATGCATCGCTTGCGGTATGGTTTTGAAGGCATAAGGACCTTATCTTTCATATCAGCGCAAAATATTTATCAAAAAACAGAAGCTTACATTGATACACACCTTTTATAGAGTCAGGGTTAGTGTTCCCACAAGGCCATATCTTCATGTTACAGCGCTTGTTTACGGAAGTCAAGACAGATGGAAGAGATAGCCCGCTACCTGTGCTAATTAGCTATCTAGCATGCTCCGAACACCTGTGTGTAAACTAACTAGGAAGGAAGTGCAGTTCATCAAATGGAGGCACACATGGTATGGATATGTGCAAAATTGCTACAGTAAGTGTATTTGAAAGATTCTTTCTCACTGACATGAAAGAGAAGGTGCAGATTAGCATATGTTTTGAAATCCTCTTCGAAAGCGATGATTATTGACGTTTCCAAACGTTAAAACACAGCATAGGAATTGTAGTTTGTGGTCGAATGTAATGACTGAAAACCCTACATACGGAGAAGGGTTTTTGAGACATGAAGAATACTTACCTGTCGTTCCATTCTGTTTGGGAAATACTTTTCCATCAAACACTTTAGATGATATTAGGTCTTTGTTCCATCAAACATTTGCGATGATATTAGGCCTTTGTTACATCAAACATTTTAGATTATATTAGGCATTTTCTCCATCAAACATTTTAGATGATATTAGGTCTTTGTTCCATCAAACATTTTAGATGATATTAGGCCTTTGTTCCATCAAACATTTTAGATGATATTAGGCCTTTGTTCCATCAAACAATTTAGATGATATTAGGCCTTTGTTCCATCAAACAATTTAGATGATATTAGGTCTTTGATCCATCAAACATTTTAGATGATATTAGGCCTTTGTTCCATCAAACATTTCAGATTATATTAGGCCTTTGTTCCATCAAACATTTGAGACGATATTAGGCCTTTGTTCCATGAAACATTTTAGATGATATTAGGCCTTTGTTCCATCAAACATTTTAGATGATATTAGGTCTTTGTTCCATCAAACATTTTAGATGATATTAGGCCTTTGTTCCATCAAACATTTTAGATGATATTAGGTCTTTGTTCCATCAAACATTTTAGATGATATTAGGCCTTTGTTCCATCAAACATTTTAGATGATATTAGGCCTTTGTTCCATCAAACAATTTAGATGATATTAGGTCTTTGTTCCATCAAACAATTTAGATGATATTAGGCCTTTGTTCCATCAAACAATTTAGATGATATTAGGTCTTTGTTCCATCAAACATTTTAGATGATATTAGGCCTTTGTTCCATCAAACATTTTAGATAATATTAGGCCTTTGTTCCATCAAACATTTTAGATGATATTAGGTCTTTGTTCCATCAAACATTTTAGATGATATTAGGCCTTTGTTCCATCAAACAATTTAGATGATATTAGGTCTTTGTTCCATAAAACAATTTAGATGATATTAGGCCTTTGTTCCATCAAACAATTTAAATGATATTAGGTCTTTGTTCCATCAAACATTTTAGATGATATTAGGCCTTTGTTCCATCAAACATTTCAGATTATATTAGGCCTTTGTTCCATCAAACATTTGAGACGATATTAGGCCTTTGTTCCATCAAACATTTTAGATGATATTAGGCCTTTGTTCCATCAAACATTTTAGATGATATTAGGTCTTTGTTCCATCAAACATTTTAGATTATATTAGGTCTTTGTTCCATCAAACATTTTAGATGATAATAGGCCTTTATTCCATCAAACAATTTAGATGATATTAGGCCTTTGTTCCATCAAACATTTTAGATGATATTAGGTCTTTGTTCCATCAAACAATTTAGATGATATTAGGCCTTTGTTCCATCAAACATTTTAGATGATATTAGGCCTTTGTTCCATCAAACAATTTAGATGATATTAGGCCTTTGTTCCATCAAACAATTTAGATGATATTAGGCCTTTGTTCCATCAAACATTTTAGATGATATTAGGCCTTTGTTCCATCAAACATTTTAGATGATATTAGGCCTTTGTTCCATCAAACAATTTAGATGATATTAGGCCTTTGTTCCATCAAACAATTTAGATGATATTAGGTCTTTGTTCCATCAAACATTTTATATGATATTAGGCCTTTGCTCCATGTTCTTCCTCCTGATGAGAGAGACAGACAGATTCAACATTTTCCAAAGCTATCCAATATCATTGTTGATAATGGCAGCTGACAGACACTCTGTTTCTATCAATCAACATAGCTAGCTAAATATACCAATTGTTATCATAGAGACTTTCCCTCCCTGCGTAAAGGTACATTAAAAGATGAGCAGCAGCAGTATCAGTTGCCTGTATTCACGATGTTGAATTGCATTGAATTCTACATCTGGCAGTAATTACTGTTTGAATCAGGAGAGTTTCCTGTCACGACTTTTACAAGCCAGTGTTGAGTAAAATTATATTTTAACGTACTTTACCGATTGTCCACGCGGTTGGTCCTTTTTGGTGGTAGGAATGTGAGACAATATATCCACAGAAAAGTGTAATTACATCAACTTTTCAAAGCGCTGGTAGTGTGTTCAGATTTTAGCGTTCACAAGATAAAACATTGTCTGAATTAGACATTAAATAGCCTAAAGTAATCCAGCCTTACCAATTGGTTTGGTATAAATGTGCTGGGCTGGGGAAATTATGCAAACTCAATTCCATAGACGGGGCTATGACTGCAAGGGACTAACAGCCCATGAGATTGACATGATATACAGTGGGGAGAACAAGTATTTGATACACTGCTGATTTTGCAGGTTTTCTTACTTACAAAGCATGTAGAAGTCTGTAATTTTTATCATAGGTACACTTCAACTGTGAGAGACGGACTCTAAAACAAAAATCCAGAAAATCACATTGTATGATTTTTAAATAATTAATTTGCATTTTATTGCATGACATAAGTATTTGATCACCTACCAACCAGTAAGAATTCCGGCTCTCACAGACCTGTTAGTTTTTCTTTAAGAAGCCCTCCTGTTCTCCACTCATTACCTGTATTAACTGCACCTGTTTGAACTCGTTACCTGTATAAAAGACACCTATCCACACACTCAATCAAACAGACTCCAACCTCTCCACAATGGCCAAGACCAGAGAGCTGTGTAAGGACATCAGGGATAAAATTGTAGACCTGCACAAGGCTGGGATGGGCTACAGGACAATAGGCAAGCAGCTTGGTGAGAAGGCAACAACTGTTGGCGCAATTCTTAGAAAATGGAAGAAGTTCAAGATGACGGTCAATCTCCCTTGGTCTGGGGCACCATGCAAGATCTCACCTCGTGGGGCATCAATGATCATGAGGAAGGTGAGGGATCAGCCCAGAACTACACGGCAGGACCTGGTCAATGACCTGAAGAGAGCTGGGACCACAGTCTCAAAGAAAACCATTAGTAACACACTACGCTGTCATGGATTAAAATCCTGCAGCGCACGCAAGGTCCCGCTGCTCAAGTCAGCGCATGTCCAGGCCCGTCTGAAGTTTTCCAATGACCATCTGGATGATCCAGAGGAGGAATGGGAGAAGGTCATGTGGTCTGATGAGACAAAAATAGAGCTTTTTGGTCTAAACTCCACTCGCCGTGTTTGGAGGAAGAAGAAGGATGAGTACAACCCCAAGAACACCATCCCAACCGTGAAGCATGGAGGTGGAAACATCATTCTTTGGGGATGCTTTTCTGCAAAGGGGACAGGACAACTGCACCATATTGAGGGGATGATGGATGGGGTATCGCGAGATCTTGGCCAACAACCTCCTTCCCTCAGTAAGAGCATTTAGATGGGTCGTGGCTGGGTCTTCCAGCATGACAACGACCCGAAACACACAGCCAGGGCAACTAAGGAGGGGCTCCGTAAGAAGCATCTCAAGGTCCTGGAGTGGCCTAGCCAGTGTCCAGACCTGAACCCAATAGAAAATCTTTGGAGGGAGCTGAAAGTCCGTATTGCCCAGCGACAGCCCCGAAACCTGAAGGATCTGTATGGAGGAGTGGGCCAAAATCCCTGCTGCAGTGTGTAAAAACCTGGTCAAGAACTACAGGAAACGTATGATCTCTGTAATTGCAAACAAAGGTTTCTGTACCAAATATTAAGTTCTGCTTTTCTGATGTATCAAATACTTATGTCATGCAATAAAATACAAATTAATTACTTAAAAATCATACAACATGATTTTCTGGATTTTTGTTTTAGATTTCGTCACTCACAGTTGAATAGTACCTATGATAAAAATTACAGACTGCTACACGCTTTGTAAGTAGGAAAACCTGCAAAATCGGCAGTGTATCAAATACTTGTTCTCCCCACTGTATATACACTGGGGGCCAAAAGTTTGGAATATTACTCATTCAAGGGTTTTTGAATGAGTAACCAAGAGTGTGCAAAGCTGTCATCAAGGCAAAGGGTGGCTACTTGAAGAATCTCCAAATATAAAATATATTTTGATTTGTTTAACACTTTTTTGGTTACTACATAATTCCATATGTGTTGTTTAATAGTTTTGATGTCTTCACTTCTATTCTAGAATGTAAAAAATTGTGCAAATTAAGAAAACCCTTGAATGAGTAATAGTCCAAACCTTTGGCCCCCAGTGTAGGTTTTGAAGCTATGTGTGTGTTTTTAAAGACCTCAGATAACAAAAACGTGGTATAAACCAACCTTGTATTTCGTGTTATATAATAGACTCACAGCATTATTATATTATTCAGGAACCAGATGGGTATATCATAACATTAAATGGCCATCGACAGCATATTATCACATATATGTTCCTTTAATCATTTGTATGTCTAATTCACATTCAAAAAGGTTTAAACACTCACCTGTGTAGTGGTAGGAGTTTAAACGTCGTCTTCTTATCATGCACTGGTTGCAATCTGCAAGAAGCAAACCCTCACTAAGAGCAATCACTGATGAGGCGTCGATTTCGAGGCACGCTTTAATTGGACAGCTTAACCGCACTCCAGGTATCCTGGAAACACTAGTCCTACGATGTCCCCCTGCTGTATACAGACAAGCTGAGCACATAGCCCATAGAGAGACAGTAGTGACATAGCCTATCTGCCTATGGAGGACAGAGGGAACTCACAAGATATGGTGGGAGATAGTAAAGGCCAGATGTTGTAATTGTGTCCTTGAAACCAGTGGAGGCTGTTGAGGGGAGGACGGCTCAAAAATAATGGCTGGAACAGAGTGAATGGAATGTCATCAAACACATGGAAACCATGGAAACCATGTGTTTGATGTATTTGATACCAATAGGTAAAGTCAAAAGGTTCATTATTTTAGGTGAATATAGATAGATAGATAGATAGATAGATAGATAGATAGATAGATAGATAGATAGATAGATAGATAGATAGATAGATAGATAGATAGATAGATAGATAGATAGATAGATAGATAGATAGATAGATAGATAGATAGATAGATAGATAGATAGATAGATACTTTATTGATCCCCGGGGGGGAAATTTCTTTGTCAAGCAGCTACAACAAAACACAGGGCAGGTGCAAAATGCCACAACGAAAGTACACAAAAGACAGATACACGGTACATGATACATAGAGCGGCAGTATGAAAAAGTATAGAAATACAAGATATCTGGAGTGCAAAAAAAAAAGCTATAAAAACACATTGCATAGTATGGGTGGTTGGCTGAATATGTACACTATTGGTGGATGTTGGATAGTTAACTATACTATACAGGTCGATGGCAGAGAAATACTTCAGTAGCTAAAAATGCGTATGATATGAGCGAGGGTAATAATAGTTTACTTAATAGACAGACTGGCTAAATGAACAGGTAAGTGAATATTTTGCATGGTTAAATTAGCTGTACAGGTAATTATACAGTTATATTTACAGATAAGTGAACACTTGCATGGTTACACAAACTGTACAGGTAAATGACAGAAAGAGATACTTTAATAGCTAAATGTGTGTATGATATAATTTGGGGTAATAATAGTAATTCCCTTAAAATACAGTCCTTAGTGCGCAGGGTTTAATTACAGACAACTGCACGTATTGCACATTCGTGAGTGAATGCCTACATAAGTTAGGTCCAAGAATTACTAAAAATATTGCACGTGATATGATATAACAACTGTACATGAGTATGTATATACAGACCTGCTTGAATAAATAGGTCCTGAGTGAATGAGTGCTGACGGACCAGAGTTACTCACGGATGGATGCATAATTGTTAAACTAGGTCCTAGCACCCCAACAGTTCCAGATCTATTTTGCAGATGGCATGGCACCTCGGTGAGGCATTATATAGTCTAATAGCCGCCGGCAGGAAGGACCTCCTGTAGCGCTCTTTGGCACACCGTGGTGGGATCAGTCTGTGACTGAAAGTGCTCCTCTGCGTCATAACCATAGCGTGCAGAGGGTGGGTGACGTTGTCCATGATGGCCAGCAGTTTGGCCAGGATCCGTCTCTCCGCCACCTCCTCTAGAGTGTCAAGGCTCATCCCCAGGACAGAGCTAGCCTTCCTGATCAGCTTATTTACCCGAGAAGCATCACAGGCTTTGATGTTTGCTCCCCAGCACACCACTGCAAAAAATATGGCACTGGCCACCACAGACTGGTAGAAGGTATGCAGTAGTTTACTGCACACGTTGAAGGACCTGAGCCTCCTCAGAAAGTAGAGTCGGCTCTGGCCCTTTTTGTACAGGGCCCCGGTGTTACCAGCCCATTCCAGCCTGTTGTCCATATGGACTCCCAGGAACTTGTATGACCCAACCATTTTCACATCCATCCCCTGTATAGGGACTGCAGTCAGTTGTGCCTTGGTTCTCCTGAAGTCCACCACCATCTCCTTTGTTTTGCTGATGTTGAGCTGAAGGTGGTTCTGCTCACACCACAACACAAAGTCACTGATTGTGCTCCTGTACTCCTCCTCCTGCCCACCCCTGATGCACCCTACAATAGCAGAGTCATTCGAGAACTTCTGTAGGTGGCATGTTTCAGAGTTATATCTGAAGTCTGAGGTGTAGAGGGTGAACAGGAAGGGGGATAGGACCGTTCCCTGAGGGGCCCCTGTGTTGCTAACTGCCCGTTCGGACACACAGCTCTGTAGTCGCACAAATTGTGGCCTACCGTTCAGGTAGTCCGTGACCCAGGAGACTAAGGGTGCTTCCACTTTCATCATCTTCTCATCCAGTAGCAGGGGCTGAATGGTATTGAATGCACTGGAGAAGTCAAAAAACATAACCCTCACAGTGCAACCTGCGTTGTCCGGGTGAGAGTAGGCCCTCTGCAGAAGGTAGATGATTGCATCATCCACCCCGATGTTGTGTGGGAATGCAAACTGCAGGGGGTCCAGTGATGTACACACCAGGGGTCTGAGGTGAGCGAGGACTAACCTTTCCAGGGTCTTCATGATGTGGGATGTTAGCGCTACAGGTCTGAAGTCATTCAGGACAGTGGGGTGTGCCTTCTTGGGCACTGGGACGAGGCAGGATGTTTTCCACAGCACAGGGACCCTTTCTAGGCTCAGGCTAAGGTTGAAGAGACGCTGGAGTATTCCACACAGTTGGTCAGCACAGACCCTAAGCACCCTTGGGCTGATGCCATCAGGGCCCGAGCTTTCCACTGGTGTAGTCTCTCCAGCTCTCTCTTCACTTGGTTGGTGGTGAAAGCCAGCCCAGGTGGGGGGATGGGGGAAAGGGGGGTGTTGAGGATCAGTCCAGGGGGAGCAGGGGCGGAGGTGGTGTCACTGATTGTCTCAGCAGAGGTGTTGTGAGCAAAGTGGGAGTGGGACAGCCGTGAGGGTGTGTGGTCTGGGGAGCTGGAAGGGAGGTGGACAGGGCCAGTATCAAACCTGTTAAAAAATTGGTTCAGCTCATTGGCTCTGTCCTGGGTCCCCTCCGTCTGCCCACTGTTTGACTTTTTGAAGCCAGTGATATTTCTCATACCCTTCCACACCTCTCTCACCTGGCTCTGCCTCAGCTAGTCCTCCATCTTCTCCTTATACACTCTCTTCCCCTCAGCAATCCGCAACTTCAGCTCCCTGTGGACGCTTTTCAATTTGTCATTGTCCTTGTCCCTCTCCTTGAAGGCCCTCTTCTTCTCATTCAGCAGGGCCTTCAGGTTGCTGGTGACCCAGGGTTTATTGTTTGGGAAACAGCGTACCTTCCTGGTGGGTACAGTGTTGTCTACACAAATATGTTATAGTAATGATGACAGAAGAGTCAGTCACTACTGTGTCATACTGCACATTTACTGACAAACCTGACTGAGGTGCCATTTGAGAAATGTCCAGGGCATGAAGGGTTGGTGCAGTGTTGGACACTTATGAATGCATCATTTACATCTCAAAGAGTCTTCTTAATCTCCTCAGCTCTTCATTTTCAGGTGCATGATGTGCGTCGATAAGAACACCTGTTGCGAAAAACATTGAAGCCAGACAGACTTCAAAGAGTGTGCAGTGTGGCTTGGGCAGCTAACACCAACATTATGAATTAGATGGAGCCCCATTGACAGATCCTCTGGTTGTTTTATGTCCATTTGCCTCATGCCAAAGTGCTCTTGGTTTCATGTGATGTAACTGATAGTTTACCAGGGAGAGTGCTTACTTACTTTGCCAGGGAGTATGCCATCCATGGTTTATTGATTAGGTCCGTAGTCAGAACACAGAGGTTTCATGGTTCTTTGATGTAACTGTGCCCAGCTGGATCACATCGATGGTCAGGTTCTGGGAACACATCTGCAGTTCTGCACTCACACACATTCATCTATTTCCAGGAAGTAAGAACAATTCACCAGAATCATTCAGAGGATTCAGATAAATATCTATTTGATTTCCAATCAAACATTTTAAATGGAAATCAGAGAAAGTCCATTTGATTTCCAATAAAAAACATTGGGAAATTGAGGACATTTTCTTTGAATCCTTATTGAGTATTTCCTTCTGTCATTTCAGTGTGTTACACCTAGCCACCTGTGAGAGCTGTAAGCAATATCCCAGTAAAGCCAGCTCCTTATTAAGAGGTTTTAATGAACCTGTATACAGTAGGTTCTGTTGATGCTGAGACAAAGCCTGTATAAACATTATAAACCATCTCTTGCTGAGACTCCAAGCCCTTGATCTGTTGTTTTCATCCCTCCCATATGGATCCATGTTAATTAGGTATCAAAGGTCCTATAGGCTGACACTGCTGTGCCTCCCTGATTTCCCACTGTCCCAACCCTGTGTCACTGGGGAGAGAGGAGGCTGCTGAGCTCAGGTTAATTGAGCCAAGGTAGGGCACATGATATTATCCCCTGAAACTCAATCAGACACAGTCAATTAGATGCCTTGCGGAAATGAGATGCCATACATGGATTTATTGCATATTTCCATCAATTAAGATTTTTCGAGTAGGGGCAGTGGTGTTGAATAGCTTGAGGAAGACACTATGACATTTGTTCAACAACTATACTGAACAAAACTATAAACGCAACATGTAAAGTATTGGTCCCATGTTTCATGAGCTGAAATAAAAGATCCCAGAAATGTTCTATATGTGCAAAAAGCTTATTTCTCTCCAATTTTGTGCACACATTAGTTTACATCCCTGTTAATGATCATTTCTCCTTTGCCAAGATAATCCATCCATCTGACAAGTGTGGCATATCAAGAAGCTGATTAAACAGCATGATCATTACACAGGTGCACCCTGGGCTGGGGAAAATAAAAGGCCACTCTAAAATGTGCAGTTTTGTCACACAACACAATGCCACAGATGTCTCAAGCTTGAGGGAGCGTGCAATTGGCATGCTGACTGCAGGAATGTCCACCAGAGCTGTTGACAGGGCATTTTATGTACATTTCTCTACCATAAGCCGCCTCCAATGTCGTTTTCAGGAATTTGGCAGTACGCTCAACCGGCCTCACAACCGCAGACCACGTGTAACCTCGCTAGCCCAGGACCTCCACATCCGGCTTCTTTACCTATGGGATCGTCTGAGACCAGCCACCCATACAGCTGATGAAACTGGGGAGTATTTCTGTCCGTAATAAAGCCATTTTGTGGGGTAAGATTTATTCTGATTGGCTGGGCCTGGCTTCCCAGTGGGTGTGCCTGGCTCCCAAGTGGGTGGGCCTGGGAGAGCATAGGCCCACCCACTTGGGAGCCAGGCACACCCACTGGGAAGCCTGGCCCAGCCAATCAGAATTTACCCTTCCCAGTCGACCCTTCCGAGTCATGTGAAATCCATAGATTAGGCCCTAATGCATTTATTTCAATTGACTGATTTCCTTATATGAACTGTTACTCAGTAAAATTGTTGAAATTGTTGCATGTTGCGTTGATACTTTTGTTCAGTACAGTAATGACATTTGAAATGAACACAATCTTAAAAACAACATGGGGTCTTTTTGTGTGCTAATCATACTGTATGTGCAACATTCAAGTTTGACTGTAATGCAATATTCAACTTCAGTATAAAACCAATAAACCACGGGAAAATTGTTGGACCTATATTATTTTCCTATTCTTAACTATTTATTTCATGAAATGTCTATAATTGCAGCGTATACATCAACAATTTTATCCAGCATACATATTAGAATAGTCAAGTCGGGCCACTGAAGAGGATATCTTTCTGGCCACTTCCCACAGTCCCTGGAGTGCCATCAGTCTGGCAAGCGAGTCTATGTTTTCTCAAACGTTCTTATTAATGAAGGGGATCCTGACTGAGTGTTTGAGGTCGAGGGTGGAGTCCACCTGTTCGCTGGAAAACAGGTTGTGCCACTGGGTCACAGGCTTACGAGGGTTGGACAGCATGTCTGCCCAGTGCCTCAGCTGGTTCCCTGGAGCATCACAACCCAGGAAGATCTTCCCAATAGCATTGTTCCTGGTCAACTTGTCATGGTCCCACACAGCAATCACCAGCTGAACCTTCTGGAAGGAGGGAGGGAGGGAGGGAGGGAGCAACAGAGAACATTCACTGCAACCTGTACTTCTACAGAGGAGGCAATCTGCAGTACAAACAATATCGGTTTTGGTAAACAGCTGAGGAATGGGGTTGGAAATATTTATTCACTCTCAAATGTATAGACTGAGCTGTGGATGCAAGGACTGAACATCTATGATATCAAAATGATAGTTTTGACCACGTTTTGACGCTATACACGTTGTTTTACAATTACATTGTTTACAAACTGTGGAAGAAAACAAGCTTATACACTATGTACAAAACATTAGGAACACCTGCTCTTTCCATGACATAGGTGATGTAAATGTTATTGACCAGGTTAGGTGATGTAAATGTTATTGACCAGGTGAATCCAGGTGAAAGCTATGATCCTGTACTGATATCACTTAAATCCACTTCAATCCGTGTAGATGAAGGGGAGGAGACAGGTTAAATAAAAAAATGTAAGCCTTGAGACAAGGATTGTGTGCCATTCAGAGGGTGAATGGGCAAGAAAAAATATTTAAGTGCCTTTGATCAGGGTATTGTATTAGGTGCCAGGTGCATCGGTTTAAGTGTGTCAAGAAGTGCTCAACAGTTTCCCATGTGTAAGAATGGCACCCACCCAAAGGACATCCATCCAACTTGACACAAGTGTGGGAAGCATTGGAGTCAACATGGGCAAGCATCCCTGTGGAACGCTTTCGACACCTTGTAGAGTCCATGCCCCGACGAATTGAGGTTGTTGTGAGGGCAAAAGAGGGTGCAACTCAATACTAATATTTTGTATACCTGAATTTCAGCTTGTTTTGGTGGGATGGAGTTTCACCAGGCGGTGTAAGTTAATAGACCAATAAGAAAGAGTTCCAAACCTCTCTGCCAATAACGTTTCGTTCTTTTCAGTTTTCCCCTCCCACTCAGACCACTCCCAGACAGTCCTAGCTAAATTCTTGCTTGAGAAATGTGTCTTTGCTAAGAAGCTGTTTTTGTTTATTTTTGACATTTTTAATTGAAAACAATCACAGTAAAGTACTTAAATATTACCCAGAAATTATTTAATATTGACATAAAAACAGATGCATTGGACCTTTACAGGCTTCCAAACTGGCAGTGATTACAGGGCAAAACTGGCAGTGACTACAGGGCAAAACTGGCAGTGACTACAGGGCAAAACTGGCAGTGACTACAGGACAAAACTGGCAGTGACTACAGGACAAAACTGGCAGTGACTACAGGGCAAAACTGGCAGTGACTACAGGACAAAACTGGCAGTGACTACAGGGCAAAACTGGCAGTGACTACAGGACAAAACTGGCAGTGACTACAGGACAAAACTGGCAGTGACTACAGGACAAAACTGGCAGTGACTACAGGACAAAACTGGCAGTGACTACAGGACAAAACTGGCAGTGACTACAGGACAAAACTGGCAGTGACTACAGGGCAAAACTGGCAGTGACTACAGGACAAAACTGGCCAAAAGGAAATGGCAAAATGCTCAAACATTTAAAGAGCAACTGGAGGCAATAAACAACTTCTCTGATAGAAAACGACATATTTATTCCAGTGTCAAAATTTACTACAAAGTGTAAATAGGATAATTTTGGTCATAAAGTCTGTCTCGTCCAAAATAGACATTTGTGAAATAATCAGGAAAGGTTTTCCTTGTGTTTAGTTTATTTAAATCGTGCCACAGCTGCCATCAGGTAAGTAATTCAGAGCACAGCTGCATCAAACCTGATCGTGATGCCCATGGTCATTCGATAACCCTATGGGGAATAAGAGGCTACTGAGACTAGTCAGGATCGAGGCGAAGATGAACGGAGCAAAGTACAGAGAGATCCTTGATGAAACTTTGCTCCAGCGCACTCAGGACCTCAGACTGGGGCGAAGGTTCACCTTCAAAACAGGACATCGACCCACTGCCAAGACAACGCAGGAGGGGCTTCGGTACAAGTCTCTGAATGTCCTTGAGTTGCCCAGCCAGAGCCTGGACTTGAACTCGATCGAACATCTCTGGAGAGACCTGAAATTAGCTGTGCAGCGACGCTCCCCATCCAACCTGACAGAGCTTGAGAGGATCTGCAGAGAAGAATGGGAGAAACTCCCCAAATACAGGTGTGCCAAGCTTGTAGTGTCACACCCAAGAAGACTCAAGGCTGTGATCAATACCATAGGTGCTTCAACAAAGTACTGAGTGTTGTGTAATTTCTAATTCTTTATAGCTCCCTGAATATATTCAGCTCTGTATGTTACAAGCAGAGACAAGATCTCTTTTTCCTCAGCAGATGAGGGTAGGGTGTAGGCAGCTCCCTACCACTCAGCAGCCTGACCCTTGACCAGAGAAAATGAACCGGAGTCAGGAGACTCTTCCCAGGGACAAAGGCTTCTTATAAACCTCCCATTCTTCTGACTTACATCTAGACATGTATTAAAGAACATGTGGTTATGATAAAGCCCTCGGCTATATGATGGGGTGAGGGGGGGTCAGTTCTGCTCCTACCGTTGTAAATTGACTTCACCTCCAGGTACAACCCTAGTTGCAGGAATAAATAGGCTAACTGTTTGTAAAGGCAATTATGGTGGGAAATGACCAGAGCATGATGAAGAGCAGGATGCAGAGTCAGGACGTGGCCCTATTAGATCTTGAGAAAAGAGATTGACTGTGCCACTATTGTCTTCTAAAAGGGGTTTGGAGACCCGTGATGGGGAAAGAATAGAACTAGTATAACCCAGTGGGTGTGGCCAAATGTGTTCTAAAACTGTATAAAAACCAGAACTTTGAGATGTACGGGAGTGGTTCCTGCAGGACACTCGGCTTCGTTGTCTTTTTGCAATAAAGTCTATCTTGCTTCTACAAACTCCAGAAGTGCTTTTATTTTTTAGTTAGAGGAAGAGTTTTTTCCACGACATGAGTAAAAAGTCAGAATACTTATATAAATGTGATATTTCGTTTCTAAAAACCTGTTTTTGCTTTGTCATTATGGGGTATTGTGTGTAGATTGATGAGAAAAAAAACAATTTGATGAATTTTAGAATAAGGCTGTAACCTAACAACATTTGGAAAAAGTCAAGGGGTCTGAATACATTCCGAAGGCAATGTATATTGTGTTATTTATTGACGGTCCATAACTATCCCCACAGATAGGCTATCCAAAGTCAAACCAATTTTGCTTGCTAGCTAGTCTAGGCTACTTCCAAACACAAGACCTGGTTAAACTGTTTCAAGTTATCTAGAAAGGTGAGAGTATACCCACATCAGAGATACCTACATCAGAGATACCCACATCAGAGATACCCACATCAGAGATACCCACATCAGAGATACCCACATCAGAGATACCCACATCAGAGATACCTACATCAGAGATACCCACATCAGAGATACCCACATCAGAGATACCTACATCAGAGATACCCACATCAGAGATACCCACATCAGAGATACCCACATCAGAGATACCTACATCAGAGATACCTACATCAGAGATACCCACATCATAGATACCCACATCAGAGATACCCACATCAGAGATATCCACATCAGAGATACCCACATCAGAGATACCCACATCAGAGATACCCACATCAGAGATACCTACATCAGAGATACCCACATCAGAGATACCCACATCAGAGATACCCACATCAGAGATACCCACATCAGAGATACCTACATCAGAGATATCCACATCAGAGATATCCACATCAGAGATACCCACATCAGAGATAACCACATCAGAGATACCCACATCAGAGATACCCACATCAGAGATAACCACATCAGCGATACCCACATCAGAGATACCCACATCAGAGATACCCACATCAGAGATATCCACATCAGAGATAACCACATCAGAGATAACCACATCAGCGATACCCACATCAGAGATACCCACATCAGAGATACCCACATCAGAGATACCCACATCAGAGATATCCACATCAGAGATAACCACATCAGAGATACCCACATCAGAGATACCCACATCAGAGATAACCACATCAGCGATACCCACATCAGAGATACCCACATCAAATCACGCCTCCAAGACACAAATCTCATTCTCCATCGCATTTTCTAATGAGGAGAATTGAAACCGAGGCTAAGTCAGGAAGTTCAGCCCCCTTTAAGGTTTAAGACTTCCTGCTACTCCAATCTGACTCCTATGCATTTTAAATTGATGGGGCACTATAACCATAGAAGTTGAATTGGTACAGCATTCTCACTCAAGGGAGCATCAAATTATAGCCTCTTACAAGACACGACTCAAAACAATAACAATACGATCGTACTTACTTGAATTTTCTCGAATGACACTAGAAACGTAAAGGATTCGTTGAAGTAGGGATTCAGTGTTTGCTTTTTAACAGACGTCTTCTTTCTCTTCCACTTCTTCTTGTCCAGAGCTAGCTGCACTTTTACATAGGGATCTATAGTGTAGATGAATTAATTTACATAGTGATCTATAGTGTAGATGAATTAATTTACATAGTGATCTATAGTGTAGATGAATTAATTTACATTGGGATCTACAGTGTAGATTAATGACACTATTATTTGTAATAATCAAAACTGGCCACAAAAATAATGTAGCATTATTTGTAATATTCATAACTTAGCCTGTTTAATCCAGAGCTGTTTTGTAACAGTCCACTCCTTGTTACTCCATGTCATATGTTTGGAATAAGACACTGAGTACAAGGAGTGGAATTTCAGCACAAATCATAACTAGCCCACTTCACAAAAACAACCATTCAGTCTTCCTGTCAGAGAGCCAGGGCTTGGTCCTACCTGATGAGCCCCTCATATCCATACTCTTTAGGTTCTTGGCTTCCAGGATGACAACAGTCAGTTTGCTGGTGGTGGGGACATAACGCAACGAGAAGCAGATCTCCCCCAGAATTATATCCTAGAATCACAGAAGGTAACCAGAAACGACATGAACAACCAGGTGGAAATACAGTATGTAGGCCTGTAGTATTGCAAGGAAAATTAGGCCTACAGCTGGATTTTAGAACGTTGTGGTATTCAAATGCCAGAGGTAGGCTACAATTAAACAATTTAGTTCCTGTTTTTGTATCAGCGTTATGACTGGTCCATTTGGGTCCAAACATCAAGTCACATCCTAACCTCAGACTTGGAGGGTTCACTAAGGTCTTTCCACTCCTCGATCACATGGTTCCAGTCGATGGTTCCCAGCTTCAGCCTCAACTCCCCGATGATGTCATGCCTGGAGAACCGATCGAAATCGAACACCTTCATGACTATGGTGGACTCATTGAGCTCAGCCTTTTCAATCTGGACACAAGACAGTCAGACAAGAGTCAAGAGTGGTGCAGAGACACAGATTCACTTACACTGTGAACTGTATATAACAGTAGCCTGGCTAGAAAGCTTTAAAGCATATAAAACATTCGATATGAATAATCCCTCTAATACCTCAAATCTGAAGTGTTCATTGAAAACGGGGTTAAGGGTTTTTCTGTAGACCTTAGTCTCGAATGTCTTTGACTTGTTGGGGGTGATGTAGACTTTGACGTAGGGGTCAGAGGTGCCACCCAGGTCCATAGCTGCCAGAGCTGCAGCCTGTTTAATCCCCACTGTCAGCTGCAGGGGATGAGAGATGGCAGGAGAGTCAAAGACAGTAGAAGAAAGGCTACACACACATGCAACATCACTGTAACACACACATGCAACATCACTGTAACACACACATGCAACATCACTGTAATTCCAACTGATGTATGAGAGAAAAATAAAGACACACTGAAGTATACTTAAGTGACATTCCTCTCTTGATATGTGTGATAATTCATACACTATACTGTATATACAAAAGTATGTGGACACCACTTCAAATTAGTGCATTCGGCTATTTCAGCCACACCTGTTGCTGACAGGTGTATGAAATTGAGCACACAGAAACGCAATTTACATAGACAAACATTGGCAGTAAAATGGCCATATTGTAGAGCTCAGTGACTTTCAATGTGGCACCGTCATAGGATGCTGCCATTCCCACACATGAGTTCATCAAATTTCTGCCCTGCTAGAGCTGCCCCGGTCAACTGTAAGTGCTGTTATTGTGAAGTGGAAACATCTATGAGCAACAACGGCTCAGGCGTGAAGTGGTAGGACACACAAGCTCACAGAACGGGACCGTGCTGAAGCAAGTAGCTCGTAGAAATTGTCTGTCCTCGGTTGCTATACTTACTACCGAGTTCCAAACTGCCTCTGGAAGCAACGTCAGCACAATAACTGTTCTTCAGGAGCTTCATGAAATGGGTTTCCATGGCCGAGCAGCCGCACACAAGCCTAAGATCACCATGCTCAATGCCAAGCATCGGCCGGAGTGGTGTAAAGTTAGCGGCCATTGGCTCTGCAGCAGTGGAAATGCGTTCTCTGCGAGCCAGGCCTAATCGCCCAACATTAGTGCTCGACCTCACTAATGTTCTTGTGGCTGAATGGAAGTAAGTCCCCGCAGCAATGTTCCAACATCTAGTGGAAAGCCTTCCCAGAAGAGTGGAGGCTGTTATAGCAGCAAAGGGGGGACCAACTCCATATTAATGCCCATGATTTTAGAATGACACGAGCAGGTGTCCACATACTTCTGGTTCTGTAGTGTATCTTGTGTAATCTGTGATTAAGTGGGAACTCTGGTTCTATGGCTTGTGGTGGTTACAGTGTTTTGATAAAGTCACAAGTTCAAAAGACTAACTAACCTCTTGTGCCTTGTGTTCTAGAGAGTAGAGTAGTCTTCCTCGGTTTTTAGCTGAGCCGTAGTCTGCATCCTCTGAGCCAGGTTGGACCTGCCCATCAAGAACACTGTCATAGCCTGAACCAGCCAATCACGTTCACCGGCTAGACAATCAATCCCTGAAGCAGTGCCCCATCCTAACAGACAGCTAAGGCCACACCTCTACTTCACTACTCCACAACGGTGACCAATTTAAACAAGAAGAAATTGATAGAATGGAGCAGACGCTCCGAGTTATCACACCAAGACCAAGCTACTACTACTACTACCTTTACTTACTAGTGATGTAGTAATGGAACCAGGAACCTTTTGTAGATTGATCTGATGGTCTGGCTTGCTCTTGCTCTTGTTCTTGCTCTTGTTCTTGCAGCATTTCACACAGAGACAAATAATACACACCAAAAACAGCAAGACGATGGTGGCAAAGATGGTGTAAATAGCCCATCTTGGCACTGCGTGAGACAAAAAAGACAGCAGTTTGTCTTATTATGACACACTTCTGAAGCATGAGGCAAGAGCACAGCCAGCAAGATTTTTGTGAGATAAACTTGTAACAACAATTTGCCTCGCATTTATTTGACAGCAGCAGCCCCTAGCTGCCGAGTCCTGAGAGTCGGCGTAGTCAAGAAGTCTCACACATCTGAATCATGCAGCAAGAACACGGCCAGCAGGATTAAGGAGATATAAATGCATATAACAAGTGAAAATGGAGACCTAAGAAATGTGCACTTGGAGTGGAATTAGATACGACACATGGAAACAGCTGCCCGGGAAGGCAGGCAGCTCTACCCGGCCATGTCTGTTAAAAGTGGGACAGTTGGGGGGGCAGCATAAGGGTGCCCCCTCAGGGAGGACGGAGGAGAAGGGTGTCAGAGGAAGAGGGAGGTGGATGGGGTGGGAAGAGAGGTGGAGGGAGAGGTGGGAGAGGTGGGAGAGATTAGTGCGTTACTCACAGGGAATCTTGTTCAGCAGCTGGTCTATGAACCCGAGGGTGGCGTTAGTGTGGCTGGCAGTAGTGTTTTTATTAGTAGTGGTAGGGGTTACGTTGCCATTTGCTAATGGGGTTTTAGGAAACATGGTGTATGTCAAGGATAAATAGCTGAGACCTAGAATCGAGAGGAAAAATCAAAAACAGGCAATGAGGAAAAGCTCAGGTTGCTACGGTGTCTGCTGACAGTAACTGTTACTCTAACACAGGTTCTTTAGTGTTGCTCCATAGCAGCCTCTTCTGGTTAGATAAAGCACAAATCATTTTCATTGCCTTACATACCATTTGTATTTTTAAGGTTTAAAGATAATTGTGAGATCCTAGCTTTGATTTTGAAACTATTTGCAAACTCAAGTTATAACCCCCCACCCATTCTTGCTTAACATCCGTTCTTTGAAAACATTGTGCCTCTGCTTGCAAAAACTTTGTTGCCATGACAGAGGAGAGAGCGGATACTTAACCATTGTTAAACAACTGCAGGGTTGAGCGCTGACAGCTCCACACGGGCAGTAGCCCATTAAAAGAGGATGTGCTGCATGCCCTGAAAACATTATTTTAGACAAAATGGCCATAGCACAGGGGCTTACTTTTCTTTACTTTACATGTACACAGCAAATTGGCCAGTGTTACCTAGTGTTGATTTTTCAGTGTAACATTTCTAGAGTTGATTCAGGAGTTAAATTAACTATGTAACTGTTAAATTAACAGTCATTGGTGTTAAAGAACCCCAGTGTTGGTGTTAATAACCAGTGTTGAACCAAAACCACACCGATCAGTAGATTCTTCGAATTGTTTGTTTCAATATCTATATTTTTGTATGTACATTGATATATAATAATCCAATCTATTACTTAATTTATTGCACCATTACTAAAATGGTTGTTCCAGTTAAGATGCTTTAGGTAGTCTCATATCTTAATATTCCTGAGGTTGCGGGTGAAAATGTTATATATCCCCACACTGGCCAGCATAATGTGACTTGCAGGCCTGATGTGGCCTGTAAGCTATGAGTTTCAGGCCACTGTATTAGGTTAAAACTATGCCCTCAAAATAAGGCCTTATAAAATACTGAATGTATTATATTGTCTTAAAGAATTACATTTTAATGACAACATACTCACTTAGGATCTCACTTGGTGAAGGCCAAACAACTGAAAATGTATGAATGCAACAACCATGTCTCTGTCACTAACAAACACAGTCACGGGTGGTAACTCTATACAATTCATTGAAAGGCACTTTGGGAAATATACAAATAAGACTTTAAACTAATCAGTGTGTTAATTTAACACTGAAAAGTGTGCACCCATATAGACACTGGAACAGTGTTAAATGTAACACTCTCAGTGTTGATTTAACCTGTGAGCATTTGCTGTGTAGTAAATACAGTTGACATGATTTGAGAGTTAGAACAAAAGTATCACAAGAGCTTGTATCCCAAGAGCTTGTACCCCAAGAGCTTGTATCACAAGAGCTTGTACCACAAGAGCTTGTATCACAAGAGCTTGTACCCCAAGAGCTTGTACCACAAGAGCTTGTACCACAAGAGCTTGTATCACAAGAGCTTGTACCCCAAGAGCTTGTACCACAAGAGCTTGTACCACAAGAGCTTGTACCCCAAGAGCTTGTATCACAAGAGCTTGTACCACAAGAGCTTGTACCACAAGAGCTTGTATCACAAGAGCTTGTACCCCAAGAGCTTGTACCACAAGAGCTTGTATCACAAGAGCTTGTACCCCAAGAGCTTGTACCACAAGAGCTTGTACCCCAAGAGCTTGTATCACAAGAGCTTGTACCCCAAGAGCTTGTACCCCAAGAGCTTGTACCACAAGAGCTTGTACCACAAGAGCTTATACCACAAGAGCTTGAGTCTTTGTTCACATGAACACAACCAACAACCATACAACAGCCCAAAAAACCTTAATCAATAGACACCTATATTCCGACAGAATCAAGTTTTACAATATAGGAAAGCGTATATGTAAACACAAAGTTAACACTCACTGATTCAGTACCAGTGTAGTTTGTATCCTTATTACTGTAGCCTACTTGAAGACTGTATTACTTTGTCCTTTATCCATCCAGTTCTCCAGCAAGAGGGAGTTACAGGATAACAACAAGTGAGGGGAAGGAAGTCACTTCGCCCTGAAAGTCTGAAAGTGGCTGGATCAGCCCATAAACGTTCTGTATGAAGTGTTTGATCAGTGAGAAGAAGACGTGATCGCATGGGAAAGATAAATAACTATTCTTCTGCTTATACCAATATGCATTTTGCATAGTTCCTTGCTAAGTAGATAAAGGCCAACTTAGTTAGGCTGTAGTCTTTAATATTGTTCCTACAGAATCACAGAATCACAGTTTAATTTAGAATAACATTTTTGAGTAACCTATGTTACAGATTCGTATTACTAGTATTAAACAACACAATAAGCTTTGAATTCGGTTTAACACACATCTTTCTGTAGTGTTCAAGTAAAAAAAAAAAACAGCAATACAGTGTTTAAAATGTACAAACACACACATTTAGGTAATCTATTCACAGAGTTCATGCATGTGTCAGTATACCTAATGAGTAACACAACAAAGATATTTCCAGAATGACACACCCATGGTTTTGACTATAGTACTCAGAAAACCCTGTCTATTAGACAGTCACTTGATAAGCTATTTTTAGAGAGGCTTGAGTGGGTTTCTTTTAAATGTGTAAATCTTACACTGGTATGTTGCTTGACTTACCTTTTGTGCAATGATGACAGATATGTTTGTTTCCAGAACTTTTTATTCTAATGGTGTTTGTTTACTCCCAGTCATCCCTTCCATCCATTTTGTTACAACTTGTAGATAGGTATGGTAGGAAGCCAGTGGAGGCTGGTGGGACGAGTTATAGGAAGACGGGCTTGTTATTGTAATGACTGGAATGGACTCGGTGCGCGCGCAGGAAACACGTACAACATTGGAATGCTTGGCTCCATCTCAGGATTGGAAGAGGAGAGACGTATGTTTGAATAGGAGATAGTTCAGTAGTCTGGAAATGTTTTATGCACATGGGGTAATAGCCTTCTACAGTAGAGTATCAAATAACGTATTGGAGGGAAAGCACAAGAAAACAAAAGCATTTGCATTTACATAAGAAGTAGCATAAAAAAAAACGGTTCTGTTACATCACTGTGCAAAGTGACAATCGTCCCGCCATGAGTTGACAGTCTCGTCTGACTACTTTGCATTCATGCTGAAAGTTTTTATGCCCTCTTGCAATTTATAAATATGGTTTCCATGACAAATAAACAACACAGTTGATGGTTGATTAGATCAACACAAATCAATCCAATCAATATCAAATAGGTTTTAGCTGCAATATGTTATGCAGTAC
Source organism: Thymallus thymallus (assembly GCA_023634145.1). Classification (NCBI taxonomy): domain Eukaryota; kingdom Metazoa; phylum Chordata; class Actinopteri; order Salmoniformes; family Salmonidae; genus Thymallus; species Thymallus thymallus. The sequence goes on from CM042413.1 coordinate 3,895,287, forward strand.
AAATCTCATAATTTGTGTAGTTTTGCTTGTCCTACTACTCCTGTACAGCAGGTGGCAGTATTGTATAAATAGCTGTAGAAAGGTAGGACAGTCTGACGCTCTCTCACACTAAAGCTTACTGCTTTCAAATGGTTTTCTGCGCTGTATAATTTGTTCAACATATGTGGACGTTTGTCGTCATAGCCTATTCAAATCGACCATTTTGCAAGAACGAATGCCTTCTAAAGTGTTCCTGGAAGTCAATTGGAATTGTTTTCATGGTTAAGAAACTTTAGAGAGTTTGGAGATTGTTTGTGTTATTATTTTTCAAACGTCTCCCCTTCCGCATTATCTAGCAGGATGGTTTTAATGGTGCGCAACCCCGATGTCAAGCAGGTGAGACAACGTCATGTCACACACCCTGCGGCAAAACGGTCTTTTGACAATAGTCAACAGAAAAACGACTTGTCTATGTTTGAGCAATGTTATTGCATGTTTATTTCCGTCTCTAGAGAGATGCAGCTCGGGCTGTTGTTGTTGCAGTGTCATCAGATGCAATTTTTGACCCAGAAGCTGAGCAAGTCCACGGAGCAGCAGAACCTTTGAGAAAGGGAGAGGCCTTTTCTTTCATCAAGGTGAACATTTGATTCATTTTTAAGCACCCATTATGTATGCACATTATGTAGCAGTGTTGCAAAGTGACATTCAAAAACTGTTATGCACATAGAAATGGAATTACAGTGTTTACATAAATCTAGTTGGCCTAACTATATTTCTATGGTTTCATCCTCCTCAGGCCATCCAGGTAGTGAATGAAAGACTGCTGACCATGAATTCGGATGAGACATTACTGTTTGATGTGATTCTGCTGTCAAGTGACAGTGAAAAAAAACACTCAAGGATCATTGCCGGTGCAAAACATTATGGTATGGAATACACTCTGATTCAGGCCTACAATAGGGCTATGGGAGAGTACACAACAAGATATGCAAAATTATCACTATTTTTCTATTTCTGGTATTTCCCGACAGGTCTTGATATTGGCAGATTTTGCTTCTGCAACAAGGAGGAATCCATTGAAAGCCTGCAATCAAACAATGTGAATCTGTTCCTGTCAACAGATCCTAATGATGTGTGCAAGGCCTTACAAAAGGGTGTGGTGTTTCGAAGCCTTACATGAACTCAGAAACAAACCTTTAATTTGGTGGACAGTGTTTTAATGAAATACCCCCCAACCCCACACTCTCTTAACCCAACTGTTATTCAACATATTTTAATTGTTTTATTTAACCTTTTTATTTAACTAGGCAAGTCAGTTAGGAACAAATTCTTATCTACAATGACGGCCTACCGTCATATATAAGTTCCCCTGTTTCTTTGGGCATTGTGTCAGGTGTTCCAGCAGCCCTACTGTACCATCAGACAGACCCGCATCGTCAGACAGTCGATCAGCTCAAAGTGGCGTTCTCAGGAGACGTGATTGGATCCTCAGAGGAGATGCTGATTGGCCTAAGAGAACAGGGCTTCACCGAGACCCAACTCCAGGGCTTTAAAACGGCAAAGGTACAGAAGTATTACAACATACCTGTCCTACCCTTCAAGAAGACACGGCTATATAGAACCGCAACAGGTTGAATGGCTTACTTCATATGTTCCTAAAGGTTCTATATAGAACCGCAAAGCACTTTTTATTTTTAGCAGTGTATACAATACTGTATGGGTTTCCATTGATTATGCACTTACTATATGTGAGTTGGTTGAATTACTCGCTCTCTTACTGAATAAAAGTATTGCTGTCTGTACTCAAGGATTCCATTAAAGACTTTGCCGTGTTGATGGGAGAGATGAGGAGGAGGTTTGGGTTGGAGGGCAGCCCCATCTGCACCAGCCTGATGACAGTGTGGAGCTCCAGGGATGTGTGTTCCAGCGCTCTGAAGACTCTACGAGGCTGGGGACTGCTCGTGGACGAGGCCTTTTGCCTGGCCGGAGCCCCTTGTAGCCCCATCCTTAACTTGGTGCGGCCTCACATACTCTGCCTCGATGGCCTGTACCAAATGGAAGAGGTGTTCACTGCAATGTCATGATGGATGGGAAGAAGATGTACGTTTTATTTGACCTCCCCGGCATTTTTATAATTACTCATTCCTACAACAGCTGCCACCTTCAGTATATCATTGAACCAACTGCTTAAACTGATTGTTGTGTAAATAATTATTAAAATATTCCTTTACTCTTGATTTATTTTATTTTTTACAAAGTACAAAAACTCCAAGCACATGATGAATGACACATTTTTCCCCAGGAGGTGAGGTGCATATAAGCCTGCGTCAATAAGAATCTCCATAGCTCCAATATTTGAACCTGTGAATTAGCCTCGGGTAGGTCATGTGATGCGATGGATGACAGGTCAATTGCAACAAGTAACCAATGACGTGTATAAACACCTCTCAGGAAAGACTGTATCCAGTGGATGGATCCTTACTCTACAGTCAAACACCACAGAAGTAGTAGAGAAGCCATCAGAACTTGCATAACATTTTTTATTATTAGAAGCTTGTGCGTTGATGTCCGAGTCGCTCATTTGGTAAGATACAAAGTAGATATGTTTTTAACAAATGCTAGTTAATTCCTAAAACGTCAGCGGAGTGTATTATTAACTGCATTAGTCATGTTTGTTTTGCAACTGGACATTGCCTGCATTATGCAGTAATTCTATATGAATTATGTAGTGACAAAGATGGATTGCTGCAGAACATGGTGAAATGATACTGCTTGAACCCTTATTACAAGTCTAGGGACCTTTTGTGTTTGTAAGGCTCGACAGGTTCTAGGGGCACTGAGGAGATCCTTATAACATCCTGTGTATCTTTTCTGTTTGTTTTGCTATACAGTGTTCCCCTCACAAAGTTCAAGACCTTGAGGCAATCTATGTTTGACACAGAAAGGGATGTCTGTCATCCTTTCCTTGATTCCTACTGCAACACCTTTGACGACGATGAAGGTGAGCCCAGCAAAGGAACTATCCTGAACAAAAATATAAACGCAACAATTTCAATGATTTTACTGAGTTACAGTTCATATAAGGAAATGCATTAGGCCCTATTCTATGGATTTCACATGACGGGGAAGGGGCGCAGCCATGGGTGGGCCTGGGAGGGCATAGGTCCACCCACTTGGGACCTACTGGGGAATAAGGCACAGCCAATCAGAATGAGTTTTCCCCCACAAAAGCTCCCAAAAAAATAGCTTTATTACAGACAGAAACATTTCTCAGTTTCATCAGCTGTCCGGGTGGCTGGTCTCAGACGATCCCGCAGGTGAAGAAGCCGGATGTGGAGGGCCTGGGCTGGAGTGGTTACATGTGGTCTGCGATTGTGAGGCTGGTTGGACGTACCGCTAAATTCTCTAAAATGACGTTGGAGGTGGTTTATGTTAGATATATTAATATTAAAGTATCTGGCGACAACTTGGTGGACATTCCTGCAGTCAGCATGCCCGTACCTTTTCCGCTATGCAATCTGGTTTCCGAGCTGGTCGTGGGTCATTTAGACTCTGTCAATCACCGCATTCTAATCGGCAGACTCAGCAGCCTTGGTTTCTCAAATGAATGCCTCGTCTGGTTCTCCAACTACTTCTCAGATAGAGTTCAGTGTGTCAAATCGGAGGGCCTGCTGTCCGTTCTCCTGGCAGTCTCTATGGGGCTGCCACAGGGTTAAATTCTTGGGCCGACTATTCTCTGTATGTATCAATGATGTCGCTCTTGCTGCTGGTGACTCTGATCCATCTCTACACAGACGACACCATTCTGTATACATCTGGCCCCTCTTTGGACACTGTGTTAACTAACCTCCAAACGAGCTTCAATGCCATACAACACTCCTTCCGTGGCCTCCAACTGCTCTTAAATGCTAGTAAAACTAAATGCATGCTTTTCAATAGAACGTTGCCCGCACCCGCCCACCGGACTATCATCACTACCCTCGACGGGTCTGACTTAGAATATGTGGACACCTACAAATACCTAGGCGTCTGGTTAGACTGTAAACTCTCCTTCCAGACTCACATTAATCATCTCCAATCCAAAATTAAATCTAGAATCGGCTTCCTATTTTGCAACAAAGCCTCCTTCACTCATGCTGCCAAACATGTCCTGGTAAAAATGACTATCCTACCGATCCTTGACTTCGGCGATGTCATTTACAAAATAGCCTCCAACACTCTACTCAGCAAATTGGATGTAGTCTATCACAGTGCCATCTGTTTTGTTACCAAAGCCCCATATACTACCCACCACTGCGACCTGTATTCTCTCGTTGGCTGGCCCTCACTACATATTCGTCGCCAAACCCACTGGCTCCAGGTCATCTATAAGTCTTTATTAGGTAAATCCCCGCCTTATCTCAACTCGCTGGTCACCATAGCAACACCCACCCGTAGCATGCGCTCCAGCAGGTATATCTCACTGGTCATCCCCAAAGCCAACACCTCCTTTGGCCGCCATTTCTTCCATTTCTCTGCTGCCAATGACTGGAACGAATTGCAGAAATCACTGAAGCTGGAGACTACCATCTCCCTCAATAACATTAAGCATCAGCTGTCAGAGCAGCTTACCGATCACTGCACCTGTATACAGCCCTTCTGTAAATAGCCCACCCTACTACCTCATCCCCATATTTATTATTTTTGCTCATTTGCACTCCAGTATCTCTATTTTTCACATCATCATCTGCACATCTATCACTCCAGTGTTAATACTAAATTGTAAATATTTCACCACTATGGTCTATTTATTGCCCTACCTTCCTAATCTTACTACATTTGTGTACTGTGTATATAGATTTTCTATTGTGTTATTGACTGTACTTTTATTTATCACATGTGTAACTCTGTTGTTGTTTTTTTTATTGTCGCACTGCTTTGCTTTGTCTTGGCCAGGTCACAGTTGTAAACCTACCTGGTTAAATAAAGGTGAAATAAATAAAAAATATATATATTTCATGTGCTTTAAAATTGATTTCTATATTGTACTGCATAATACCTACACTACACTACATTGATACGCATCAATAGGGATTAAGAAGTGAGTATACACAATGCACTCTGGGTATTTGGCTACACACCACTGGCCCTTTGGGGATTACAGAAAGTTCACTCTCCTACATGTGTGCGCTGGTATTACGGTTGCTGTCCTTTCAGAGTCACGAATCTGTCACACACTGAAGGCCTGTAGGTTCGCCACTGCGTAAACATGTCTGCAATAGATATAAAGGCTGTTAAGATGTTAACGTTTCAAGAAACAAGTTAATATATTTGGCCTGGCGAAGTGGTTTTATGCGCTGACTGTATGGAAGCTGATAATTATGTATTTTTTCCCTCGGCTGGACTCGGGAAGAAATTACGAGTCCTCACTGTCCAAGACCGAGTCAAGACCGAGTACAAATGTATCCGACACCGAGAGAAGACCGAGACACTCAATATGTGGTCTAGAGACCGGAAGTTACTAGCTTTGAATGAGAGTGGAGTTGTTGCACACAACATTGTTATTAAAAAAAGAAGGGTAAAAATATGTTTTATTGTCACATAGACCGGATATGTGTTGTTTTACAGGCCCAGCCACAGTAGTACGGCGCCACCTGGAGTCAATTAGGGTTAAGTGCCTCGCTCAATTGCCTTGCTAAGATTTTTCACCTTATCGGCTCGGGTATTCGAACCAGCAACCTTTAACTGCTGGGCTACCTGCAATTACAATTCAATTACAATTCGACACAAATACTACAGTGATAAATAACAGCAACATATTGAATTAAGTCCCGGCTATTGATTGTCTCTGGAAATATACTTTTTTTCCCCCCAAGCTTTCTGTGGATATAAGGGCTTTCTAGTCTATTCTAAGATCAACCCACTGTATCCTACAGCTCCCAAGCTTTCTGTGGATATAAGGGCTTTCTAGTCTATTCTAGGATCAATCCACTATATTCTACAGCTCCCAAGCTTTCTGTGGATATAAGGGCTTTCTAGTCTATTCTAGGATCAATCCACTGTATCCTACAGCTCCCAAGCTTTCTGTGGATATAAGGGCTTTCTAGTCTTTCCTTTATGGCCCTTTCTATACTTTCTTTAATCCGGGCGTAGCAAGTAAAGGTGGTTACCATAAAATTGACAGTAGTTTACAGGCAGCTCGTTGGCAAGTAAAATTCTGTATTTCATATTCCAGTACACTTACTGTAATATAAATACGCTATCAAAGCAAGTACTGTGTAATGACACACTCCAATACTGTAAAATGTACTGTTTTATACTGTAAAAAAAAAAAAGCACACTGATTAAACACTAATCGTAATGAATGAATGAATGACTAAATTAACAACATTATTTGAGGGGGGGTTGTATTTTACAGAATTTTACTGTAATTACAAGGGATTGGTGCAAGCAGGTTGGCTGCTAGGTAACGTGTTACACATTCATATGGATGAATTCATATTTGGTGTTTTATATCACTTGCACTTCTAGTGGCCTTAAAAAAGGCTTCCAAACTGGCAGCAACTACAGGACAAAACGGAGGACATGGCGAAATGCTCAACCATTCATGGTTTAAGACTTGCTACCACTCCATTTTCTCCCCTATACATTTCAAAATGATGGGGCACAATAACCATGTATGGTTAAATCGGTTACATCATTCTCACTCCCGGGTGCAACAAATATAGCCTCTTACAAGGAACACTCATGTTAACGAGCCATAAAGAACAATACCATACTAGTGGTCAAAAGTTTTTTCCCGCTCCAAAGGTACGGTACTGTACTGTATTCTCTGGGGTTGAATTACTTTACCATTCGGAAAATACAGCAATTCTTTATCCACCCACAGCATTTTCCCACAATGCGCCATCATTTACAGTATTCTGCACTAAAACAATTCAGTATTTTACTGTTGATAATATTATTACCGTAGAAATGTGTTTTCCATTACAGTGTAGGTGAAATTGCTCCAAGGCTATCAGCTCAAGAGATGTAGCCATTCTCACAATGACGGAACATTTATGATTGTTGTACATGGATTTATCTGATTGGAGTACAAAATGCACTTGTTTGTATTGCTCTTCTCAACCCTGCCTGCTGGTAACAAGGGCCTTATCATGAACAAGCGCTAACAATGGGTTGAAGATATCAGCGTCTATACTGCCAGCTATTTACCATTCAGGTTAGCAAAACTCATGTGAGACATGATCATTAGATATTTGGTTTGTTAAGGACACACCTCCCAAGCTCATATAGGACAAGTTAATGACCAATCCTGGCACTAGGCTTTTGAAAATAGAAGAGTGATGGCTTTAACAGGTCGAAATTGCACTGGCTTTAATGCCAGCCGAATATAGAACCCAATAAATAGAGCGTGTTTCTAAGATTGATAGAAAGTGAAATAAAATAATTATAGAGAGAAAATACACGTGGGCTATAGCATTTCTTTAACTGGTGATTAAAGAATTGATGAAAAATGCTGTATTTGTCTCTGAATGTGGGGTTTATTTATGTCAAATTCCAATTCCAATATGTGTGTATATATATACACTACCATTCAAACATTTGGGGTCACTTAGAAATGTCCTTGTTTTTGAAAGAAAAGCAAATGTTTTGTCCATTAAAGTAACATCAAATTGATCAGAAATACAGTGTAGACATTGTTAATGTTGTAAATGACTATTGTAGCTAGAAACGGCTAATTTTGTAATGGAATATCAGCATTTGTGGGTTTGATTACAAGCTCAAAATGGCCAGAAACAAATAACTTTTTTCTGAAACTCGTCAGTCTATTCTTGTTCTGAGAAATGAAGGCTATTCCATGCGAGAAATTGACAAGAAACTGAAGATCTCGTAAAACTTGACTGTGTACTCCCATCACAGAACAGAGCAAACTGGCTCTAACCAGAATAGAAAGAGGAGTGGGAGGCCCCGGTGCACAACTGAGCAAGAGGACAAGTACATTAGAGTGTCTAGTTTGAGAAACAGACGTCCTCAACTGGCAGCTTCATTAAATAGTACCCGCAAAACACCAGTCTCAACGTCAACAGTGAAGAGACGACTCCTGGATGCTGGCCTTCTAGGCAGAGTTGCAAAGAAAAAGCCATATCTCAGACTGGCCAATAAAAATAAAAGACTAAGATGGGCTAAAGAACACAGACACTAGACAGAGGAAGATTTGAAAGAAGTGTTATGAATAGACAAATCTAAGTTTGAGGTGTTCATATCACCAAGAAGAACATTCGTAAGACGCAGACCAAATGAAAGATGCTGGAGGAGTGCTTGACGCCATCTGTCAAGCATGGTGGAGGCAATGTGATGGTCTGGGGGTGCTTTGGTGATTTGTACAGGGTAAAAGGGATCTTGAAAAAGGAAGGCTATCACTCCATTTTGCAACGCCATGCCATACCCTGTGGACGACGCTTAATTTGAGCCAATTTCCTCCTACCAGAGGACAATGACCAAACATTGGCAGTAGAATGGCCTTACTGAAGAGCTCAGTGACTTTTAACGTGGCACCGTTCATCAAATTTCTGTCCTGCTAGAGCTGCCCCGGTCAACTGTAAGTGCTGATATTGTGAAGTGGAAATGTCTAGGAGCAACAACGGCTAGGCCGCGAAGTGGTAGGCCACACAAGCTCACAGAACAGGACTGCCGAGTGCTGAAGTGAATAGCACATAAAAATCGCCTGCCTTTGGTTACAACACCGAGGTCCAAACTTCCTCTGGAAGTAACGTCAGCACAAGAAATGTTATTCAGGAGATTCATGAAATGGTTTTTCATGGCCGAGCAGCCGCACACATCCTAAGATCACCATGCGCAATGCCAAGCGTCGGCTGGAGTGGTTTAAAGCTCGCCGAGCATTTGATACGCGTTTTCCGGAGTGATGAAATCACGCTTCGCCATCTGGCAAATCAGGGAAATCTTTACGCTACAGCAGAAAATTACATTCTAGACGATTCTGTGCTTCCAACTTTGTGGCAACGGTTTGGGAAAGGCCTTTCCTTTTTAAGCATGACAATGCCCCTGTGGTGCACAAAGCGAGGTCCATACAAAAGTGGTTTATCGAGATCGGTATGGAAGAACTTGACTGGCCTGCACAGAGCCCCGACCTCAACCCCATCAAACACCTTTGGGATGAATTGTCCACATACTGTTCTTTTTGGTCATGTAGTGTTTTAAAATATCCACACTTCTCTTTGAGGACCATGTTGAACTTTCTGCTTGTGTTTTTCCTTCACAGATCAACTCAAGCTCAACAGAGTATTACTAAACTGAGTAATACTACATCCAAGATTAAAACATGCTCTATTTTATTGTACCATAAACCTAATGAAAAGCAGTGACAGTCTGGCCTGAGGAGAGAGAATTGACTCGAGTCCCAATCTTTGTAACTATAAGGCTTATCTGCTGTTTTATGGTCAGAGGAGAGGAGCATGTCTAAGGTGGACTTTTCCCCTCATAAAACACACATTTGTTCTGGAGACGTCAGACAGTAACGAGAGCCACACGACTAACGTTTCATTCGCAAAGAAGTTAATGAAAGCAGATAGGTTTTTGAGATTTAGATTAGATATATTTGTCTTTGTATCATTATATGAGAAATGTGTACGTTATCTGTTTTGAGGGCAGAATGGACATCTTTGTCCTATAGGCTAGAGCATACAGAGAGTAAAACCGAGATGTGTTCAAGTGGAATGAAAAACCCGTATGATGAAATAATGTAAGGCATGACCTCCCTAGAATACGAGGAATAAGGCCATTTATGGTTCTATTATGGAACTACTAGGCCACAAGTTCTGAAGAATAATGAAAACAGGAACGCGTGGAGGCACGTTTAGTCCGTGGCTATAAATGTCATGCCTGTGTGCTGTAAATTTACAACAACCATCCACATGAACCAGACAACAAATAATAGAAATTTAAAGAAACCTTCAGGTTTTTCCGTTTTAACTTTGAGAAAAGGGACAGCATGACGAATGATTGCATAATATGATTTTACTATGGCACCACACACAAACCAAACACACGGAGAACAGGAAACCGTTGGCCAGTGGGAGTCTGCCTTGTATAAGGAGGGAACAGAAGCAGGAGACAGATAGGCCTATTTTACTGTCTATGCAAGCATCAATGTTAACTACACTGTAAAACATTTCCTGTTGTTTTTATGGTAGTTGTCTGTAAGTTACCGTAAAAAAAGGTACAGTATGTTACCGTACCGTATTTTACTGTATCCAATACTGTTACTGTAATATTTTTTTACAATTATTTTTACAGTAACTGGCTGCCTGTAAATTACCATAAATCAACAGTACAGTGTGTTACTGTAATCTTTATACAGTAATTGTAATTAATTAATTATTTTAATTAATTGAGGGGAAAGGGGGTTTGTATTTTACAGTATTTTACCATAATTGCATGGGATTGGTGCAAGCAGGTTGGCTGCTAGATGTAAGGATTTATGTTCAGAGAGGTCTCTGGAAACCTTTATGTTTTTCAGGTTTAGTGTCCAGAGAACTCTCTGGAGATATCTATGTTCTGTTTGGGATTGGTCCACAATAAGAGGCAGCTGCTTCTAATTGGGCTGCCTATTTTAGTTCAGTATTCCCACCTGTGTCTGTGGGTTTCTGGGATTGCTCTTTTTTTTGTGCACGCCTGTACGTGTTTTACAGGGCAAAACAGACCAAAGGACATTACAATTGTTCAACCATTAAAGGTTTGAATCTGGCTGCCACTCCACTCTGTCCCCTATACACATTACATTTTTGGAGCATTACTACCACATATCCGTTAAGTTGTTACAGCACTCACATTAACGGGTGCTACAAATGTAACCTCTTACACGGCATGCCTCAAAATATGTTAATGAGCCAGAAACAACAATACCATTTACCCACTAGTGGTCAAAAGGTTTTAGGCGCTCCAAAAATACGGTACGGTACTGTATTCTGTGTGGTGGAATTACAGTACCATTCGAAATACAGCAATTCTTTCCCCGCCCACAATAATTTCCTGCAATACACCATAATTTACAGTATACTGCAGTATAATGCTTCACAGTATTTTACTGTTGATAAATGTGCAAATGTACCATTTAAATCAGTGTTCCATTACATTGTAATGTTCTGTATTATAAAAAATCAAAAACATATATGTTTTACACACTTTGCTTGGTTGGTTCACTTCAGATCTTGATGGCTCTCAATCCAATCAGAGTTGTTTGAAGAAGTTGCTTAGTTACCAATCCCACGATAATGTACAGTTACAGTAATGTACTGTTAAACCAAAGTTTCTTTAGAATTTACAATATTATTTACAGTTTATACCTAAAAACACCCAGAATGCATTGCCATTTACAGTATTTTTAGACATAATTCAAACTACAATGGGTTATTAAGGAAACGATTGGTAGTAAGATTGTTTTATTCTTCAGATGAGAGATGATGGAGGACCTTTTAATGGCTGGAACTCAACACAGGGGAATTAGACTACGGGATACAACCTAGTTTCAGAGACCATTTTACTCCTGCCCAAACTCACTGTGCTCATCTGCGATTCTACACCACAAGTCTAGTTAATGCAGGTCAACAAATGCTGGTTATCATTATTTGTTTTTATGTAGTTAAAGAGATTTAGATCTTGGAGGTCAGGTATGTGGACTGACAATCTGACCAGATATTGGCAAAAAGAAACCCACCATGCCTACACCCAGCAACCCACCATGCCTACACCCAGCAACCCACCATGCCTACACCCAGCAACCCACCATGCCTACACCCAGCAACCCACCATGCCTACACCCAGCAACCCACCATGCCTACACCCAGCAACCCACCATGCCTACACCCAGCAACCCACCATGCCTACACCCAGCAACCCACCATGCCTACACCCAGCAACCCACCATGCCTACACCCAGCAACCCACCATGCCTACACCCAGCAACCCACCATGCCTACACCCAGCAACCCACCATGCCTACACCCAGCAACCCACCATGCCCATGCAGTCCAAATGTCAGGATTTCTGGATGCGTTGCTTCAAGTACATGGTTAATAATAATTTCTTCATCAGTTCTGCACATTATGTTCATATTCTTTATTTGCATGATGCAAATTAGTTGACAAGGGTCTCTTGGCTTGAGGAAATCTAGTTTGTGCTTTCAGTGTTGTGTTGTCACCAAACACATGGACATAAACAACATACAATCAGTCAACTAGTCAAGTACTCTTTATTCACAACAATTGATGGATGGCTCGAAAAAGCACCAATGAGACACTTTAAACCAACACTTACAGAAGGGAACATCATTTGACATTTCAGCATTGTTATCAGATATATTTAGAAAGAACAGGGTGTCCATGACAGTCTATATATACACTTTTCTAAAAACCGAAAAGGTTCTTCAGCTGTCCCCATAGGAGAACCCTTTGAAGAACACTTTTTTTGGTTACAGGTAGAAACATTTTGGTTCAAGGTAGAAGAACTCTTTTGGGTTACATGTAGAACCATTTCCACAGAGGTTTCTACATGGAACCCAAAATAGTTCTGCCTGGAACCAAAAAGGGTTCTACCTGGAACCAAAAAGGGTTCTCCTATGGGGACAGCCAAAGAACCCTTTTGGAACCTTTTTTTCTAAGAGTATAGTATCAGGTTCAGGTATAATTTTACCTACCCAGTCTATAGATACTTTGTAACACTTTATAATAACTTTAATAAATTAGCCATTACTTTAAAAAAAAATAAGTGTTATAAATGCTCATAAATAATAATGCTTATAAATGTTTTTAAATGTTTACGAATAATTAAGTAAATTTTTATAAATAGTTAGTTAATGCTTAATCATGAAAGTTATTATTTGAAAAGTGGTACTGACACTGGTGGTACAGGTAGGATGTATACATAAATCCCTATGACAACTTATAAATATAAAAATGTCAGTCAAGACTGTACTTCCTATGTAAACGTAGAAGTCTGAATGTCAATCAATCTGTTTTACAGTTTTTATTGAACCTGTATTAACATTTAGTGGTAAGAAATGTTGATAGAAAGAAAAAAGGCCATTTACAGAGACTGCACACATAAGATCCTTCACATCCACTGAACAGCCGATATACCGTACTGCCATCAGGGCACAGACTCAGGTCCTTTAAACCAAGAGAGTCACTAACAGTTTTGTACCGATATCGTTACATATTTTAAGTGAACACTTATTGGTGTGACTTGTGTTTATCTTGTAAGTATGAATATTTTATAAGTTCCTTCTTAAAAAATTCATTAATTCAAATAACTGCAGATTAGCCTAATTAATTAAACATATTTATTTATCATATTTATTATATATTTATCATCTAATATAATAGTATTGAATATAGAATAGTATCTTAAAATGTTCAAACAGCCCACTGTTTACAACTGTAACATTAGGCAGTCAGACTTCGATGGTAGTCCAGCTGGACACTTCAGTCGTTCCCCACATTTCCAGCCCTGTTGTCCTCTGGTTACAACTCAGCCGCCCAGTGGTAGACATTGGGACACATGTACTGCTTCAACAGCAGGTTGACCTTCTCTGTATCTCCTCCTAACCCACTGTGGACAAGCATACAGAGGGATACATTATGATATATTAAACCATGGATGGGCAACTTTGATGGGGGGGTGGGGACCGTAAAAAATCTCAACTCATCAAGAGGAGCCACAGTGACTTGCAGCCTGGTCTGCGTACCCACACCAATAACAAAAAAAAAATGGATAAGTAACCATGATGTGTTGGTGTTTCCTGCTGTACGTATCAAAACTCATAACAGTTTAACACAGGGGCAACTTGTAGGCCCATGGAATTGATCCGTGGGCCTACAAAAGGGCCCATCCCATGGTCATGAAGATGAGAGAGGGAGAGACAGTACGATGATCCTGGTGACATCATAGTAATACAACCTATAAATCAAACAAGTCAACATTCTCTGATAGTAATTATATTTCTATGTGTGACACTGACGTTACCTTTTCTTTGCACTCTGCATGCGTCGGAGGAAGGCGCAGATTGAGCTGTGCTTGGCTTTGGACGTCAGGTACTCAGAGTATCTGTTGGAAAACTCAATGTCCCCCAACTGTCTCGTCTGCGGGCCCGATCTGGATTCACTGGAATAACAGGCGGATAATTGAAATGGTGAAAACATGAGTATTAGTGCTTATATTGCCAATATGGTCTTTTTAAGAATATTTAACCAATGCAGTTATATGTCACACATGAAGCCACCATACTATGAGAGATTGGCTGATATGAGGAGCATGGACGGGGCATCTGTGTTACCTACCTCAGTCTGTCTTCAACCAGGGCATCCTTATAGTTCCTGGCGAACAGGGACTGGGTGTTTAAACGACTGATCTCACTCCTGATGATTCCCTCCAGATCCCGCTGGTTACTGTGGCGATGACACGTAGGATAACACACACCAGCTACCAACACCCACTACACATATACACGTGGTGTTCTGTAGCTCAGTTGGTAGGTCATGGTACTTGCATCGCCAGGATTTTTATTTAACCTTTATTTAACTAGGCAAGTCAGTTAAGAACAAATTCTTATTTACAACGGCGGCCTACACCTGCCAAACTCGGACGACGCTGGGCCAATTGTGCGCCGCCCTATGGGACTCCCAATCACGGCCGGTTGTGATATAGTCTGGATTCGAACCAGGTTGTCTGTAGTGACACCTCTAGCACTGAGATGCAGTGTCTTAGACCACTGTGCCGCTTGAGAGCCCCCAGATCAGTCAAGGTGATCTATAAATGAGTGGAAAAGAGAATCTTACCTCTCCCACAGAGGAAGGGATCCTGTGTGGTGGAAGAGAACTGTTGTGAGCAGCAACATCTGTACCAAGGTGATGAGAAAGGCCATGATGTTTCCCTGGAAAAATGCAATCATTCAATAGTTTGGAACTAACAAGAGAATCACCCTACAGTAGTACTATCTAGTCTTCAAATCACATAATCTGACCAAAAGTTGTATAATAATCGAATTAATCATACTGTAGGCCTACATGAGAAATATTTCACCAGATCTGAACACAAAAACAACAGTGACACACTAACAATCCCAGATGAGATCCACCCGATTCCTACCGGCCAGAGTCGCCAGACTAGCACTAAGAGTCTCAACACCTTAGAAGTACCTTGAGCTGTTCCATTCAGCTGAAGTGGTGGTGGCTTTCCAGACCTAACAGAGAGGAATGAGGGCAGCAAGTTACTCACCCTGGTCTGGTGCGACGTGGAGCAGAAGAGTGACCGTCACCTCAGAGAGAATGTAGGGTCGCTCTGTGCGGTCGCCTTATGTAGCCCTGGACGTTATTGACCCCTTTCACAGAACCCACGCGCTATGATGTCAGTGGTACCCTTCACAATCGGACTGACCCTATTTGCCTGTCTGACACATACTTTTATTGTGATTCCTATTTGCTTATGTCATGAAATCTCTGTTTGATTGGTGTTTTAAATCACGGCACAATGGCCGTGTTTGTTTACTTTATCTAATATAGATCAATCACATTACCGGTTTTTACTTCCTTAATTGGTTTGAACTGCTGCAGATTGCTACTGTTTGGCATGTACTTTTCACATGATGAAATCTGAGAAAATAAATGTCAGAGAACTGATTGCCTGACATACATTAAAAGTTAGGAGTAGATCCTAGATTATCAAGTATTTACCCACTGGGAACAGATGTCAGTTCAACGTCTAGTTTTGATTTACATTTTGTCAATTCACGTGAATTCAACATGAAATCAACAAAAACTATTTTACCCTGTCACTGGATTTAGATTAAAAGTTGGGTGACAAAATGCCCTTCCGTTGATGACTTTTTGCAAATCCAATCAGTTTTCCATGTTGATTCAAAGTCATCACATTTCGGTTGAAATGACGTGGAAACAACGTTGATTCAACCAGTTTTAGCCCAGTGGGTAGTTTGCCTCATTGGCACTGAAAATGTTAATGTGGCAGATGTATCGATTACAAGTACTGTAAGATTCTCTGACCAGTCAAGTCAGTTTTGACCACCATCATGTAAGATTCGACAGCAAATGCATCTATGAGTGTGATATTGTGTGATTGCTTTTTTTTAAATGTTTGTTAAAACTTTATTTAACTAGGAACAAATTTGTATTTACAATGACAGCCTACCTACAGTAGCCCAGGTATTCGAACCAGTGACCTTTCGGTTACTGGCCAAACGCTCTAACCACTAGGCTACCTGCCGCCTAAATGTATCTGGAAATGTCCTTCAGTCCACAATATGTTCATGCTGGATCTGCTACAGTATTTGGCAATAATAAAATGTTGTTGGAAACAAAAATAACTGTAGATGGCAGCACAGAGCCACCATAACCAGAATCATCAACGCAGGCTGAACTTATGGCCGATCTAGACGTTATTGCCTCCATAACCATTCAGGAGTAATTATAAGGTATATAGAGCTTCTTCTAGTAACATCTCTCTTTCTTTCTCTCTTTCTCTCTTTTTTTCTTTCTTTCTCTCTTTCTTTCTCTCTTTCTTTCTTTCTTTCTTTCTTTATCTCTCTCCCTCTGTGTGTGTGTGTGTGTGTGTGTGTGTGTGTGTGTGTGTGTGTGTGTGTGTGTGTGTGTGTGTGTGTGTGTGTGTGTGTGTTTTAAACGGTTATCAAATGTCAGCCTCCATCACTTTCAATAGGAATGAATATGTTATTGTAATTAGGCCATTTTCAAAAGTCTAATCATCAGGGACATACATTTGATATGAAAATCTCCACAGGAAAATAAAGCCTTAAATAAACTTCCTTGAACTTGAATAAACTTGAATGAACTTCACTGTAATGGCACTGTAATTCCACTATTGTGGGCATGGTATTGTTTTTCCTGGCTCATTAACATATTTTGAGGTTTGCCTTTTTAGAGGTTATATATTAGTGAGAGTGCTATACCAATTTAACTGGTAACTTAAAATGTATAGGGGACAGATTGGTCCAGTTCCCCTGAACTTTTGGACTTCAGTGATGAGGAGAAAACATCTTCTATCAGATGAATGCTGCCTCAGTTGCTCTGTCTCGTCCTCTGTTGTTGTGTCAAGATGGTTCTTCAGGTAGACCAAACCTGTATAGTAACAAATACACATATTGAATATTTCAGCAAGTTCTGCTTCATGAGGAAACTTAGTTAATCATATCACTGACATCTGACAAAGTCAGACTGTTTATTGGACTAAGATACCTGTTTATTTTCAGATACTGAGACTGAAGAGTCAGATGTTCGCTAACCTAAAAAGTTGTCTAATGTTGAGATTGGTATGTCTAGCTGTACCTATTGTGTAGGCTCAGAGTTATGTGCAAGATTAATTAATTTAAACCAATGAATCTACTGTTCTCTCACTTCACATACGTTACACATATACTCAATGGAATTAGAACGATGTTTAGACAACACATTATTTGTGAGAGATATTGACGTTGAATGAATACATAAATCATAATGTAATGAATGATATGGCCTACATCCACTCCCATTAATGTGTCATGAACGTCTTCATAAAGGTGTTATGAATGCTTATGTAAAGTTTAGATTTGATGTGATTGAATGATGTGATACTTGGCTATTCTCTACTTTCATACATCATCTGAGTGGTCTAACCAAATATAGTTAGCTAAAAAAAGAATACAATTTGAGACTTCCATCTGAGACTTAGTGGGTCTGGCTTTTAGATTAATGTTATCCTAATTTACACAAAAAAAAGTACATAGTTACAAATTCTAGGACTCTATAAATATGTCATGACCAAGTAACCTAATGTTGTTAGCTAGCCCAGATTTATTTGTATTTATTTCATTTAACATTTATTTAACTAGGCAAATCAGTTAAGAACAAATTATTATTTACAATGACGGCCTACACCCCCCAACTTGACATAGTGACAATGACGTGCTAGCCACAATAACGGCTATTATCATCGGGTGGTGGTTAGCCATATAGCTAGCTAGCTAGCTAACTAACATGCTAGGACAACTAGGCTACTAGCTGCTAAAGCCATCCATCAAGTTATTATGGAAGTTCAGACATCTGAATAAAAGTAGTTCCCTAGTTATGTCGAGATCACTACTTATTTATCTCATGATCTGTGCAACTGACTAGGTATCCCCCTTTCACTTCACAAAAGTTATTTTGTCGAGATCACAAGATAATTTTCTCGGCCCAGTTTTTCAAAATGTATGTAACAGGATTTCGGCTATGAGATAGGATTAAATGCAGATCAGGTAAATTCTGAATCTCATGTGCCAGATCCATTCAACTGATGTTACAGTCATCTCTGAAGGTTAGAGTGTTTTCAACTTCCATGCAGTGAGCCTATAGATTTACTGGACATCTGAGAGGCAGTGCATAAGTTCAGCAGCACTCCATATTTGGTTTTCACCTGGTTGAGTGTTTCAAATCTCTCATCCATGGATGTCACAGCAGAGTCGACCACAGTGTTGAAGTAGTTGACTTCAAGGTTTTTCAGTGCATCAGTCACTGGTTCATCAGGAGCCTCATAGCTGAAATGCCTCTTGCTGTTTCTCAGTCTCTTCTCTTTCAGAACAGCCTCCACATTCATTTCTTCACAAATGCTTTTGGTTGTTGTCTGGGCCTCAGAGAATCCAGTTTCCCGGTATGTAGTGAGGGAGGCATTTGCATTTGAGATTAAATTCACTGCGATCACTGCGTTGAGGCGGATTGGAGGAGCTTGTTCACCTTGTTTGTCATTTGTCAGTATCTCACACCATTCGACACACCAAATCAAGAAGCGGTAGGACCCAACTTCCTCTGCAAGTGCTTGTGCCTCCACTTTGGCCACAGGATCGTTGATCGTCTGTCTGACTTCCAGTAATGCCTCCCGAACCTCAGAAGCCTGATACCTGATTGCATGAACACTTTGGAGCCTACTCTCCCAACTTGTGTCACTCCATGACTTCATGGTTATGTTCACGTTATGTTCTAGAATTAACTATGATCTTGTGTAAGCTGCTAAAATCATAGGTTTATCGTCACAAAACATTGTCTTTAATCTGGATATTTCCTACCAAACGTCCAAGTTGTAAACACCATATAGACAGTTTGGTAACCCTTAAAGTTACAATGTTTTCGTAATCACATCTTCATTTAAACTTGAATGACATCCCAGAATCGACCTCCATGGATCCCCCAACTCATGAACATGGGCATTGCATCATGGAAATTAGCTTTAAAACAGCAAAAGTTTCTCTTACACCCCATGGCAGAATGTGTCGAATTGCAAAAAAATGTATCCACTGCCAAGTGGTGGGGCACTAAAATATGTCAAAAATATGTAAAATAGGTCCCCCAACCAAATCTCACTTAGGGCCCCAAAAAGGCTTTCAATACCTTTCTGATGCATTTCAGTGACTTACTGCTGCAAATACAAATTGTTACACCTTTCCAATATTCAAGTCATTTGAAACATATTCAAGTTATAATCCTTATGAACATAAAAACTTGGTAGCAGTTTCTGTGCCACAAAGGTATTTGTTTTCTTTAACACTGGTAAACAAATGTATTGTTAGGTGTCAAGTTATATGGCTACAATTTGATTAGGGTTTGAAGTGTGATTCTATGATTGCTTACTAAAAAGCTATTGTTTAAAGACTATAAAAAACAATAGTTAACCTTTTATATTTTAAATAAATTATGTATATTTGTTTGGCCCCGTGGACCACCACTCAGATTATATTTTGGCCCACCAAGCTCAAACGTTTATGTTTGTATCACCTGCAGGATCCTCCCAGATGTCTAACCCTGTGTAGATGTGCATTCTCTGTTTTAACATATGACCTACAGTGGGGAGAACAAGTATTTGATACACTGCCGATTTTGCAGGTTTTCCTACTTACAAAGCATGTAGAAGTCTGTAATTTGTATCATAGGTACTCTTCAAATTTGAGTGACGGAATCTAAAACAAAAATCCAGAAAATCACATTGTATGATTTTTAAGTAATTCATTTGCATTTTATTGCATGACATAAGTATTTGATACATCAGAAAAGCAGAACTTAATATTTGGTACAGAAACCTTTGTTTGCAATTGCAGAGATCATACGTTTCCTGTAGTTCTTGACCAGGTTTTCACACACTGCAGCAGGGATTTTGGCCCACTCCTCCATACAGATCCTTCAGGTTTCGGGGCTGTCGCTGGGCAATACGGACTTTCAGCTCCCTCCAAAGATTTTCTATTGGGTTCAGGTCTGGAGACTGGCTAGGCCACTCCAGGACCTTGAGATGCTTCTTACGGAGCCACTCCTTAGTTGCCCTGGCTGTGTGTTTCAGGTCGTTGTCATGCTGGAAGACCCAGCCACGACCCATCTTCAATGCTCTTACTGAGGGAAGGAGGTTGTTGGCCAAGATCTCGCGATACATGGCCCCATCCATCCTCCCCTCAATACGGTGCAGTCGTCCTGTCCTCTTTGCAGAAAAGCATCCCCAAAGAATGATGTTTCCACCTCCATGCTTCATGGTTGGGATGGTGTTCTTGGGGTTGTACTCATCCTTCTTCTTCCTCCAAACACGGCGAGTGGAGTTTAGACCAAAAAGCTATATTTTTGTCTCGTCAGACCACATGACCTTCTCCCATTCCTCCTCTGGATCATCCAGATGGTCATTGGCAAACTTCAGACGGGCCTGGACATGCGCTGGCTTGAGCAAGGGGACCTTGTGTGCGCTGCAGGATTTTAATCCATGACGGCGTAGTGTGTTACTAATGGTTTTCTTTGAGACTGTGGTCCCAGCTCTCTTCAGGTCATTGACCAGGTCCTGCCGTGTAGTTCTGGGCTGATCCCTCACCTTCCTCATGATCATTGATGCCCCACGAGGTGAGATCTTGCATGGTGCCCCAGACCGAGGGAGACTGACCGTCATATTGAACTTCTTCCATTTTCTAATAATTGCGCCAACAGTTGTTGCCTTCTCACCAAGCTGCTTGCCTATTGTCCTGTAGCCCATCCCAGCCTTGTGCAGGTCTACAATTTTATCCCTGATGTCCTTACACAGCTCTCTGGTCTTGGCCATTGTGGAGAGGTTGGAGTCTGTTTGATTGAGTGTGTGGACAAGTGTCTTTTATACAGGTAACGAGTTCAAACAGGTGCAGTTAATACAGGTAATGAGTGGAGAACAGGAGGGCTTCTTAAAGAAAAACTAACAGGTCTGTGAGAGCCGGAATTCTTACTGGTTGGTAGGTGATCAAATACTTATGTCATTCAATAAAATGCAAATTAATTATTTAAAAATCATACACTGTCTCTCACAGTTGAAGAGTACCTATGATAAAAATTACAGACTTCAACATGCTTTGTAAGTAGGAAAACCTGCAAAATCGGCAGTGTATCAAATACTTGTTCTCCCCACTGTATATGCATGTCAACACAGTAGAGCCCAGCAGGGCTTCCATGAAAGGGTCTCCTCCGGGTCATAAATTCTGCACACCCTCATCACCCTACTCAGCCCCAAGGGTTCTCTTCCACCCAATACTTTTGAACACAGATCGTACCTGTACCCAGTATCAGTAACCTGTTAATGCATTGGCCCATGTCTACTATATAGATTGTCTTTTAACTCAAGAGCTCAAGATGCAAGATGAATTCCTGAATAAAAGCCAATAAAGTGAACTGAACTAAACTGAAAAATGTAAAACATAAAGAAACCACGACAACGAATGACTTTGCTTTCGTGATGAGATGCATCTTCTAAACATGGAAGGTTGGGGCGGAACCCAAAGAGGATGGATGGCCAACTGTATTTAACGGTCCCACCTCTAACCTGCCACTGGGCACACACTGGTGGAATCTACATTGTTTCCATGTCATTTCTACGAAATGATGTTGAACCAACGTGGAATAGACGTTGAACTCACGTCTGTGCCCAGTGGGCTCTGTCTACCCCTTTAACCAAATCCTCTTACTGTGCTGGGGCTCCAGAGGGTGATAGGGACGTCGCTACAGACCCTGGTTCGATCCCGGGCTGTATCACAACCGGCTGGGATCGGGAGTCCCATAGGGCGGTGCACAATTGGCCCAACGTAGTCCGGGTTAGGGGAGGCCGGGGTAGGCCACCATTGTAAATATGAATGTGTTCTTAACTGACTTGCCTAGTTAAATAAAGGTTAAATAAAAAAATGTAAAAACAGTATGTCCTGGTCACTACATGCAGCAGGGTGGCACTAAATAGCACTGACAGTTAGCAGGGTGCCAGTGCCATCCATGTGACAAGTTGACCCATCACAGCAGCCCATGCTCAGCTCCATATGGCGCTTTCCAAATCCTCCTGGCACCCATATGCAGACACTACGTTGCATTGGAAGGCATTGATGGCTGCACTGATGTTAGCCTGGGTGTGAGTCTGTTTCTGCCCTCTTAGAGTTGGCAAGAGTACGAAGAGATCTGGGACCAGGTTGCATTGATGTGACCTAGGAAGAACCAATCTCAGTAAAAGAAGGCATAGCAGCACATGCCAAATGGAGCATCTGAGCCTGTGGAATGAGCCATCTGTGCTGCCCTGCCATGCAGAGTCCCTCAACGCTGCGAAGACACTGGCAGTTGTCTGAGTATCAATGCCCAGACACTTGATCCTTTTGGTACTTATTCCTCCTGGCTCAAATTTGAAACCTTTTACCATCAGCGAGAAAGGTGAGAGGGACGAGAGCCTCTTGGAGAAATACAGTTTAGGTGTTTAATGCTGTTAACAGATTTTGTTCGGCCGAGAAACTCAAGCCCCCTTTCTTCCCATATACTTCTGATAGTGCCTGCAGTGGATCTCTCACAATCCATCCTAGGGCTGCAGGAGGATGAGTGTGGCTCAGTTGGTAGAGCATGGTGCTTGCAACACCAGGGTTGTAGGTTTGATTCCCACGGGGGGGGGGGGGGGGGGGGGGGGGGGGGAGTGTAAGTATAAAAACGTATGCGTTCACTGTAAATATAAAATGAGGATGAGAGAGAAGCCAAGTTGAGCCAGTACCCTTCTCTGGTCTCTCTCTTCCTATATCATACGCACATTTAGCTATTTAAGTATCTCTTCCTGTTATTTACCTCTATAGTTAATTTAACCATGCAAATATTCACTTACCTGTTAATTTAACCAGACTGTATATTAAGTAAACTATTATTACCCTCACTTATATCATACACACATTTAGCTATTTAAGTATCTTTCTCTGCCATCGACCTGTATAGTTAACCATGCAAATATTTTTTTATTTATATCAACGTGCAATAATTGTATCATTATTTCACCTAACACTATAACAATATGTACATTCACTCATACTATGCAATGCGTTTCTATAGCTTTTTGCACTCCAGACTTTGTGTATTTTTATACTTTTTCATACTGCCGCACTATGTATAGCGTATCTGTCTTTTGTGTATTTCGTTCTGGCATTTTGCACCTGCCCTGTGTTTGGTAAAGTAATTTCCCCACTGGGATCAATAAAGTATCTATCTATCTATCTATCTATCTATCTATCTATCTATCTATCTATCTATCTATCTATCTATCTATCTATCTATCTATCTATCTATCTATCTATCTATCTATCTATCTATCTATCTATCTATCTATCTATGATGTTATCCTCAGAGGTGCCCCAAAATATATTCCAGTCAACGTGATCAAAATAATCTTGGAGCATGGATTCTGATTGATCAGACCAGCATTGTACACACCTGACCACCGGAACTTCCCTCAAGTCTTTGTTTGTAGGCGGGGAGGAGCAAAATCGTGGTCAGATTTGCCGAAAGGAGGACAGGAGAGGGCCTCATACCCTTGTCTAAAAGGCGCCTAGCAGTGGTTAAGAGTGGAATTTCCGCGAGTTGGACAGTCAGTGTGTTGATAGTCATTCGGGAGCATGGACCTCAAATTACTTTTGTTAAAGTCCTCTCCTATAATGAACGCTGCCTCCGGGTACACGGTCTCCAGTTTGTTCAGGGTCCAATAAAGATCTTTGAGAGCATTTTTTGTGTGTCGGCTTGGGGGCGGGATGTACACAGCCGTGACGATATTCCCTGAGAACTCTCTCAGAAGGTTAAAGGGTGACATTTGATGACCAAGTATTCCAAGTCGAGAGAGCAGTAGCTCGCAAGTTCCTGTACATTTCCCCATTGCACCACATGTTATTGGTCATGAAGCAGACACCACCGCCTTTGTTCTTGCCTCCTATCCGCTCAATGAACTGTAAAATCCTCTGGTTGTATATAATCCATTTGGATGTCGGAGGAAAGCCAAGTCTCAGAAAAACTGAGTATGTTGCAGAATCTGATTTCCCTCTGGAAGGAGATCCTCGCTCTGAGTTAGTCAAGTTTATTCACTAATGATTTAACATTGGCGAGTAGTATGCTAAGTAATGGAGGATGGGTCTCAATCTCGCCCGATGTCTCAATCTTACTAAGACCCCTCCATGTCTGTCTCTACGTTAGAATGTTAGTTTCCTTCTCTCTGGTAGGACTCCCAGGTCAGGAAAAAAAAAAAAGCTCTGACGAAGGCCTTGATGCCGAAAAGTAAAGCTTAATAAAGAGCAGTGATACAATTAAGAGCAGTGATACTATCAAGAGCAGTGATACTATCAAGAGCAGTGATACTATCAAGAGCAGTGATACTATCAAGAGCAGTGATACAATCAAGAGCAGTGATACTATCAAGAGCAGTGAGCAGGTTTCTTATTTTTTCCCAGGTTACCCAACGCCTCACCAAAGAGGGAAGGTCGGGTGGACGTTCATATTCCAATAGTTCTACCCGGGTGAATAAGAAGATGTGAGAAAAACACTAGAAACCTCCAAAGTTTTGTAGGAGCTCGAGGTGAGGCTACCATGTTCGCCAGCGCCATCTGTTATTGTGGTGCAGCAAATTGCTTATGTTACGAGCTCCTAACAATGCAGTCAAATGTCAACCAATTTAAATGTAAAGAAAAAAAATCTAAAACAAAAATCAAGAAATCAAGAATGGCGAGATGAATGTTTGGACGTTGAGAGCTTTTGTAGCACTCTCCAAATATCCACACATTTGAATAACATTGATAAATACTGGAATTCAAATACTCAGACAATTCATGTATCATAAGCTCTTCGTCATGTTTTGATAGGGATGCAATAAACGTTTAACGTTGCCTTTTTACAGTCAACTAGGGAAAAACACATGAGTTTTCAAGTAGAGATAGGAGAGTCATGTAAATACTGGGGAGAGTCGGGTCATTACTGAGGAGAGTCACGTGAACTCCACTGAACTCCATGATAAACTAATCATCAAATGGAGTTATTTTCATGAAGCACAAGGGTTTAAGTTTTCACTCGCTGCATCCACTACCATGTCCTCTAAAACCCAACATCAACTAATTTTGTCTCTCTTGATCTAGAATCTCCTCCACAGGAAAGTGTATTAAACTATTTCCTCCTCATAATCTTAAAATCATAATATTTTATAGACAAGGTATACACTGTGGAGAAATTAACATTGTTCATACTTTCTGTGGAATACATCCCACAACTTGGAGATACATACCAGGTCACCCACTTTGAATTTAAAAGATCGAGTATATTTAAATTAAGTCACCACAGAGGGTTTAATACGGATACTCTTGTGGTAACTGTTGTTATAGCCCCTTACTAAATCTGGACTACAGCCACATATCGCTGGGGATTTATCATCTGTAAATCCTGATTCTTCAGATATAGACTCTTCTTTCCTCCAAATACATTGTATAAAAAAAGTATAACAACCGTTTTTCATTAGATGCTAACGTGAATATAATGTGAACATTTCAAATAACGGGAACATTTCAAATGCAATATTTTATTCACATCACGTATCCAAACATTTATAATATGGACCAAGACAATAATACCAGTTTTCTCTGTGACAAAAGCATGAAATACATTGAATACATGGTTTAGATGTACAGGTTTATGGCACTGTATTTTAAAACACATACATCAGTTATATAGGTATACAAACTAGAGGTCTTCACAGATCCACCAGTAACCGAATACCCGAGACCAGATCTTGGACCTGAGCGGTCCTGATCGAGAAATCTAAATAATATCACAGGTCTGGGTCGGATCCGATATCATATAAAGGCATATGTGTAATTCTAACTGACTTGTATGGAAGGGCCCATACAGATCTGAATGTGACTGCTGCCGAAGAGAGTGAGAGATATCATTTATGCTGCTGCTCTTGCTTTTTACGAGAGTGAAGGGTTGTGCGTGTAGCTTGTTGTTGTCGTTTGCCAGTTATAAGTCATCAAAGCGGCTACAGTCATAGAGCCTCTGTACAAAAGGTAGGAGATACAGTATCTAATCAATAGAAGATAGGATTAAAATGACGGAATTAAAAGTTACGGGAGAAGGATAGGCTACAACGACCAAGAGACAACAGGTAGGCTGCTGCTTACTAAAGAAAATGCGCTGCAGACTAAATTAGCCTAGCTAGATAACGTTAGCTAACTTAATTAGCTTCTACCGGTTTGGTGCAGTCAGGACAGGTAATACTTAATCATATTTGATGATAAATAACCTAGCTATGGCAGCTAATAGTTTACTATAGCGCAAGTAGGCTTGGTTGGTTGCCGTCTCTCATCTCTCTCTCCCTCCTCTCTGCGCCTTATCAACTCTAGTTAAGTTTGCTTCCTTCACTCGGATCGAACCGGGTCTGGATACAATCAAGTCTATACGTAACGGGTATAGTTGTTTTCCTGGTCTGTTCGGAACGGGACTCTGTATTGCACAAATTAATTTATGCTTATTGGGTCTGTGTGGGAGAGTCCCAGGTCCATTTGGACCCATGAAGACCTCTTACAAACAACACAGGTACACTTTACATTCAAAGGATGGTTCAAACAAACAACCTAAAATCTTATGAATTAATTATGTTTCTATTTCTTCAGAATCACCCATGAGATGTGAGACCAGATATTCTTCCTGTTTGTCTTACATGACTCATGATATTTTCCATTTGTAATACACGTTCAGCATTAACATTCTTATTAGATGTGTAGAGCGAGGTATTGGCCACTTTATTTGCAAAAACATTTTTTTAAAAGAGCTGTAAGTAGGGGGACCACATCTAAAACACCTAAATGTGAGACAAGAGGATGATTTTGTGGGACATTCGCAGGACAGTGTAGATGAATAATCCCTACATAAATAAAAACATTTGGCAGCATTTGCATATGCATTTATATCTTCTTGAATTACTGTTTAGTAAGCAGAAGGTGTCAACAAATTATACTGAACAAAAATATAAACAAAACATGTAAAGTGTTGGTCCCATGTTTCATGAGCTGAAATAAAAGATCCCAGAAATGTTCCATACGAACAAAAAGCTTATTTCTCTCAAATGTTGTCCACAAATCTGTTTACATCCCTGTTAGTGAGCATTTCTCCTTTACCAAGATAATCCATCCACCTGACAGGTGTGGCATATCAATAAGCTGATTAAACAGCATGATCATTACACAGGTGCACCTTGTGCTGGGGGCAATAAAAGGTCACTAAAATGTGCAGTTTTGTCAGACAAGTCATTGCCAGTTTTGATGGAGCGTGCAATTAGCATGCTGACTGCAGTAATGTCCACCAGAGCTGTTGCCAGAGAATTCAATGTTCATTTTCTACCATAAGCCGACTCTCCAACGTCATTTTAGAGAATTTGGCAGTACATCCAACCGGCCTCACAACCACAGACCACATGCAACCAGGCCAGCCCGGGACCTCCACATCAAGCTTCTTCACCTGCGGGATGGTCTGACATCAGCCACCAGGACAGCTGATGAAACTAAGGAGTATTTCTGTCTTTTGTGGGGAAAAATTCATTCTGTTTGGCTGGCCTGGCTCCATAGTGGGTGGGCCTATGCCCTCCCAGACCCACCCAGGGCTGCGCCACCGCACAGTCATGTGAAATCCATAGATTAGGCCCTAAAGAATATATTTTAATTGACTGGTTTCCTTATATGAATTGTAACTCAGTAAAATAATTGAAATAGTTGCATGTTCCGTTGATATTTTTGTTCAGTATATATACTTTCATAAGCGCAATGTGACTGCAAGAGACAGGTTGGAATGTCTGACTGAAATATTGGACAAATCAACTTTTTTTCTAAATTGGTGATGTTTGAATTTGTTGATAAAATGTGGGACATGATTGTTTGGTTGTGGGACAAAACGTGTGACTGTCCCGCACAATCCGGGACATGTGGTCACACTAGCTATAAGCTCTCTCAAAATAAATAAATGTGTCTATTTTCTCTTAACATAATATGCAGACAGTTTCTGTCTTATTGATCCAAAAGGGGTTTAGTGAGCCACAGACACCACACCAAACATCAAGGCTGTCTTTTTAATCCCTAACACTCCAGGATAAAGCTTGCCTCCCTCAGTTCATGTAGAAAAGCCTCTGTTACATAACCATAACTAAAGCAGCAGAGGTCTTGATGCTATCCACAAAAAGACTACTGAGCACCTCGTTAGTTTTGAGAAAAAAGTGACAGTTTGATTGGTGGCGAATTATTAAAACAAATCATGAAATACTTGAATGGTTTTACACTATTTAATTATGTATTATTTCATTTAAATGTTTTATCATGATTTAATTATGTATTATTGCATTTACATTTTTGATCATTATTTAATTATGTATTATTGCATTAGCATTTTATATCATTATTTAATTTAAATTTTCTGGTTGAAAATTTTTGTGGCTTTGGTAGAACTAATAAACATAAATTCTAGACCCCAACTTTACTAAAAAGTGTAAGTAGGATAACTTTGGTTATGTGGGCGACTTTCACTGAACGAAACGATTGATTTAACATGTAAAATGTTCGTTCCATGTTTCATGAGCTGAAATAGAGGATCCCAGAAATGTTCCATAAGCATAAAAAGCTTATTTATCTAAAATTTTGAGCACAAATTAGTTTACATCCCTTTTAGGGAGCATTTCTCCTTTGCCAAGATAATCCATCCACCAGACAGGTGTGGCATATCAAGAAGCTGATTGAAGACAGGTGCAATTTGTGCCGGGGACAATAAAAGGCCACTCTAAAATGTACAGTTTTGTCACACAACACAATGCCACAGATGTCTCAAGTTTTGAGGGAGCGTGCAATTGTCATGCTGATCCACCAGAACTGTTGTCAGATACTTTTATGTTAATTTCTCTACTATAAGCCGCCTCCAATGTCATTTTAGAGAATTTGGCAGCATGTCCAACCAGCCTTTCAACCACAGACCATGTGTATGGCGTCGTGTGGGCGAGCGGTTTGCTGATGTCATCGTTGTGAACAGAGTGCCCCATGGTGGTGGTGGGGTTATGGTATGGGCAGGAAAATGCTACGGACAACGAACACAATTGCCTTTTAGCAATTGGCAATTTGAATAGCACCAAAACACTGTGATGAGTTCCTGAGGCCCATTGTGAGGCCCATTGTGAGGCCCATTTTTTTTCAAGGTATCTGTGACTAACAGATTAGGGCCTAATACATTTATTTCTTCATATGAACTGTAACTCAGTAAAATCTTTAAAATTGTTGCATGTTGCGTTTATATTTTTGTTCAGTACAATGTGGGAGATTTAAGGAGTAGTTAATGGTTAATTCTTCATATTTGTGGTGTGGGTTTTTACTTCAATTATGCCAAGTCATGCCTGCTAACACCGGAAACATGTAGAAACAGCAACAATAAGGAAAGGGTTAGTGGGGGAAAAAATGATTCCATTTGTGTTGGTGTTAAAAATGATTCCATTTGTGTTGGTGTTAAAAATGATTCCATTTGTGTTGGTGTTAAAAATGATTCCATGTGTGTTGGTGTTAAAAATGATTCCATGTGTGTTGGTGTTAAAAATGATTCCATGTGTGTTGGTGTTAAAAATGATCCATGTGTGTTGGTGTTAAAAATGATCCATGTGTGTTGGTGTTAAAAATGATTCCACGTGTGTTGGTGTTAAAAATGATCCATGTGTGTTGGTGTTAAAAATGATTCCATGTGTGTTGGTGTTAAAAATGATTCCATGTGTGTTGGTGTTAAAAATGATTCCATGTGTGTTGATGTTAAAAATGATTCCATGTGTGTTGGTGTTAAAAATGATTCCATGTGTGTTGGTGTTAAAAAACAATCCATGTGTGTTGGTGTTGATTGTTACAAGGTTGTGAAGAGTAAATTCCTGGGGGTTACATTACCACATCCCTCACCATCATCATATTTTTGAATGACTACCTCATCTCTGTACCCCACACATACAATTATCTGTAAAGTCCATCAGTCCAGCAGTGAATTTGAAACACAGATTCAACCACCAAGACCAGGGAGGTTTTCCAATGCCTCACAAAGGGCACCTATTGGTAAAATTGTTTTTTTTAAAAGCAGACATTGAATATCCCTTTCAGTATGGTTAAGTTATTAATTACACATTGGATGGTGTATCAATACACCCAGTCACTACAAATATACAGGTGTTCTTCCTAACTTAGTTGCCGGAAAGGAAGGAAACCACTCCGATTTCACCTTAAGGCCAATGGTGACTTTAAAACAGTTACAGAGTTGAATGGTTGTGATAAGAGAAAACTGAGGATGGATCAACAACATTGAAGTTACTCCACAATACTAACCTAAATGACAGAGTGAAAAGAAAGCTGTACAGAATAAAAATATTCCAAAATATGCATCATGTTTGCAGTAAGGCACTGACTCCAGAAATCTGGCAGTGGCTTGTGATTAAATTAAATGTTCACAGAACCGCTTCTTGCAATTTCGAATGAGGTTCTCTTGTTCAGATAAGTAGACTGGAGGCAGGGCATGAAAGGGATAACAAATCAAGATGTTTCTGTTGTCCGTTTCGGGAAAGTACCTGCATAATTGCACACCCAGCTCACTCAGGTGCTTCGCTATATCACATTTGACATTGTTCGTAAGCTTAAGTTAAATTGCACACAAAAAATCATACAATGATGGAAAGACCTGTGTGTTGTCCTTGTTAATGCAGACAGAGAAGAGCTCCAATTTCTTAATCATAGCCTCAATTTTGTCCCGCACATTGAATATAGTTGTGGAAACTCTCTGTAATCCTAGATTCAGATCATTCAGGCGAGAAAAAACATCACCCAGATAGGCCAGTCGTGTGAGAAACTCGTCATCATGCCAGCAGTCAGACAAGTGAAAATTATGGTCAGTAAAGAAAACTTTAAGCTTGTCTCTCAATTTAAAAAAACGTGTCAATACTTTGCCCCTTGATAACAAGCACACTTCTGTATGTTGTAAAACCGTTACATGGTCGCTGCCCATATCATTGCATAATGCAGAAAATACACGAGAGTTCAGGGGCCTTGCTTTAACAGAGTGAACCATTTGAACTGTAGTGTCCAGAACATCTTTCAATCTGTCAGGCATTCCCTTGGCAGCAAGAGCCTCTCAGTGGATGCTGCAGTGTACCCAAGTGGCGCCGGGAGGGGAAACTCCTCAGAGAAATGGGGATTATCTCTAAAGAGGAGTTCCTCCACTACAGAGCTCAGGAAGAGGGCTGGGTTCCTGAGCAGCGGCACCGTCAATGGAGGCCACGTCGGCGGTCCAGGAGGTCGGCCCAGCATGGAGCACTGAAGAA
This sequence comes from Thymallus thymallus, assembly GCA_023634145.1. Lineage (NCBI taxonomy): Eukaryota > Metazoa > Chordata > Actinopteri > Salmoniformes > Salmonidae > Thymallus > Thymallus thymallus. The sequence continues at coordinate 3,926,931 of CM042413.1, forward strand.
CCCCCAAACTGTTTTTGGAGGGGGGTATGGGGGTGGTCGGGGAATGAAAATAAAGAGCCCCGGCCACTTCACTCGTGGGGGTTCGAGGAGGAGCCCCTACAGGGTGGGGATTGGCGGAGGAGAAACGACGACTGGGGAACGACGACCAGACCTCCGGTGCGCCTCCCCAGTCCGGTACGACCCATGCCGGCGCCTCGCACCCGTCCTCCAGTGCGTATGTCCAGCCTGACGCCTTCAGTGCCGGCTCCACGCACCAGGCCTCCAGTGCCCTGGTGCGTGTGTCCAGCTCCGCTCCGGAGCAGGAGCTCCTTGCCACGCCGGTGCTCAGTCCGGGACCGGCAGCCAGTCCGGTTATATGGTTGGAGCTCTCCTCTGCGTTCAGTACTGCTCCGGAGCCGGAGCTCCTCACTGCGCCGGTGCCCAGTCCGGGGCCGGCAGCCAGCCCTGCTACATGGCTGGAAAACTCCTCTGCGCTGATGACCAGGCTGGGCACGGCATCTAGTCCTGCTCCTAGGTCGGGGCTTTCCACTGGGCCGGGGTCTAGACAGGACCTGCCGTTCAACCCCGCTCCAGTGCCGGAGCAGTCCGCTCCACTGGTGCCTAGTCCGGGACCGGTTGTCAACCCCGCTACAGTGCCAGAACAGTCCGCTCCACTGGTGCCTAGTCCGGGAACGGTCGTCAGACTCATTTGAAAAGGCTCTAGAACTGTCCACTGGTTAAATGTATTTTTTTGATGTGCGAAGAAAAGTGGAAACCCTTGAAATAGATGACTACATAATGTTTTTTATATTTTGTCTCCCACTGTCTCATTTGAATAAATATTTGTTTTATTTCCACTAAAATGAAATAGCTCCCGCTAAGTAATTATACATCTCCTCCCTTTGGTGGCTTGATGAGAGTAACTACTATTATTACAGTAAACACATGTATTTAAACAAGGGAGAAGATTGGCCTCATTGTCTCTCTATTAACACAGCAATCCATCTCGCTTTGACTTTGTTCCTATACACTTACCCAATAGATAAAAGACGTTACAAGGAGATAAACAGTGCAATAAAATGTTTACCAATGTCACCATTGAGAGAAATGGTAGTGAAGTTTTATTTATAATTTACTGTATGTATATTATATATACTGTACACCTTACATGCGACCTGTGTTAAGACTAGGCAATTAATATTAACAAAGTCTATTAAAACATAATATCTTACTCTATAAAGACGATTTAGCATTTAGCAGGACTGTTGATTAGTTACAGGAATTGGCTATCGAGAATGGTCTGAGAATTGTCTATTGAAGGCAAACAGATATTATAAAGTGAATGATCCACATACAAGGCATAAAGCTTAAGATACTTAGGTATTACTGCCATTAAGGCTTTAATAATCTAGACATGATCAGAGAGGCCGAGAGAAGTCATGGCGTGGCCATGGGGAGGAGAGGGAGAAAAAGAGAGTACATGACTAGAGACCTGAACAAAAGAGAAAGAGAAATGCATCTGAGACGGTTATAAGCATTTGACCATGTCTAGATAAAAAATCTGAGTTGTAACCAATAGCATTACTGTTGCGTGAACTTCCAATAAGATAGCAGACCTACAACAGCACCGCTTGCTTCACAGACATGTGACAAGAGAGGGTTGGTGAGATAATGCAGCATTTGTATGACAACACAAAGGAACCATTGCATACAGTGTTGATAAAAGAGAGGTCGGGGGGTAGGGCCAGCCCACAAATAATGAAGTCGCAAGACTTTTCCACATTTTGTTGTGTTAGAAAGTGGGATTACATTTGATTTAATTGTCATTTTTTTGTCAAAGATCTACACAAAATACTTAAACATGCAAGTCAAAAGTGTAACTAGGCCACTCAGGAATATTCAATGCCGTCTTGGTAAGCAACTCCAGTGTATATTTGGCCTTGTGTTTTAAGTTATTAGGTGAAGCTCAATTTGTCTCCCAGCATCTGTTGGAAAGCAGACTGGGCCAGGTTTTTCTCTAGGAAGAGTGGTACTCAGTGATGTGTTCTGTTGGATTTGCTCCAAACATAACGCTTTGTATTCAGGACATAAAGTTAATTTCTTTGCCACATGTTTTAGCTATTTCACTATAGAGCCTTATTGCAAACAGGATGCATGTTTTTGGAATATTTGTATTCTGTACAGGCTTCCTTCTTTTCACTCTGTCATTTAGGTTAGTATTGTGGAGTAACTACAATGTTGTTGATCCATCCTCAGTTTTCTCCTATCACAGCCATTAAACATATAACTGTTTTAAAGTCACTATTGGCCTCATGAAATCCCTGAGCGGTTTCCTTCCTCTCCGGCAACTGAGTTAGGAAAGACACCTGTATATTTGTAGTGACTGGGTGTATTGATACACCATCCAAAGTGTAATTAATAACTTCACCATGCTCAAAGAGATATTCTGTGTCTGCTTTTTATTTTATTCCACTTATATGTGCCCTTCTTTGCGAGGCATTGGAAAACCTCCCTGGTATTTGTGGTTGAATCTGTGTTTGAAATTCACTGCTCCACTGCGGGACCTTACAGATAGTTGTATGTGTAGAATACAGAGATGAGGTAGACATTAAAATATCATGTTAAACACTATTATTACACACAGAGTGAGTCCATGCAACTTATTATGTGACTTATTAAGCAAATCTTTACTCCTGAATGTATTTAGGCTTGCCATAACAAAGGGGTTGAATACTTAAGACATTTCAGCTTTTCATTTTTAATGAATTTGTAAACATTTCGAAAAACATCCACTTTGACATTATGGGGTATTGTGTGTAGGCCAGTGACACAAAATCCAAATGTAATTCCATTTTAAATTTAGCCTGTAACACAACAAAATGTGGAAAAAGTCGAGAGGGCACTGTATATCCAGATCGATACAGGACAGCAGGTGTAATGCCTCAGGCCATTGAACACACACCACTCTGACAATGCATTAAACGGATAACACCTCCACAATGACGTGGCAGTGCAGTGCTGTACTCTGTGACTTGGCCTCACCTTTATCGACAGCGGCCTGTAGAACTTCAGCACCTCAGCCAAGTCAGCTTGCATCAAATGGCATAGCAAAGACAATCGCTTATAGACAGAATAACATCTTCTGGTAGCGCCAAATTGGGGCCAGGCCAAAGTCAACAATCCCAGCAACCACTTGAAAAACATAATACACCTGGGACAACACACATGGCTGCGGTTCCTGTCAAACAATCTAACATTAGCCAACAATGTTTCTCCAGGCTCATTGTCGATATTAAATTCCTGAGCCACACAGCAACTTCATGAACGGTTATCATATTGCACATATACAGTCGTGGCCAAAGGTTTTGAGAATGACACAAGTATTGGTCTCCACAAAGTTTGCTGCCTCAGGGTTGATGATGGCAAGTTGCATATACTCCAGAATGTCATGAAGAGTGATCAGATTGATTTTACTTAATTGCAAAGTCCCTCTTTGCCATGAAAATGAACTTAATCCCCAAAAAACATTTCCACTGCATTTCAGCCCTGCCACAAAAGGACCAGCTGCCATCATGTCAGTGATTGTCTCGTTAACACAGGTGAGAGTGTTGACGAGGACAAGGCTGGAGATCACTTTGTCATGCTGAGTCAGAATAACAGACTGGAAGCTTTAAAAGGAGGGTGGTGCTTGAAATCATTGTTCTTCCTCTGTCAACCATGGGTACCTGCAAGGAAACACGTGCCGTCATCATTGCTTTGCACAAAAAGGGTTTAACTGGCAAGGATATTGCTGCTGGTAAGATTGCACCTAAATCAACCATTTATCGGATTATCAAGAACTTCAAGGATAGAGGCTCAATTGTTGTGAAGAAGGCGTCAGGGCGCCCAAGAAAGTCCAGCAAGCGCCAGGACCGTCTCCTAAAGTTGATTCAGCTGCGGGATCGGGGCACCACCAGTGCAGAGCTTGCTCAGGAATGGCAGCAGGCAGGTGTGAGTGCACAGTGAGGCGAAGACTTTTGGAGGATGGCCTGGTGTCAAGAAGGGCAGCAAAGAAGCCACTTCTCTCCAGGAAAAACATCAGGGACATACTGATATTCTGCAAAAGGTACAGGGATTGGACTGCTGAGGACTGGGGTAAAGTCATTTTCTCTGATGAATCCCCTTTCCGATAGTTTGGGCCATCCGGACAACACCTTGTCCGGAGAAGACATGGTGAGCGCTACCATCAGTCCTATGTCATGCCAACAGTAAAGCATCCTCAGACCATTCATGTGTGGGGTTGCTTCTCAGCCAAGGGAGTGGGCTCACTCACAATTTTGCCTAAGAACACAGCCATGAAAAAAGAATGGTACCAACACATCCTCCGAGAGCAACTTCTCCCAACCATCCAAGAACAAAAGCCAACCAAAGCCTTTTCCAGCATGATGGAGCACCTTGCCATAAGGCAAAAGTGATAACTAAGTGGCTCGGGGAACAAAACATCAACATTTTGGGTCCATGGCCAGGAAACTCCCCAGACCTTAATCCCATTGAGAACTTGTGGTCGATCCTCAAGAGGCGGGTGGACAAACAAAACCCCACAACTTCTGACAAACTCCAAACATTGATTATGCAGGAATGGCCTGCCATCAGTCAGGATGTGGCCCAGAAGTTAATTGACAGCATGACAGGGCGGATTGCAGAGGTCTTGAAAAAGAAGGGTCAACACTGAAATATTGACTCTTTGCATAAACTGAATGTCATTGTCAATGAAAGCCTTTGACACTTATGTAATACTTGTAATTATACTTCAGTGTACGTTAGTAACTACTGACATAAAGATCTAAGAACACTGAAGCAGCAAACTTTGTGGAGACCAGTACTTGTGTCATTCTCAAAACTTTTGACCACGACTGTAGAGTAGATAGGCCTTTGTCTCAGTTAATTAGATGCATAACCTCCCCCAAGCCTAACCAGAATGTAGTCAGGAGGCATGGGTGACTATATATATTTAAAACACTCTTTGGAGACAGTGAGGAGTTTCAACATGAGGAAGTATAGAGAAGGCTGGAGAACTATCCAAAGGGAATAGAATTAGCATACAATCTGCTTCACAAATGGCAGCCTTTTCCCTACATAGTGCACTACGATTTGGGACACACCCATAAAGGGGGGCTGTTGAGTAATTCAATTCCAGAGGGTAGGGACTGAGGAAGGAAGGAAGGAAGGAGGGGGTAAAATGAAGTCCCTAGAGAAAGCAAGTGCAAGATGGTTGTCAGGAGGAGTGCAGTATTATCATAAGGAGACGTATACTTGGAATACGGAGGAGGAATGGAGGAAAAAGAGAGGGAGAGGAGGTCAAAGAGAGAGAGGAGAGATAGATAGATAGATAGATAGATAGATAGATAGATAGATAGATAGATAGATAGATAGATAGATAGATAGATAGATAGATAGATAGATAGATAGATAGATAGATAGATAGATAGATAGATAGATAGATAGATAGATAGATAGATAGATAGATAGATAGATAGATAGATAGATAGATAGATAGATAGGTACTTTATTGATCCCCCGGGGGGGAAATTTCATTATCAAGCAGCTACAACAAAAACACAGGGCAGGTGCAAAATGCCACAACGAAAGTACACAAAAGACAGATACACGGTACATGATACATAGAGCGGCAGGAGGTCTAAGAGAGAGAGAGGGAGAGGAGGTCTAAGAGAGAGAGGGAGAGGAGGTCTAAGAGAGAGAGAGGGAGAGGAGGTCTAAGAGAGAGAGAGGGAGAGGAGGTCTAAGAGAGAGAGGGAGAGGAGGTCTAAGAGAGAGAGGGAGAGGAGGTCTAAGAGAGAGAGAGGACAGGAGGTCTAAGAGAGAGAGGGAGAGGAGGTCTAAGAGAGAGAGGAGAGGAGGTCTAACAGAGAGAGGGAGAGGAGGTCTAAGAGAGAGAGAGGACAGGAGGTCTAAGAGAGAGAGGGAGAGGAGGTCTAAGAGAGAGAGAGGGAGAGGAGGTCTAAGAGAGAGAGAGGGAGAGGAGGTCTAAGAGAGAGAGAGGAGAGGAGGTCTAAGAGAGAGAGAGGAGAGGAGGTCTAAGAGAGAGAGGGAGAGGAGGTCTAAGAGAGAGAGAGGACAGGAGGTCTAAGAGAGAGAGAGGGAGAGGTCTAAGAGAGAGAGAGGAGAGGAGGTCTAAGAGAGAGAGAGGACAGGAGGTCTAAGAGAGAGAGAGGACAGGAGGTCTAAGAGAGAGAGAGGGAGAGAGGGAGAGGAGGTCTAAGAGAGAGAGGGAGAGGAGGTCTAAGAGAGAGAGGGAGAGGAGGTCTAAGAGAGAGAGGGAGAGGAGGTCTAAGAGAGAGAGGGAGAGGAGGTCTAAGAGAGAGAGGGAGAGGAGGTCTAAGAGAGAGAGAGGACAGGAGGTCTAAGAGAGAGAGAGGGAGAGGAGGTCTAAGAGAGAGAGGGAGAGGAGGTCTAAGAGAGAGAGGGAGAGGAGGTCTAAGAGAGAGAGAGAGGAGGTCTAAGAGAGAGAGAGGACAGGAGGTCTAAGAGAGAGAGAGGAGAGGAGGTCTAAGAGAGAGAGAGGACAGGAGGTCTAAGAGAGAGAGAGGGAGAGGAGGTCTAAGAGAGAGAGGGAGAGGAGGTCTAAGAGAGAGAGAGAGAGAGAGAGAGGAGGTCTAAGAGAGAGAGGGAGAGGAGGTCTAAGAGAGAGAGAGAGGAGGTCTAAGAGAGAGAGGGAGAGGAGGTCTAAGAGAGAGAGAGGAGGTCTAAGAGAGAGAGGGAGAGGAGGTCTAATAGAGAGAGGGAGGAAGACGGTGAGCTTGAGTCGGTTAAAAACTGTGAAAAAAAGGGAGAAGGTTTGTTAAAGAAGAAAGGTAGAAAGTGTAAACAGATTGAGCTGAAGACAGGAGGAGAAATGGAAGTGAATGAGGGTGAAGTATCGGAGGTGGTAGGTGTGGTGAAGTATCAGAGGTGGTAGGTGTGATGAAGTATCGGAGGTGGTAGGTGTGGTGAAGTATCAGAGGTGGTAAGTGTGGTGAAGTATCAGAGGTGGTAAGTGTGGTGAAGTATCAGAGGTGGTAGGTGTGATGAAGTATCGGAGGTGGTAGGTGTGGTGAAGTATCAGAGGTGGTAAGTGTGGTGAAGTATCAGAGGTGGTAGGTGTGATGAAGTATCAGAGGTGGTAGGTGTGATGAAGTATCGGAGGTGGTAGGTGTGGTGAAGTATCAGAGGTGGTAAGTGTGGTGAAGTATCAGAGGTGGTAAGTGTGGTGAAGTATCAGAGGTGGTAGGTGTGATGAAGTATCGGAGGTGGTAGGTGTGGTGAAGTATCAGAGGTGGTAAGTGTGGTGAAGTATCAGAGGTGGTAGGTGTGATGAAGTATCAGAGGTGGTAGGTGTGATGAAGTATCGGAGGTGGTAAGTGTGGTGAAGTATCAGAGGTGGTAGGTGTGGTGAAGTATCAGAGGTGGTAGGTGTGATGAAGTATCGGAGGTGGTAGGTGTGATGAAGTATCGGAGGTGGTAAGTGTGGTGAAGTATCAGAGGTGGTAAGTGTGGTGAAGTATCGGAGGTGGTAAGTGTGGTGAAGTATCAGAGGTGGTAAGTGTGGTGAAGTATCAGAGGTGGTAAGTGTGGTGAAGTATCAGAGGTGGTAGGTGTGATGAAGTATCAGAGGTGGTAGGTGTGATGAAGTATCGGAGGTGGTAAGTGTGGTGAAGTATCAGAGGTGGTAGGTGTGGTGAAGTATCAGAGGTGGTAGGTGTGGTGAAGTATCAGAGGTGGTAGGTGTGGTGAAGTATCAGAGATGGTAGGTGTGGTGAAGTTATCAGAGGCCGAGGTTTGCACCGAGGGTCAGGATAAAGATGAGTCTGTGACAGTAGAAGTGAAGTTTATGGAAACAGTGGACCCTTGCCTTTTGGCTGATCCATTTGTGGTTTCAGGGTGAAAACAGAGTTGGGTGAAGTGGAATCGGTGAAGGTAACCAGAAGTGGTCTGGTGATAATTGTTAGTGTTTCTACTGGTCAGGTGAAGGTAACCAGAAGTGGTCTGGTGATAAGTGTTAGTGTTTCTACTGGTCAGGTGAAGGTAACCAGAAGTGGTCTGGTGATAATTGTTAGTGTTTCTACATTTTATTACATTTTTTATTTTTCAAGCAAGGTATAAGAGTTGATCTCTAGTCCAGTAGGTGGCGGTAATGCACCATTGAAGTTGGATGCCAACCGCGTAAAACACCAAGGAAGAAGAAGAAGAACCACCCACAAAATCGCGATTCATCATAATGGGCCCTGAAGGAGATTATTCAGCAGCTATCAGTGGGCTGGTTTCTATAAAACAATGATACACCTTTAGGGATGAATTAATTTAACAACTGTTTTCAAACAGACTATACAGTTCCCTTTAAGGCACTAATGGGGGATTCCGAACCGAGTTAAGCGAGCATAAATTTAACGTAATTGTATTTTTATGCCCTTTTCTCTCTACATTACCTTGCATTTAAGCATGAGAATAGCATGGTATTCACCCGCTCTTAGTTTGCGGTGAAGGTCAAATACATTAAGTGGCGGAGGTGTCTACAGTTACGCCATATTCTGACCTTTGTTTAATGTCGCGTTCATGTACTAGTCGGAACTAGGAAAGTCGGACATTTCGGACACGGTAACTGTTTAAACGCGGAACTTGTATACCTAACCAGTTAGCACGTCTGAAATGTCCGAGTTTCCTAGTTCCGACTACACTAGTGCTTGAACGCGGCATTACACAACCCCGCATCCCCTGCCATCACACAATTACTGTTGTTGTTTACACAATTCAAAAACGGTCCATTATAAAACGTAATCTGGGTCAGGTGGGCATCATTTGTAAGCCTGTTCTATTGGCAACATGACTAGCTAGGTTATAAAATACGATATTACAGTGTTAGGCTTTCACAATGCCATTCATGGAAACAGAGCGTAGAAAGTGGTCATTAGTGCGTCCAGGTGCGCGTGGCACAGCGAATTTTCTTCACGAAAGACAAACATTGGCTCATTCTGCTCAGATCAAACTTAGTGATCCTAAATGTTGACACTGTATATGACATGAGTTTTATGATATGGAAATGTACACATTTGGACTCACGGGTGTTCGGCTTACTTGTCATCAAGGTCTCATCTTTCAAAATGCATAGAATCCACTTAATGCACAGCATTTCCCTCACTCAGACAACAAAAGTGTGCAACAGTTGCCCAATTAGCGGAAGGGATGGGGGGAAACTCGTTGCGCGAGTTCAGAACGTCTGTCAGTCAAAACAACGCTGTGAGGCTCAGAGCCAGAGCTCTGACGTCATGCATAGCGTGTTAAAAGGCGCTACACGGCCATTCTGTCGTATGCATTGGCAGTGCGGCATTTACGGTGATACGGACTCTGCAGAAGTCAGGGCATTCATACTGTACTTCATGGGCTTCACCGAGCAGCGCAGAGCTGCTGTGAAGGAAAAGGTCAAAGAAGTGACTTTGTGTGTATATATAGGTCCTCCTGCCCCTACCTACTGTACCATCAACCAATCACGTCAATGCGGAGCCATACAGAGCTCGCCGCATTGTCTCAACATTTGGTGATTGAGTGCAGAGCTCAACCGTAATCGCGTCTCACCATCCATACTTCGCCTCCGACCACATTTACAGATTAAGCATACATGTACTCTTAATGTATAGCCACTGCGTTCCAATTTAGGCGTTTGTCAGTGCCAGAATCTGCCATCTTCAACCCGTATACGGGTACCAGGGTAAAGGGCTACTTTCCTAATAATTCCACAACATTTACGCGCGAGGAAACTACGAATAGGGTCGCGCGAACCTGCCGGTTCCAATTGGGAAAAGCATCATCGATACAATTTCCATGCACTGTAATGTATAACTTGATAAATTAGTAATCCGTCTGGAGAAGGGGATTGTAAATAACTCTTTACAGTAGTTTTATTTTATGTTTTCCTAATTATCTCTAGAGATGAACGTGACACCAGTCGTATGGAAGCAAACTGAAAATCACATCAACATTACATGTATTGTGGCCCCTATTCCACTGTGAAGTAGTCTATAAATAGCCGTGACATTATTCATAATTGTTATTGTATGCCCTCATTAAATGTCTTGTTTCGTTTTACAATTTGTACCATGTAAAATATTAGCCACTACCGGGAGCCACATTTAGTGATACATTTATAACTGTCACTATAATGTTAGTTTCCTTCAATTTGTAGCCTACATTTAGCATCAGTCCATTCCGTTTACCTTTCTCTCCTGTCACATCTGTGTAGTTCTTCCTGATGGTCATATTAGGGCTACGGTTGTGCAATAATTTAGGACTTTGAATCATTACGGAACTCAGACCACACATAGCAGTATAAACCTGGAGCCTGGGGCACGGTTTATGATGACTGGGCCTTTGTTATACAGTTCCATGATTAGTGAGGATCAGGATAGATTTCTAGGACCATTATTCAACACTTATTGTACACTTTTTTTTCTTCCATTGATCCTTATATTCTGAACCCTTTCTCTCAATGTATTCTAACGAGTCTGCCGACAAAATTCTAATTAAAGGCATGCTGTCTTTAAAGAGTGGCTTAAGAGAAATGTAATGAAAACCCTACCTAATGTAAACTCCACGATAAAAGATGTTGGCCAGCAAGTGGCAGGGTTTTCGGCGGTTGAATTCGATGTATTCAGTGGGCAAGGGAACCATGCCTGCCAAGCCTGTTGTGCACCTGCATAAGGTAAGTCTGAATACCAACTACTGAGAAGTGCGTAGGAAAGGTGTACATTTCTTGACGGGGCCTAAGAACCACCAATATAATTAGTGAAATAACAATCTCTCAGCTCATATTAAATGAGTACAGTTTATACTAGATGTGATTTAATGGAGACTTACTGCTTTGATTACGTTCATCTTTTTGAGGGTTGCCTTGTGTTTAAGATTCAGATAAAGCCAGACAAAGTTATGATGTTAGAGTTATGGCCAAAGATATTGAGGCAGCGCACAATAGGTATATTGAGTTTTAAAGCTCTCACCCCCAAAGTATTGATTTGATTAAAATAAGAAAGTGGCAACATCATACTGTCTTTCCCCTTAGTCTCGCTCGATCAATGCTAAATTGCAGGAATAGACAAATCAATGGGTTTGTTTACTGACTCATCTCATATCACACAACCTATCGGCTTCCATCCCCCCCAAAAAGCTGAACCTGGATGCTTTCCAGAAGCTTCCTGCTACTGTGCACTACATTCACATGAGGGTACACAGTTATACAAAAAATTCCTGAAAGTTTGAGGAGGTGGGACCTCCTGTTCCCCAGATGATCCTCCTCAAACTTAAAGGAATGTACCTGTGAATGATGTCAACCACTATTATTGAAATTAAGTCATATTGTCTGTAACTATTTCTAATCAGTAAACTTAATCTCTTAAAAATGCATTCGCCAAATGTCCTTTTGTTCTCTCCCCTAAATTAATTTTATTCAGGTTCTAATATAATAAACAGTCACACTACTGTGATACTGAACCATCATGTGTCAAAGAATGCAGACAGCGTCTCATTGCTTATCTGCTACAGTCAGAGACACAGAACGAGCTGAGATAGAGCGATGTGGTACATAATTAGTACAACAGTCTTCGAGGGCATCTGTAGAGCAACAGATGTAGCCTAAATTATATGACTGCTATGTGTAACTCCTTCTGAGAAGTGGAAACAATGCACCATGTTTCTTAAATCAAACCATAGAGAATGATAGAGACCTCTAGTGGCCAAAAGGCTGTTTCAGCATGGGTAGCGCCATTGAGGGCGTCCACCATTTTAATGTAGTCAACTGGGTGAAAATTCCAACTTCATTGGCTGATCCCTCCTGGTGACCCTGTTGGAGTCATGTCCAACCGGGTCATCAGGGGGATCAGCCAATCGTGAAGAAGTAAATGGACTACTTCAAAATGGAGATTGCCTCAATGGCATTGCCGTTCGCTTACAGGCGTCATAATGGGAACTATATATGGATGCTTTCTCCAACCAATCTGAACCCATGGAGCCTGTAAGTTCCTGTGGGAGTTAAGGCTGCATTTACACAGGCAGCCCAATTCTGATCTTTTCCCAGTAATTGGTCTATTGGATGCCTTTCAGAATGCATTTTAAATTTTAAATCCCCACCTGTTTCATTTTGGTTTTCAGTGGTCCATTTGTAAGTTCTGTTTTAATTTCAGCGACAAGTTTTGTCTTCTTATTGAGGAACATAACATTTCTGTTCCAAGCCACAGGCAGAGGGTTGTGGGTTGCATCTGACAGTTCTTGAAGTCAACTGCATGAGCCCTGAAAGTCAGAGTCAGTGCGGATTTCTCAAGAAAAGAGGCTCAACAGACAAAATTCCATAACAACCGCAGTAAAATAAACGTACCTGCTACACTGTATAACAGATACTCCGTCTGACCTCGCTCCCAAAAGAGTCATTCTAAAGCAAATGACAATCAGTCACTTGAGATGAGTGTGCTTATGCCGTAGTGGAAATTGGCTAGGCAGATTGAGATTCTCATCATTGAATGTACAGCAGTGCCAGGCCGCATGATGGAGAGGCGACTAGAACCTCCGAATAATCTTCGGTAAACGGGACCACTTCTCTGCATTCCAAATGGCATTATTCCCCATAGGGCTCTGGTCAAAATTAGGGCACAACTGCATGTAGGGAAAAGGGTGCCATTTTTGCCCTTCTCTGATGACCCTCCACTGATGGAATGCTTGTGGCTGGCTCGGATGGAGCTGTGGAGTGAGTGGAGGCCTGATTTGTTTTGACTGAACGTTTAACCGTCCGCTCTAATGCTGCCAGAACACCAGTACACTCCATTGTTCACATTCTGGTCCTGGGCAGTGGAGCGGTCACATATTGTTGGGTCCGAAATGACACACTATAGTGCTCTACTTTTGACCAGAGGGTCGTTCCACCTCAAAAAAGCACAATAAGGAAGATTTCCACACCACCCATATCAGATTGTTTCTGTAGTTGGGAACCAATAAGATTAGCATTCCTGCAACTTAAATGTGTTGAAATATAGTTTGTTGAAATATAGTTATGGTCCGACGTGTATGGAGGTGGCGTATGGTAAAATTTTTATTAAATTATCTGGCAACAGCTCTGATGGACATTCCTGCAGTCAGCATGTCGATTGCGCGCTCCATCAACACTTGAGACATCTGTGCCGTTGTGTTGTGTGACAAAACTGTACATTTTAGAGTGGCCTTTTTGTGTGTATGGAAAAATTCTGGGATCTTTTATTTCAGCTCATGAAACATGGGACCAACACTTTACATGTTGTGTGTATATTTTTGTTCAGTGTATATTTATTGAATATCTGAATCCTATAAATGAAAATAGCCAACTTTGTTGCAATCAATTAGCTACATTTTTCAGGGATCAAATTACATTTCCACAAAATAATGTTGTAGGAATGCTTATCTCATCAGAGATGATACCATGATATGATACTATACAGTATGAACTGAGTTCTAAGTCAACACGCATGTAGGATTCATAGCCTCCATTACCGTACACACATTAGCACATAGTGAGATGCGTCCCAGTGGCCACCACAGAACGCTGAGTGGATAATGTCAACAACATTCAGCATTATTAAGGTAATGTAAGGAACACTTACAAGTCTCCATGGGCTACAAGGCAGAGGGTAGATGATCTCCGGAGGAGTCTATCAAAATAATCATCAAGTCCCGAATTTAAACGAGCATGGGGTGGATCCGAAATGGAACCCTATTGCTTATATATAGTGCTCTTGTTATGACCAGGGAGAGGGTTATGGTCAGATGTAGTGCACTATGTAGGGAATAGGGTGACTGAGCACTAGGAGTCGAAGGAGTGTGTTTTGGGTGGGAAACCGAAGAGAACTCAACGTTAATAGCACTTACACCATTTATGGCAGACATCATCATATTATTTCCACAGCATTTCAAAGCAAAGGGGGGGGGGGGGGGGGGGGGATAGGTTTTGACGTAAGACAGCAACACAATGTCAAATATTTCCTCTGGGTAAAGGATAATGAAATCGATTCCGTTGAAAATGGAATTGAATGAGATTGAAACTAGTATTGATGACTTTGCTGAGGTCAAAACAACTCTCTTGTGGATATTGAAATGTAAACCTGTTTGACTCTAGAGATCCTGATTATCATAGTTATTTATTTATTTTTAAATGTTGTACCTATATTTAACCAGGAAAGTCACTTAAGAACAAATTCTACCCCAGCCAAACCCTTCCCTAACCCGGACGACGCTGGGCCAATTGTGCGCCGCCCTATGGGACTCCCGATCAAGGCCAGTTTTGATCGAACCCGGGTCTGTAGTGATGCCTCTAGCACTGCAATGCAGTGCCTTCGACCACTGCACAACTCAGTATCTTAATCAATAATGTTGCATTTTACGGTATGTTCCAGTTGATTTAATCAATCAAGGTTCTTGAAAAAGGTCATGTGAGGTCAGAAGCTATTTATTCACATTCTTATGATGGTTGCATGACCACTTTTCAGGTTATGTCACCTATCTATCTATCTATCTATCTATCTATCTATCTATCTATCTATCTATCTATCTATCTATCTATCTATCTATCTATCTATCTATCTATCTATCTATCTATCTATCTATCTATGTTTTAGGTTCAGTCAGACTTTGAATTCCTTGACTATTCTGTTAATGCTAATTCACCAGATGGAGAGCAGGATGTGAATAGGGCATTGTACTGAATCACAGATATCATGTCAGCAACCTCTCAGTCAGTTGCTATAATAAATCCAATCCCATATTCATACTATTAATTTGTACATTTCTGTCACTTCGAGCCCTCATCCAGGAGCTTGGCACCTAAATAGTAAAAGGTAAGTGGTAGCCTACTGAAATGTTAAAGGCGCCAGTGCATTGTATAATGCCAGTGTGCCATTCCTTTGGTCAATATGACCTCTTGCATGAGTTCATGGACCATATACTAACTAACCAAGACAAAACAAGCAGCTTGTCATCCAGGTAGATAGACCCTATTCGGTCCTGCTTTAAATGATGAGCATCTTAGAAAGGCTTCATAAAGCCTTCATAGACACTACATACATGTGGCACAAATCCTCTATAACTGTATGTTATAAAGGTGTAAATAAATGTGGCATAACTGTGTGACATAACCACCAATGTCAAATGAAACATAACTCACTATGTCAAGTCCGAAGCGGCGCAGCGGTCTAAGGCACTGCAGCTCGGTGCTAGCTGTGTCATTACAGATCCTGGTTCGATGCCGGGCTGTGTCGCAGCCGGCCGCGACCGGGAGACCCATGAGGCTGCGCACAATTGGCCCAGCGTCGTCCGGGTTAGGGGAGGGTTTGGCCAGCCGGGATGTCCTTGTCCCATCGCGCTCTAGCAACTCCTGTGGCGGGCTGGGCGCATGCACGCTGACACGGTCAACAGGTGTAGGAGTTTCCTCCGACACATTATTGGTGCGGCTGGCTTCCGGGTTAAGCGTGCATTGTGTTAAGAGGACGCACGGCTCTCGACCTTCGCCTCTCCCGAGTCCGTACCGGAATTGCAGCGATTGGACTGTACTAATTGGATACCACAACATTTTTATATTAGCCTGTGTTTTATAAAGAGTGACATCATATTAAATTGAGGCTCCACAAACATTTTTATAACATTGTGATGCATCTTGGTAAAGCCTTGCAACACCAGGATAGTGGGTTTGATTGTCGGGACCAAGTTAAATGACTGTATGTCGCTTTGGATAAAAGTGTCTACTAAATTGTATAATATATTATATTATATTATATTATATTATATTGTGCTGCAGGATGACACACTCTAAAGTGCAGTCAACCACAGCAAAAAAAAAATTAGAAGGCCTTTTAAAATCAGTAATTATGTTTTGACTTATTCTGTTTTTTTCCCCAAATTCAGTTTTCTCAGTTTCTCGGTTTTTCCAGGTTTCCCCCATTTTTTTCAGGTTTTCACCCAGTTTTTTTCATTTTTTAAAATAGAAATACAATGAAATTAGATTTTTTTGTGTTCACAAACATGCTTAAACCACATCAGGGGACGACTTTTAGGTTCTGTGAAAAATCTAAGAAACTTAAGTTTTAAGTGTAGTAAATTCAGTGCACATGCCCTGCTCTGTTGTTTGGTTAGCAGTGTTTCTGTAGCTCTGTACCCGCAAATGAGATTGCAAATCAAATGCCCACTTTTGGTGACACTGGACACTAATTTGAAGTGGTTAAGTGTTGAGATTACATAGCTACCTCAATCATTATTTCAAATAATTTCTGTGACTTAACTGCAATTGCTAGCTAGCTAACCAAATTTAGCTAACTACTCTAGCAGGCTCAGGTAAATAAAAATCCCCCTAGATACAAACACATCTCATAGTCACGTCATGAGATTTGTAAATGAATGAGGAATATAATAATACGAATCGATTGGATTTTCCCATCTCCCAATTTAGAGTTTTTCTGGCGCAGCACAGAAATGCCCTTATCCAGATGGTGTGACAAAGGCATTTCCCAACAGACTTGATAACTTACTTTGTTGTTACATTGAAGGTTGGAGCCAACATGCAGCACCTCCAGCAGGCAGAGGCATTCTACACTATTCACAGCCTTGTGTAATGTTCAATGTAATTGCAAAGCTGGACTTTTTGAAACTTAATGTAGTTGTATTGTTCTGGGATATCAACCATTCAAAGTTGGCCTTAGTGGGAGCGACCATAGAATTATATGGGAGTGACTCTGTGAGGCTCATGGGGAGGACATTGATGGACTTACTGACTGCATAGACAACACTGTACCCACCAGGAAGGTGCACTGTTTTCCAAATAATAAACCCTAGGTCACCAGCGACCTGAAGGCCCTGCTGAATGAGAAAAAGAGGGCCTTCAAGGAGGGGGACAAGGACAAATTCAAATGCGTCCAGAGGGAGCTGAAGTTGCGGATTGCTGAGGGCAAGAGAGGGTATAAGGAGAAGATGGAGGACAAGCTGAGGCAGAGCCAGGTGAGAGAGGTGTGGAAGGGTATGAGAAATATCACTGGCTTCAAAAGTTCAAACAGTGGGCAAACGGAGGGGACCCAGGACAGAGCCAATGAGCTGAACCAATTTTTTTAACAGGTTCGATACTGGCCCTGTCCACCTCCCCTCCAGCTCCCCAGACCACACACCCTCACGGCTGTCCCACCCCCATTTTGCTCACAACACCTCTGTTGAGACAACCAGCGACCTCCTCCACACCTCCGCCCCTGCTCCCTCTGGACTGATCCTCAACACCCCCACTGCATGCCATGGTTATGACGCAGAGGAGCACCTTCAGTCACAGACTGATCCCACCACGGTGTGCCAGAGAGCGCTACAGGAGGTCCTTCCTTCCGGCGGCTATTAGACTATTTAATGCCTCACCGGGGTGCCGTGCCGTCGGCAACATAGACCTGGAACTGTTGGGGTGTTAGGACCTAGTTTAACAATTGTGCATCCATCCGTGAGTAACTCTGGTCCGTAACCACTCATTCACTCAGGACTTATTTATTCATTCAGGTCTGTATATACATACTCAGGTACAGTTGTTATATCATATTACGTGCAATATTGCAAGTAATTCTTCGACTTAACTTACGTAGTCATTCACTCAGGAATGCATATTAGTATCCTGTCAGTTGTATCTTTTTTTCATTGCTTTTAGTATATCGAATGTGCAATACGTGCAGTTATCTATAATTAAACCCTGTACTAAGGACTTATTTTAAGGGAATTACTATTATTACCCCAAATTATATCATACACACATTTAGCTATTTAAGTATCTCTTCTTGTCATTTACCTGTACAGTTAATGTACCCATGCAAGTATTCAACTTTCTCCCTGGTCGTCACTAGTTAACACAGCCACAAAGTCATAATAATAATAATAATAACCCTTCCCATTTCCACAATTTCTCTTCTCAAAATCTGATTTTAAACCTAACCCTAACTAATGAAGGCCTCGTTTGATGCGTTGGTCCACCAGACCTTCCGTGCATTTGGACAGAAGTTTCTGAGAATGAGATTATGTGTAACGTGACTAATACGTTTATATCATATTCAACATAGTGGATTATTATGTCACATTTGACACTGGTGGTTATGTCACACAGTTATGCCACATTTATGAAGCCTTTATAAAGCATGACATACAGTTATAGATGCTTTGTAACACATTTATGTTGTGCTTATGAAGGCATTATGAAGGCATTATGAAGGCATTATGAAGGCATTATGAAGGCTTTATGAAGGCATTATGAAGGCATTATGAAGGCTTTATGAAGGCATTATGAAGGCTTTATGAAGGCATTATGAAGGCATTATGAAGGCATTATGAAGGCATTATGAAGGCATTATGAAGGCTTTATGAAGGCTTTATGAAGGCATTATGAAGGCATTATGAAGGCATTATGAAGGCTTTATGAAGGTATTATGAAGGCATTATGAAGGCATTATGAAGGCTTTATGAAGGCATTATGAAGGCATTATGAAGGCATTATGAAGGCTTTATGAAGGCATTATGACGGCATTTCCTTTAATTCTACACAGTTTGACATGACTTATTATGCCTCTCTTTAGGGGTATTAGAGGTTTAGAGAAGAAATTGTAGTTTTATATTGCTATTCTACACATGTTGTCATGAGTCCGAGAAAACATTTTGCACTTTTAAAGCTAATTTCCTGCTATTCTACACATTTTGCCATTGTAATTATTTCTAGATCGTATTTCATAGAAATCTGGAAACACTGGACAGTTACTTTAAAGGTCAACTCAGTTATAGGGCTTTAAACTGTATAAGTGATCAATGCACCATCATACCAGATAATTTCATGCTTAAAACAATGGATGAATAATATATTTGGCTACAGAAGTGCCATTTTTTACACTGTCCTTTTGCCCAAAGTCGACCATTAAAGCAAATTTCCTGCAATTCTAAACATTTTGCCATTGCTTATGATGTGTTTATTTTGTTTATTTTAAATAAATTATTGTGGAGGGGGATGAATCAACCTTTTCTGAATATTTGACCTGTTCTGAATATATGGTAATGTGTCCCCCCATCTCCGTGGCAATTTCGCTTGTGTACTTTATGCATTATGTATAATCTCATTGAAGTGTGTCAGAGATTTTAATTGCATAAATGCATGACATTTCACACTCAGAATATCTACTGAAATTAGCTCTCCGTGGTCCAGGACTCCATGAGCCTAAAGAGCAGATTTATGCAAATTATTAGCACGCACTCATTTAAGACTCAAGGTTGCATGGAATTCCTGCATTTTGTCTAATACTTGTTCATTCATAACATCCATGAAAATCCAATGTGTGTCATCGGTCACACAAAAACTCCCACTCCAATAGTCACTTTCCCTATGACTGACATGAAACAAATGCACGCTCAGATATATTAAATTGCTCCTTGGACTCGGATTCAAGGACAGATCATGAAAACAACCAGTACAGGTAAGCGGCTTTAAACCCCTGGATTCTGAACGACAGACTTGATACGCTTCATCAGTTCAACTGGAAATAACTGGGCTGTGCCAAAGCGACTTGATTTTAAATAGCTACATTAACAGGATTGAATCTAATGGGTCAGGGTCGACTGGCAGTTTGATTCATTTTGGTTGCCTGTTGTTGTCAGCAGGAACTCCGCGTAAAGAGCGCGCGAAGAGCAAGCTTATTGCTGGAAAGCATGACGCTCTGTGGCTCTGTCCAGCGCGCACAGTGCTGAAAACAACAAGGCGTCTCAACAGAGTTTTCTGTGATGAAGACTTCGAGATGGCAAAAGAAACACATCCTGTATACCTATTTGAAGCGATGCCTACATGAAAATCCCTTTCAAGACTGCTGCTTTCTCTCGGACCGGCCGTTACTGAACTTCATCTTCTTCTAGTGGAAGAGAGGGAAAGTGGATACTTTTAGGTGCAAGAGCGGCTGTCTGCAGAAATGCCAGCCAACCTCACCGTCTCAAACAACACCGTGCTAGTTCTGGGTGCCGAAATTAACACCGCACAAACCCGGGACACCGACTATAACTTCCCTGCTCTGATATTCGGAATATTGCTAATTGTGGTCATCATTTGTGGAAATTTGCTTGTGTGCCTTAGCGTGTACAGGGAAAAAGCTTTGAAAACTACAACCAACTACTTCATAGTGAGTCTGGCTGTGGCTGATTTGATGTTGGCAGTTTTGGTTTTGCCACTGTTTATATATGTGGAGGTGAGTAATATATCCCAAAATGGTATGGTGCCTCAGTCAAAGCCATGCATTTTATTAAGATTAAAATAAGTTGCTTTTATGATGATAATGATTCATGTTAATAATATTATTAGTAGTGATGGTATTATATTATAATAATTATTATAATAATTAGACATGACACGTGCTCTAATAAAGGGAACATCTATTAGAGCACATCATGTTTAATAACTGAATAATTATTTATATTGTAATATGCCATCTATCACTCCAAATCACAGATTATGACAAAAAAGACCACATGTTATTAACCAATAATATCAATTGTAATTTCACATTGATATTGTGCATAGATAGTATGCCATATTTACACAATTCGTTATTGTCTTACAACCTAACATCTATTGTGGCTAAGTTTGTTTACGTGTGTTGCAGCTGATGCAAGTGTGAACACTACACAGAATGTGTAGTGCATGCTGGATAAGATATCCAGCAGTTATCTCATTAATCCAATGGTGTGCAAAGGCATGTGTGCATAGATTGCTGTTGTTGTCAAAGCTTTTCTGTGAAAACTTCTCATATGGCTTGTCAACACCTTTGAGCATTTGAGAAAGCTAAATGATCATTGGACAACATGACTTCGCCAGATCATACTGAATTTTCAACTTTGCAAATAATGATGCTATTTCTAAGTATTTCAGAAATAAACAGATAAGCTTAGAGCTACTGTCTATAAGTCATTACTGTGGATTGGAATAATTGAACAATTCTGTAACTCAATCTAACTCCAACAACTACACAGCTATAGCTACACTGTAGGCATGAACTGTATTTGACCCCTCGGGGAGGCATGGGTTGCCTCTCCCCTGCAGCGAGTCACTGGACTGCTGTCTCACCATCCATTCTGCCACAGCACATGCCTCAACAATACACACATTTTGTCCCAGCAGTCAGTCAACACTGGGCCGGGGGAACTGAGGCTGACTAGACCCTCCCCTCAGCCCCTCTTCCCCACCCCCTCAGCCAGACAGCCACTAGTAGCCAAGAGACTCAGCATAGGAACAATGGTTTTTCAATGAATTAACATTCCATTCCCAGGGTCACTGTCCCAAGCACCACACAGGACACCACTATGGCCCCTTCAAGAGAGCTTGATATAGCATCCAACTGGCCAGTCGGACAGAGAGCATGGATGAAGTGATGGATGAAATTGGGGGGGGGGGGCCTGTTCTAATACTTTTAGCATGCATCATCCTTGGCATCCCTCGTTTCCTCCTCTCCTTGGGAATGCTGATCTGATATGACTGGTGTAAAAGAGTATTTATGCTTGATCCTGCAATGCGGTCCGGAGGCTCCGTACAGAGGGTGTGACGCAATTGCGGAGCCTCCGGAGTCCAAATCAAGCTCCGTACCACATTGCCGTGCATGACCCACATTTTTTAACAATGCGGACGGCTCCGTATAGCTCCTCATTGACCTGATTGGTTGACGGTAGGTGGGGGCGGTACGTCCTGGTAAACACAAACTTTCTGCCTTGACAATTTCCTTCACAACAGCTATGCTCTGCTCCACGATGAGTAAGAAGTATGAATGCCCTGACTTCTGCAGAGGCCGCATCGCAGTAAATGCTGTACAACTAATACAGATGTGTTTCACATGTGATCTTGTGAAGTTAATGTGATAACATGTGACAACATGTAAAAGCAACATGCAATAACATTAAACTACATATGTGAAATAATTGTTACAACATGGGGATGCAACCTTTCAGCATGTGATACCATTAAACTACACATGACAACATTTGAACAGGTGAAAGCTCAGGTGTCAAATGCCATTGAGAGTATTTTTCTTTAAAAGGCATAATTGACATAAAATTAATTTAAAAAGTCATGGTCCCCTGGAGGTTTTGTCTAGTTCCCGGTTTGTTCCAGGGATATCTCCAAGTATGTAGGACATCTCTGAACATTGTGTCATGGTCCAAAATGGCAACTCTCCAGGAGACCACGAAACAACATCTCAAGAACATAATTGGAGGAACATGTTACGACGTTTGTTTTGCTAGTCATTAGGAAGTCACGTGATGATGGTCCCAAATGGTCCTAAACCATGATAAGTAATGACATGTTATGGGAGTTTTAAAGAAGTGGTACGCTGTTCAGCATAAACAGTGAACAAAATCTTTAATCAACGACAATGGTTACATTTTAATTGATCACATAGTACTGACTTCTCAATATGACCCGACCTGGGATTTGAACTCACTAACTGCTGATTTTTCTGCTTCGCCACAAAGTCCCTTCAGCACCTACAGTGCCTTCATAAAGTATTCATACCCCTTGACTTATTCCAAATTGTGTTGTGTTAAAGACTGAATTCAAAATGCATGAAATATGTATTTTTCTTTCCTATTTACACAAATTAAATACAGAAATACCTAATTTACATAAGTATTCACACCCCTGAGTCAATACATGTTAGAATCAACTTTGGCAGCGAATACAGCTTTGAGTCTTTCTGGGTAAGTCTCAAGGAGCTTTGCACACCTGGATTGCACAATATTTTCACATTATCCTTTAAAAAAATTCTTCAAGCTCTGTCAAGTTGGTTGTTGATCATTGCTAGAAAGACATTTTCAAGTCTTACCATAGATTTTCAAGCCAATTTAAGTCAAAACTGTAACTAGGCCACTCAGAGAAACATTCTATGTCATCTTGGTAAGAAACTTGGTAAACAACTCAAGTGTATATTAGGCCTTGTGTTTTAGATTATTGTCCTGCTGAAAGGTGAATTTCAGTGTTTCCCGGTGTCTGTTGGAAAGCAGACAGAACCAGGTCCGTTTCTTATTATCCTAAAAACTCCATAGTCCTTGCCGATGACAAGCATTCCCATAACATGATGCAGCCTCCACCATGCTTGAAAATATGAAGAGTGATACTCAGTGATGTGTTCTGTTGGATTTGCACCAAACATAGCGCTTTGTTTTCAGGACATAAAGTTAATTTCTTTGGCAAATTTCTTTCAGTTTTATTTTACTGCCTTATTGCAACCAGGATGTATGTTTTAGAATATTTTAATCTGTACAGGCTTCCTTCTTTTCACTTTGTCATTTACATTAGTATTGTGGAGTAACTACAATGTTGTTGATCCATCCTCAGTTTTCTTCTATCAAGCCATTCAACTCTGTAACTGTTTTAAAGTCACCGTTGGCCTCATGGTGAAATCCCTGAGCGGTTCGACTGAGGGACACTGCTCGACTGAGGGACCTTACATACTGTATAATTGTATGTATTGGATACAGAGATGAGGTAGTCATTAAATAATAATGTTAAATACTATTATTGCACACAGAGGGAGTCCATGCAACTTATGTGAATACTTATGCACATTTTTACTCCTGAACTTACAGTATTTACGCTTGACATACAGTGCATTCGGAAAGTGTTCAGACCCCTTGACATTTTCCAATTTTTTCTCATCAATCTACACACAATACCCCATAATGACAAAGCAAAAAATGTTTTCTAGAAATTTTTGCAAATGTATAAAGAAATCCCCCAGAAGTACCACGTTTACATAAGTATTCAGACCCTTTACTCAGTGCTTTGTTGAAGCACCTTTGGCACCAATTACAGCCTCAAGTCTTCTTGGGTATGACACTACAAGCTTGGCCCACCTGTATTTGGGGAGTTTCTCCCATTATTCTCTGCAGATCCTCTCAAGCTCTGTCAGGTTCGATGCTGCACAGCTATTTTCAGGTCTCTCCAGAGATGTTTGTTCAGGTTCACGTCCGGGCTCTGGCTGGGACACTCAAGGACATTCAGAGACTTGTCCCGAAGTCACTCCTGCATTGTCTTGGCTGTGTGCTTAGGGTCGTTGTCCTGTTGGAAGGTGAACCTTCGCCCCAGTCTGAGGTCCTGAGCGCTCTGGAGCAGGTTTTCATCAAGGATCTCTCTATACTTTGCTCTGTTCATCTTTGCCTCGATCCTGACTAGTCTCCCAGTCCCTGCCGCTGAAAAATATCCACACAGCGTGATGCTGCCACCACCATGCTTCACCGTAGGTTTCCAGGTTTCCTCCAGACGTGACGCTTGGCATTCAGAAAAAATAGTTCAATCTTGGTTTCATCACACCTGACAATCTTGTTTCTAATGGTCTGAGAGTCTTTAGGTATCTTTTTGGCAAACTCCAAGCGGGCTGTCATCTGCCTTTTACTGAGCCATCTGGCCACTCTACCATAAAGGCCTGATTGGTGGAGTGCTGCAGAGGTGGTTGTCTTTCTGGAAGGTTCTCCCATCTCCACAGAGGAACTCTAGAGCTCTGTTAGAGTGACCATCGGTTTCTTGGTCACCTCCCTGACCATGGCCCTTCTGCCCCGATTGCACAGTTTGGTCGGGTGGCCATCTCTAGGAAGAGTCTTGGTGGCTCCAAACTTTCCATTTAAGAATGAGAGAGGCCACTGTGTTCTTGGAGATGTTCAATGCTGCAGAAATATTTTGGTACCCTTCCCCAGATCTGTGCCTCGACACAATCCTGTCTCGGAGCTCAACTGACAATTTCTTTGACCTCATGACTTGGTTTTTGCTCTGACAACCGTGGGACCTTATATAAATTAAATTGAATTTACCAAAGGTGGACTCCAATCAAGTTGTAGAAACATCTCAAAGATGATCAATGGAAACAGGAAGCACCTGAGCTCAATTTCAAGTCTCATAGCAAAGGGTCTGCATACTTATTTAATAAGGTATTTCTGTTTTAAATATTTTAGATTTTTTTTTTCGCTTAGTCATTATGGGGTTTTGTGTTTAGTTTGCTGAGGATTATTTATTGTTTTAATCCATTTTAGAATAAGACTGTAACGTAACAAAATGTTGAAAAGGTAAAGAGGTCTGAATACTTTCTGAAGGCACTGTAACAGAGGGGTTGAATACTTAATGACTAGAGACATTTCAGCTTTTCATTTTTAAATAATTTGTAAAAATTTTGAAATGCATAATTCCACTTTGACATTATGTGGAATTAGTGTAGGCCAGTGGCAAAATCTCAATTTAATCTATTTTAAATTCAAGCCGTAACTCAACAAAATGTGGGAAAAGTCAAGGGGTGTGAATACTTTCTGAAGGCTCTCTGCACTTAACAAAAGTGTGTAATCTGAATTGCTATTTTAGTTATCAGTTAATCTGACTATTCTTTCATTATTAATATAATTTACTAATTTTTTTGCAATTTTAGAGTTTTCTGTATAGTTGTCTAATCTTGGGGCATATTACTCTGTTTTAATGTTTCTCCTGAATCACTATGGTAAATATAATTTTTTTTTCTTGAGTGTACAGTCGTGGTCAAAAGTTTTGATCTCCACAAAGTTTGCTGCTTCAGTGTTCTTAGATCTTTATGTCAGTAGTTACTATGGTACACTGAAGTATAATTACAAGTATTCCATAAGTGTCAAAAGCTTTCATTGACAAGGACATTCAGTTTATGCAAAGAGTCAATATTTGCAGTGTTGACCCTTCTTTTTCAAGAACTCTGCAATCCACCCTGACATGCTGTCAATTAACTTCTGGGCCACATCCTGACTGATGGCAGGCCATTCTTGCATAATCCATGCTTGGAGTTTGTCAGAAGTTGTGGGTTTTTGTTTGTCCACCCGCCTCTTGAGGATCGACCACAAGTTCTCAATGGGATTAAGGTCTGGGGAGTTTCCTGGCCATGGACCCAAAATGTTGATGTTTTGTTCCCCAAGCCACTTAGTGATCACTTTTGCCTTATGGCAAGGTGCTCCATCATGCTGGAAAAGGCATTGGTCGTCACCAAACTGTTCTTGGATGGTTGGGAGAAGTTGCTCTCGGAGGATGTGTTGGTACCAGTCTTTATTCATGGCTGTGTTCTTAGGCAAAATTGTGAGTGAGCCCCCTTCCTTGGCTGAGAAGCAACCCCACACATGAATGGTCTAAGGATGCTTTACTGTTGGCATGACACAGGACTGATGGTAGCGCTCACCGTGTCTTCTCCGGACAAGGCGTTTTCCGGATGGCCCAAACAATCAGAAAGGGGATTCATCAGAGAAAATGACTCTACCCCAGTCCTCAGCAGTCCAATTCCTGTACCTTTTGCAGAATATCAGTCTGTCTCTTATTTTTTTCCTGGAGAGAAGTGGCACCAAGCCACTTCTTGACACCAGGCCATCCTCCAAAAGTCTTCGCCTCACTGTGCGTGCAGATGCACTCACACCTGCCTGCTGCCATTCCTGAGCAAGCTCTGCACTGGTGGTGCCCCGATCCGGCAGCTGAATCAACTTTAGGAGACGGTCCTGGCGCTTACTGGACTTTCTTGGGTGCCCTGACGCCTTCTTCACAACAATTGAACCTCTCTCCTTGAAGTTCTTGATGATCCGATAAATGGTTGATTTAGGTGCAATCTTACTAGCAGCCATATCCTTTTCTGTGAAGCCCTTTTTGTGCAAAGCAATGATGACGGCACGTGTTTCCTTGCAGGTAACCATGGTTGACAGAGGAAGAACAATGATTTCAAGCACCACCCTCCTTTTAAAGCTTCCAGTCTGTTATTCTGACTCAATCAGCATGACAGAGTGATCTCCAGCCTTGTCCTCGTCAACACTCTCACCTGTGTTAACAAGACAATCACTGACATGATGGCAGCTGGTCCTTTTGTGACAGGGCTGAAATGCAGAAATGTTTTTTGGGGGATTAAGTTCATTTCCATGTTAAAGAGGGACTATGCAAATTGCCATCATCAACACTGAGGCAGCAAACTTTGTGGGACCAATACTTCTCAAAACGTTTGACCACTACTGTATATTTAACAAAGCTGAGATTTACTTTTAAGTCCAAAGTGTAGGAATATAGGTGAAATCAGTCATTGACACAGACATGGTGGCGTAGCAGGAAGATGGGAATGCTGTGAACCAAGAGGTTTAAATCCCAGGTGAGGACATGTTAAATAATAATTGCTATATAAATTAGGGCTGGTCGGTAAACCGCCTATTGATGCACGGACTGGCTTGAAATGTTACTTTACCTTACATTTTGGTATTTCAATGTTTGGTTTGTTAAATTTAATATAAATGTAATAACTAACTGATGAAACTCAAGAAATTATGTAAATCGTCCGTTCTTACCGCCAGTAAGGGACAGCTAACAGTCACTTACTAGCGTGAGCTTTAGGTGCCCAACTGCGAGGCAGTTCTGGTGCCAAAAGCAGAATTAGAATTAGAGCCCTGCACGAGCATGAATTTTAACATACTCATGCTTGCGATGTTCAGACCCTAATCTACCCAGTCCTGATAGCTTCTGCCAAATTTACTTCCTCAGTTAGTTGCTCCTCTCTGTCTATCACTCGCTCCCTGCGTGCTCTGCATGTGCTCTGCTCATGGCGGCTCTGGAAACGGCTCCACTTGGGCTGCTCTGCTCAATGACGAGATTTGAGAGAGCAGTTAGGCTGTTAGTTACTTTTCGTCACTGTAAACTCCCCCCAAAAATTCAAAGAATATTATTATTAATAATCTTTCTGTCTTATATTCGACGTGGTCTATTGAAAATACACTGAACAAAAATTTAGACGCAACATGCAACAATTTCAAAGAGTTTACTGAGTTACAGTTCATATAAGGAAATCAGTCAATTGAAATAAAATGCATTACTCCCTAATCTATGGATTTCACATGACTGGGAATACAGATATGCATCTGTTGGTCACAGATACCATGAAAAAAAGGTAGGGGTGTGGATCAGAAAACCAGTCAGCGTGACACATCTCCTTCACATAGAGTTGATCAGGCTGTTGATTGTGGCCTGTGGAATGTTGGCACACTCCTCTTCAATGGCTGTGCGAAGTTGCTGGATATTGGCGGGAAATGGAACACACTGTTGTACATGTCGATCCAGAGCATCCCAAACATTGTCAATGGGTGACATGTCTGGTGAGTATGCAGGCCATGGAAGAACTGGGCCATTGTCAGCTTCCAGGAATTGTGTACAGATCCTTGCGACATGGGGCCGTGCATTATCATGCTGAAACATGAGGTGATGACGACGGATGAATGGCACGACAATGGGCCTCATGACTTCGTCATGGTATCTCTGTGCATTCAAATTGCCATTGATAAAATGCAATTGTGTTTGTTGTCCGTAGCTTATGCCTTCCCATACCATAACCCCACCGCCACCATGGGGCACTCTGTTCACAACGTTGACATCAGAAAACTACTCGCCCACACAACACATTACACGTTATCTGCCATCTGCTTGGTACAGTTGAAACCGTGAAGAGCACATTTCTACAGCGTGCCAATGGCCATCGAAGGTGAGCATTTGCCCACTGAATTTGTTTACGACGCCGAACTGCAGTCAGGTCAAAACCCTGGTGAGGATGACGAACACGCAGATGAGCTTCCCTGAGACGGTATCTGACAGTTTGTGCATGGTCTGAGGTTGTGAGGCCGGTTGGACGTACTGCCATTTTTTTTGCAATTATGGCGGAGAGAAATTAGCATTCGATTCTCTGGCAACAGCTCTGGTGGACATTCCTGCAGTCAGCATGCAAATTGCATGCTACCTCAAAACTTGAGACCTGTGGCATTGTGTTGTGTGATAAAGCTTAACATTTTAAGCCTTTTATTGTCCCCAGTACAATGTGCACCCGTGTAATGATCATGCTGTTTAAACAGCTTCTTGATATTCCACACTGTCAGTGGATGGATTATCTTGACAAAGGAGAAATGCTCACTAACAGGGATGTAAACAAATTTGTGCTCAAAATATGAGCAAAATAAGCTTTTTGTTTTTCACAAAATAAGAGGCATACAAAGACAAAACAAACGTGGAAATTATGAAAATACAGAAATGGATGAAAATGCAGGAAAATAGTTTTGGTTGAGGTTTGACTGATAAAACAATCCGAAGAGAGAAAGACCCATTAAAATCACTTAGAGTGTATTTGTTGCCACCCTATGGCCATGCACTACTCATGAAGCATATTAACAACTTTTATTATTCAAAAACATAACAAACATAATGTTGTCCGTAACGTGGTGGTGAAAGGAGGAAGCCAGGCACAGGATACGGAGAATGGGTTTAATAACACAGCCGCAACAAACACTCGCTAATAGAGAGTTCAGTTACAGAGGAAATACTAACACAAATAGATTTACGACAAAAACAACGAGTCAATGCCCAGAATAAACGTACTGTTGAAATAGCGTATGATATCAGCATGAACACGTAACGAGGAACACAATAACGCACAAGGACTAGGGGAGCAGAGGGAACAGATCAACACTTAGTCATGATGTAAATGAGTATCAGGTGTGTGTCGTTGGTGACAGGACAGTCCGTGGTGCGTTCAAAAACAAAACCGTGTTGTGAGGCGTTGGGGAACTGGTGGTGACACTAGGCTGTAATATGGAACCAGGGGAACGGTGGGGGCTAGAAAGCCCCGGACCAGGAGAGGAGGCAGCCCCGGAGGGAGACGTAACACTGTCAAAAACTAGAACAATATTGTGATATATTTTGGCCGTATCGCCCAGCGCTAGTATAAATAAAAATACACAGTGTAATCAGGTGTCAAATGTGTAAGTTGAAAACGCCTTATGTTTAAAGCTTTTTGAGAGCCTCGTTTGTCTGGATCCTAATGACACATTTCTGTTTGCAGGGCATCAACCTGTGAAATCTTTGAAAATGTTGAAAATTTGAATCCACATGTGAAATTTCATGTGAATTATCATCACATGTGAAGTGTTCCAAAAACACATGGTTTTATATGATTTCAGTTCATGTGTTTTTTCAGTAAGGGGAAGGATGGAAGGAGGAATGTGTATTGCATGGTATTGGAATAGAGCCACATGTATCACGTTACATGACGGCGAACACACGTCCCCAACCTGGCAGCCAAATCAGAGAGAGAGAAGCCTTTTAAGAACAAGCCAATTAAAAGGTTTCTTCCTTTATTGATTTTGTTATTAGAATACCGTTAAAATCGTCTACATTTTGTCAAGGCCACAACTTGCTCCACACCTGCAATTTCCAATCAGCCAGAGGGGCTTCACTCTGCTCAGCTCTATGATAGAGCCACAGCAGTGTTGATGAGGGAATTGATTTCACGCACAGCCAATCTGGTGGGTGCAGAACGATAGCCAATGGCAAGACCTTGTGGAAATGATTAGAGGGCAGGGAGGGGCAAAAAGTAGTCAGCAGACCTTGGCTTTATCTCAATTAATCTTTCTGTGATTCCTTGCATCCTATGTCCTTGCCTCCTTCTCAACCATACTGAAGGAGCATACCGAAGGTCACTACCCTATGACTTTCTTCAATTTGTTTTGAGAAAGAGATGAGGAGAAAGAATGCTTGGAACCGAGGAAAGATTGAGAAAGACGCAAAGTTATTTTTAAGGTCAGTGATGTTGTCTGTTTGACCGTGTGTGTTTGCTGCTCTGTTTCAGTTCCAGGGTGGTCTATGGTCACTGAACATGCATGTCTGCGACGGCCTGATGACCATGGACGTGATGCTGTGTACGGCCTCCATATTCAACCTCTGCGCCATCAGCATTGACAGGTTATCGATCTTTAACTCTCGGGTCTGACCTCTCAGGTGGTGGTCGAAGCGCTGACGTCAACTGTGACTTATGACAGAAACAGCATTGTAATACAAGCATGAGTCGATTCATTGATATCCCCCCACCGTGATGTTTGAGCTAGGTCAAGGTCAAGTTCACAAAAATGATCTATGAATTCTAATGAACTGTGTCCGAATGTTTGAGCCATTAAATACCAATACTAACATGTTCTGTCCCAAAGCATTTTGGTATGGGAGTTGTTCTGGCACCTTTAGCAGTACAAAGGAGGAGACCCCTGCTGCTTTCGCTATCAGCCCCGGTCATAGGTCATAGTGTCTCCTCCACTAGATCAGATTAGGAAACCGTCTCTCTCTTCTCAGCTCCCTGAAAGCACTCAGTCTAGTGAAGAAAAAAACTACATAGTCCTTAAACTGCCAGCATGGGATCATTAGCTGATATGATTATCATTTTTCCTGCTCACTGCACAGCCTATAGGGCCTGTTGAGGTATTTATTGCCTCTGTGTTGTAATGTAGCCATGAAAACCTCATTAGCATTCATACAAATGGGAAGAATGGAAAACATTTAATAAATGAAAGTCTACCAAAGGATCCAAACGCATGCTCTTTCCATAACGAACTGACCAGCTATGATCCCTTATTGATGTCACTTGTTAAATCTACTTCAATCATTGTAGGTGATGGGTAGGGGACAGTTTAAAGAATGATTTTGTATGTGTGCCATTAACAGGGTGAACGGGCAAGACAAATTATTTAAGTGCCTTTGAACGGGGAATGGTAGTAGGTGTCAGGTGCACCGGTTTGAGTGTGTCAAGAACTGCAATGCTGCTGGGTTTTTCACCCAGCAGCTTCCTTTGTGTATCAGTAATGGTCCACCACCCAAAGGACATCCTGCTAACTTGACACAAATGTGACAAGCATTGGACTCAACATGGGTCAGCATCCCTGTGGAACACTTTCGACACCTTGTAGAGTCCATGTCCCGAGGAATTGAGGCTGTTCTGAAGGAAAAAGGGATGCAACTCAATATTAGGAAGGTGTTCCTAATGTTTTGTGCACTCAGTGTACATAGTGTATTTGTGTCGAATGTAATGTACAACAACAACTCATTCCATGGAAGGTTGAGTGTCTGTTTTCGGTCCTCCCTTGTACTCCCTTGTCCTCCCTTGTACTCCCTTGTACTCCCTTGTACTTGATGAGTTAAGGTCACTGATTAGTTAAAAACTCACCTCACCTGGTTGTATAAAAGGAAAAAACAAAAAGCAGCAAACACTCGGCCCTCATTGGAATGAGTTTGACAATCCTGTACTAAAAATAGAAACGCAACATGCAAAGGGTTGGTCCCATGTTTCATGAGCTGAAATAAAAGATCCCAGAAATGTTCCATACGCACAAAAATATTATTTATCTCAAATGTTGTTTTCTTCCCTGTTAGTGAGATAGATAGATAGATAGATAGATAGATAGATAGATAGATAGATAGATAGATAGATAGATAGATAGATAGATAGATAGATAGATAGATAGATAGATAGATAGATAGATAGATAGATAGATAGATAGATAGATAGATAGATAGATAGATAGATAGATAGATAGATAGATAGATAGATAGATAGATAGATAGATAGATAGATAGATAGATAGATAGATAGATAGGTACTTTATTGATCCCCCGGGGGAGCATGCCCAGTCATGTGAAATCCATTAGGGCCTAATGAATTTATTTCAATTGACTGATTTCCTTCTATGAACTGTAACTGTAAATTGTTGCATGTTGCGTTTATATTTTTGTTCAGTATATAATGACAGATCTAAGTAAATCATTAATTTATTTCATTCATAAATATCTCTCTTCTACAAAGAGAATTAAGCTCCTCTCAATATTTTCTCTGGTTGATGTGATTCATTCAGGTTCATCGCTGTCTCCATTCCACTCAACTACAACCTTAAGCATGTTGATCAGAGACAGATGTTCCTGCTCTCTGCCACGTGGATTCTGGCCTTGGCAGTGGCCTCACCCGTCATGTTCGGCATCCAGAACGTCCCCCAGCGGGACCCAGCGGAGTGTAAACTGGAGGACGACAACTTTGTGGTCTACTCCTCTGTCTGCTCTTTCTTCATCCCCTGTCCCATCATGGTCCTCCTCTACTGCGGCATGTTCCGGGGCTTGAGGAGGTGGGAGGTGGCGCGCAAGACCAAGCTGATGAGCAGCATCCAGGACTGTAGGAAGTTCCAGGATGCAACTCCCTCCCTGCCCCCGCTAGACTCCCTGCCTCCTCCTCTACCCCCCATTATCAAGAGGGAGGAGCTCACAGACATTAAGCCAGAGCTAAAGGATATTAATCTGGAAGAGCTGGACCCATACCCCCTAGAGTCTCCAGACCGCCCCTATAACAACACCTTAATAACTCCAGAGTACAAGGACGGCCCCGTTCCCACCGTGGTGGCCTACCCTAATATTAGGTGCAACCTCCACCCTCAAACCGACCCTCACAAGAAGAAGAGGGCCAAGATTAATGGCCGAGAGAGGAAGGCCATGAAAGTGCTTCCTGTCGTTGTGGGTGAGTTGGATCATTTTTGTTCTCTTATCTGTTTGTTTGGCACTTTTCACTTTTTCTATTATGGCAACACTGTTGGTTGGGGCACTGATGCAACTGTTAATTGTAAATGTTGCAGTGTCAGTGCTACTGAAAGAAAACGTTTATTTTTGTTAGTAAGCCAACAGCACTCACAGCAAACACATGACATGGTATTTCTCTGAAAAAACAAAGCCACACAAAAACCGAGAGAGATTCATCTTAAATATTTTCATGGTTAATCTTCTGTGCATCTGAATCATCACCAAGAGAACTAGCCAGATGATCCGACCCTACCGTTACGCTTGTTTACACCCAGCAGCACTGGGGTAGGAACGCCATTATGGTTATATTAAGACACTGCAGAGCAGGTACGAGATATGGGTCGGAAAACGTACACTACATGACCAAAAGTATGTGGACAACTGCTCAGTGAACATCTCCTTCCAAAATCATGGGCATTAATATGGAGTTGTTCCCCCCTTTGCTGCTATAACAGCCTCCACTCTTCTGGGAAGGCTTTCCACTAGATGTTGGAACATTACTGCGGGGACTTGCTTCCATTCAGCCACAAGAGCATTAGTGAGGTCGGGCGCTGATGTTGGACAATTAGGCCTGGCTTGCAGTCAGCGTTCCAATTCATCCCAAAGATGTTCGATGGGGTTAAGGTCAGAGCTCTGTGCAGACCAGTCATGTTCTTCCACACCAATCTCAACAAACCATTTCTGTGTGGACCTCGCTTTGTGCACAGGGGCATTGTCATGCTGAAACAGGAAAGGGCCTTCCTCAAACTGTTGCCACAAAGTTGGAAGCACAGAATTGTCTAGAATGTCATTGTCTGCTGTAGCGTTAAGATTTCCCTTCACTGGAACTAAGTTGGCAGTATGCATTCGGGCAGTTAGCGTTCTCCTGGCATCCGCCAAAACCCAGATTTGTCCGTCAGACTGCCAGATGTTGAAGCGTGATTCATCACTCCAGAAAACGTGTTTCCAATGCTCCAGAGTCCAATGGCGGCGAGCTTTACACCACTCCAGCAGATGCTTGGTATTGAGCATGGTGATCTTAGGCATGGTGCTTGCGGCGAACAGTTCTTGTGCTGACGTTGCTTCCAGAGGCAGTTTGGAACTCGGTTGTGAGTTTTGGAATGGAGGACTGGCGATTTTTACGCGTTACACACTTCAGCACTCTGCGGTCCCGTTCTGTGAGCTTGTGTGTTGAGCCGTTGTTGCTCCTAGACATTCCCACTTCACATTAACAGCACTTACAGTTGACCCGGGCATTTTACGAACTAACTTGTTGGAAAGTTGGCATCCTAACCACGTTGAAAGTCACTGAGCTCTTCAGTACGAGCCATTCTACTGCCAATGTCTATGGAGATTGCATGGCTGTGTGCTCGATTTTATAGACCTATCAGCAAGGGGTGTGGCTGAAAAAGCCGAATCCACTAATTTGAAGTGGTGTCCACATACTTTCGTATATACTGTATTGTGTACCTCAATGCAGGGATGGGTTATGCCTGCATCGAGAACATTTTTATACTGCTAGTTTTCCCAGAAAACGGCTCTTTTCGTCCTCATACTAGCTAGCAGTATCCACAGAAGCCATTATGGAATGGCACGTTGCATTGAACAACAAAGGTGCTAATTTGGCTGACACGGCCATTCCAAAATGGCTCCGGTGGCTACTGCTAGCTAGCATGAGGATGAAAAGGGCATATTTCCAGAAAGAATAGTAGTATTTCAGCCTTCTTGATGTATCAGTTTGGAAAAGTTAAAATGTAGAGTACAGTGGCATATCCCTTCCCTGCATTGAGGTACGTTTTCTGACTCATATCTTAATATAACCATGATGGCGTTCCGACCCCAGTGCAGCTCAGTGTAAATGAGCGTAACGGTAGGTCCGGAATCATCTGGCTACAAGAGAACTAACAAAACCACTCCAGCTATACAAAGCTTTCTAGAACCTCACCTCTGGACAGAACTCTTGTGTTTTCCTTTGGATGTTTCTAATGTTTAAACAGTTATGTCTTTCTTACGTCTAAATAAACAGGGTCATTGTTGGGCCTAAAAAGTTATTATAATACCATTTAGCGAACATTGGCTATTTAACTCAACCTTAATGCTTTATCCAATCATCATGTAAGGTTTACCTGAGGCCTTAAGACCTAGAGAGGATGTTATCCCTACAGCATCACCATTTTGTTGGTAGAGGGTTCAGCCTTCTGACTGGAAGTATGGACCTATAAACCCACCCGAGCAAAGAGACTTGAATGACGGTTATCCGGAGCAAGGCAGTTTCTAACATTGAACATATTCTTCATGCAGTTTCCTTGATTTGAGAACTTGTGCAACTGCTTTAAGCCAGAGGCAATCCTGTAGTCTGTCCCAGTAGACACACCCACACGTACACACAACACACAGCCCCACAGGGTACGGGCAGAGGGCATGACAGGAAATTACTCTGGATGATCCTTCCATGCCCCAGGCCAAAATCATCCATACTGCAAAGTTGTACACTAAAGGAGCAGCAGTGAAACACACAAAATACAAATACTGAGCAAAATTAGTCTTCTATGGCAGAGAGAGAGAGAGAGAGAGAGAGAGAGAGAAGGGGGGAGGAGAGGGGAGAAAGAGAGGGAGAGAAACACTCAAAGTCACCCTGGATCAGCCTTGTTTCCTTGTGCTATCTTTGAGTCCATCTGTCCAGGGATGGTGTGGATTAATTGAGTTGGTGTATTTATTGAAAAGGCATGTCAGAACTGAAACATGGCCTACATACTATGGCATTTGAGGATAATGCAGTATTTAAAACCCTGTGTTCAAGAAAGTCAATCAAATAGATTTGACATAAAATGTTATCATATCTACAGTGCCTTCGGAAAGTATTCAGACCCCTTGACTTTTTCCAAATTTTGTTACGTTACGGCCTTATTCTAAAATGGATTAAATAGAAACAATTCCTCATCAATCTACACACAATAACCCATAATGACAAAGCGAGAAAACATTTTTTGACATTTTTGTAAAAAACTGAAATATCTTATTTAAATAAGTATTCAGACCCTTTGCTATGAGACCTGATATTGAGCTCAGGTGCTTCCTGTTTCCATTGATCATCCTTGAGATGTTTCTTCAACTTGATTGGAGTCCACCTGTGGAAAATTCAATTGATTGGACATTATTTGAAAAGGCACACACCTGTCTATTTAAGGTCCCACAGTTGACAGTGCATGTCAGAGCAAAAACCAAGCCATGAGGTCAAATGAGTTGTCCTTAGCGCTCCGAGACAGGATTGTGTCGAGGCACAGATCTGGGCAATGGTACTAAAAAATGTCTGCAGCATTGAACGTCCCCAAGAACACAGTGGCCTCTGTCATTATTCAATGGGAGAAGTTTAGAACCAACAAGACTCTTCCTAGAGCTGGCCGCCGCGCCAAACTAAGCAATCGGGGGAGAAGGGCCTTGGTCAGGGAGGTGACCAAGAACCCGATGGTCACTTTGACAGAGCTCTAGAGTTATGGAGATGGGAGAACCTTCCAGAAGGACAACCATCTCTGCAGCACTTCACCAATCAGGCCTTTATGGTAGTGGCCAGACAGAAGCAACTCCTCAGTAAAATGCACATGACAGTCCGCTTGGAGTTTGCCAAAAGACACTAGATAGATAGATAGATAGATAGATAGATAGATAGATAGATAGATAGATAGATAGATAGATAGATAGATAGATAGATAGATAGATAGATAGATAGATAGATAGATAGATAGATAGATAGATAGATAGATAGATAGATAGATAGATAGATAGATAGATAGATAGATAGATAGATAGATAGATAGATGACATAACCTGAAAAGTGGTCATGCAACCACCATGGATTAAATCAACTGGAACATCGCCTAAAATGCAACACTATTGAATAAGATCCTGAGTTGTGCAGCTGTCGAAGGCCATAGATACACAAAAGACAGATACACGATACATGATACATAGTGCGGCAGTATGAAAAAAGGCTGGAGTGCAAAAAGCTATAGAAACGCATTGCATAGTATGAGTGAATGACTGAATATGTACACTTTATATTGTTATAGTGTTAGGTGAGAAAATTATTGCACGTTGATATAAATAAAATATTTGCATGGTTAACTATACTATACAGGTAAATGACAGGAAGAGATACTTAAATAGCTAAATGCGCATATTATATAAGTGAGGGTAATAATAGTTTACTTGATATACTTTCTGGTTAAATATACTGGTAAACTAATATTTGCATGGTTAAATTAACTGTACAGGTAAATGACAGGAAGAGATACTTAAATAGCTAAATGTGCATATGATATTATTTAGGGTAATAATACTAATTCCCTTAAAATACAGTTCTTAGAACAGTGTTAATTACAGATAAATGCACGTATTGTACATTCGATATACTAAATGCAATGGGAAAAAAAGATACTACTGACAGGATACTAGTATACAGTCCAAGAATTACTTTGCACGTGATATGATATAACAACTGTACATGAATATGTATATACAGTCCTGAATGAATGAGTGCTGAATAAGTCCTGAGTGAATTAGTGATTACAATTGCAGCAACGCTCCCCATCCAACCTGGAATGCAGGTGTGCCAAGCTTGTAGCGTCATACCCAAGAAGACTCAATGCTGTAATCACAGGTGCTTCAACAAAGTACTGAGTAAAGGGTCTGAATACTTATGTAAATGTGATTTTATGTTATTTTTTAAATAAATTACCAAAAATATTTAAAAACCTGTTGTCAGGCTCTGGCCATAGAGAAGCCAATTGCTTCTCTATAATTCTATGGTCAGAGTCTGGCAGTTCTATATGTTCTATGTCGTTGTGGTGTTGTGTGTGGGATCCCTAATTAGAGGCAGCTGCATTGCATTGTCTCTAATTAGGGATCCTACTTATATGTGTAATTCCCACTCCCTAGGCGTGGTTCATTGAATGTCTTCAGTCTCGTGTTCGATGTAAGTGTGTTTTCCCTTGTTATTGTATTCATTGTTATTTTGTATAGTTCGATACTAAGTTTAGTTTAATTATTTAAATAAATGATGTCGAACTATCGCTGTGCTGCGCCTTGGTCTCTATACACACCCGAGCGTGACACCTGTTTTTGTTTTGTCATCATGGGGTATTGTGTATGAATTGATGATGAGGGGGAAAAAATAATTTAATCCATTTTAGAATAAAGCTGTAACCTAACAAAATGTGGAACATTTTAAGGGATCTGAATACTTTCCGAAGGCACTGTAAATACATATACACTACCGTTCATAAGTTTGGAATATCTACATAGGCGTACAGAGGCCCATTATCAGCAACCATCACTCCTGTGTTCTAATGGCACGTTGTGTTAGCTAATCCAAGTTTATCATTTTAAAAGGCTAATTGATCATTAGAAAACCCTTTTGCAATTATGTTAGCACAGCTGAAAACTGTTGTGCTGATTAAAGAAGCAATAAAACTGTCCTTCTTTAGACTGAGTGAGTATCTGGAGCATCAGCATTTGTGGGTTCGATTACAGGCTCAAAATGGCCAGAAACAAAGAACTTTCTTCTGAAACTCATCAGTCTATTCTTGTTTTGAGAAATGAAGGCTATTCCATGCGAGAAATTGTCAAGAAACTGAAGATCTCGTTCAACGCTGTGTACTACTCCCTTCACAGAACAGCGCAAACTGGCTCTAACCAGAATAGAAAGAGGAGTGGGAGGCCCCGGTGCACAACTGAGCAAGAGGACAAGTACATTAGAGTGTCTAGTTTGAGAAACAGATGCCTCACAAGTCCTCAACTGGCAGCTTCATTAAATAGTACCCGCAAAACACCTGTCTCAACGTCAACATTGAAGAGGCGACTCCGGGATGCTGGACTTCTACACAACTGACCCTGTCATAATACAACTGATTGGCTCAAATTCATAAAGAAGGAAAGAAATTCCACAAATTAACTTTTATTAAGGCACACCTGTTAATTGAAATGCATTCCAGGTGACTGCCAAGTGTGTGCAAAGCTGTCATCAAGGCAAAGGGTGGCTATTTGAAGTAACTGAAATATAAAATATATTTTGATTTGTTTAACACTTTTGGTTACTACATGATTCCATATGTGTTATTTCATAGTTTTGATGTCTTCACTGTTGAAAATAGTAAAAAGAAAGGAAAACCCTTCAATGAATAGGTGTTCTAAAACTGTTGACCGGTAGTGTAGGCTGGTATATATATGTGTGTATATATGTGTGTGTGTATATAAATATATATATATATATATATATATATATATATATATATATATACTGTACATAAATTCACTGTAATTTAAGCTTTAAAATGACATTTTCTCTCTGGCTCACAGAGAGAATATAATTATAATTGCAGGTTATTAGCTTTAAAGCTTCAACAACAAAACATATCTTTGCCCAATTTCAAAATGTGTAGAATTGCATGAACTTATCTTGAAAACTGAAACATATTCTCTCCGATGCCAAGAGGCGGGCCTTTTAAATGTTCTCTCCCAGGGCCTGAGACATAGTTTGTGATGGTGCTGGAGTTGTGCCTGGCCATGAAGTCATGGGTGAACAGGGAGTACAGTACAGGACGGGACTGAGCACGCACCCCTGAGGGGCCCCCGTGTTGAGGATCAGCGTGGCAGATATTTTGTTACCTACCCTTACCACCTGGGGGCGGCCCATCAGGAAGTCCAGGATGAGCTGAGCTGAGCTGTAGTCAATGAATAGCATTCTCATGTAGGTGTTCCTTTTGTCCAGGTGGGAAAGGGCAGTGTGGAGTGTAATTGAGATCATGCATCATCTGCGGTATGCAAATTGAAGTGGGTCTAGGGTTTCTGGGATAATGGTGTTGATGTGAGCCATGACCAGCCTTTCAAAGCACTTCATGGTTACAGACGTGAGTGCTACGGGTCGGTAGTCATTTAGGCAGGTTACCTTAGTGTTCTTGGGCACAGGGACTATGGTGGTCTGCTTGAAACATGTTGGTATTACAGACTCAGTCAGGGACATGTTGAAAATGTGAGTGAAGACACTTGCCAGTTGGTTAGCGCATGCTCGGGGTACACGTCCTGGTAATCCGTCTGGCCCAGCGGCCTTGTGAATGTTGACCTGTTTTAAGGTCTTACTCACATCGGCTACGGAGAGCATGATCACACAGTCGTCCGGAACAGCTGGATTAGCGCCGCCTCTGGATTAACGTTTTCCTGGTTTCTTATGGCCTTATACAGCTGACTGAGTGCAGTCTTAGTGCCAGCATCGGTTTGTGAATAGACAGCTACGAAAAATATAACAAACTCTCTTGGTAAATAGTGTGGTCTACAACTTATCATGAGATAACTTCCTTAATATTAGATTTCGTGCACCAGCTGGTGTTTACAAATATACACAGACCGCCGCTTGTCTCACCGGAGGCAGGTGTTGTATCCTGCCGA
Organism: Thymallus thymallus; assembly: GCA_023634145.1. Classification (NCBI taxonomy): domain Eukaryota; kingdom Metazoa; phylum Chordata; class Actinopteri; order Salmoniformes; family Salmonidae; genus Thymallus; species Thymallus thymallus. The sequence continues at coordinate 3,967,783 of CM042413.1, forward strand.
TGCAGCGTTTATTACGCCAGCTATATGTTATCCGTGTCGTCGTTCAGCCACGACTCAGTGAAACATAAGATATTACAGTTTTTAATGGTAGGATATTCGCGATCGTAGCTCGTCTATTTAGTTATCCAATGATTGTACGTTGGCTAATAGGACTGACGGTAGAGGCAGATTACCTACTCGCCGTCGGATCCTTACAAGGCACCCCGACCTACGACCCCGATATCTCAGTCTCTTTCTCATGCCAATGACAGGGAAGTAAATCCTTCGCATCCGACTCCTTTAAAGAAAAAATATTTGTCCAGTACGAGGTGAGTAATCGCTGTCCTGATATATTTTTTGTCATAAGAGACGGTGGCAGAAACATTATGAACAAAATAAGACACAATAGCACAATTGGTTAGGAGCCCGTAAATGGGCAGCCATCTCCTCCAGCGCCATTCAGAAAAAGTCAGGTAGTGTCTGAAAATAGGGGACTCTCCTTTGAGAGAAGACACCATTTCAACCAGCCATATCCCTCCCTTTATTCAATAGTAGGAGGTGATGATGGATCGTCAACAACTCCAAATATCAGGAGTGATGGAGCTGTCTGGTAGGAAGGAACTCAGAAACACATTATTCCATTAGATAAGGCTTTCTTAATACTTGTCCTGGGGGACCCACAAGGCAACCAGGTTTTAATAAGACACCCTACATTAGATGACTTGGACACTTTATCCATAGCTTGAGCTCCTTTGAGGCATGCTGAATGAATGGATATAATCTAATCCTATTTCTGCCTCTCACTGTGTTGTTCAGCCAAAGGCCTCCATCCACATTAAGTGAATGAGCTGGAGAAAGGAAAGCCCAGCTTCTACTCAGAACAGGGATGTGTCCCAAATGGGACCTTATTCCCTGTGGGTCATGGTCAAAAGTAAGTGCACTCCAAGGAATAGGGTGACGTCTGGGACGCAACCCAGACCTACCCAGCATGCAACAGTCAGTGTCTGATCTATCACCCAATTGTAACATTCATTCTAGATATTAATAGAAATCTCATCAGCATTTCTGAATTATTCAGCCAAGGAGTGGGCAAGGCAGGGAAGCTGCCTGGCAGGTGTACTTCTTTACATACAAACACCATTAGATCTGGCCAAGTTCTATCAAGCTTAACTGATGGATACTTATCTGAAGTATTCCTCGTGGGTTTTGGGCAAGTGTATGATTTAAAATGGCATTTGTCTACCCCCCCCCCCCCCCCCCCCCTATATCCAGCAAATGCATATTTCTAACAACCTTGCTATCACTCTGTTATGGAAATGACAGGTTGTAAGTATTTCTGTAAATAGCACCGTTTTACCGAAAGTATATCACGGGGATATGATCCCACTTCCTGATGGAGATGTCAATTATGTTCAGTGGTAACATTTTTAGAACCCTATCAGCAGGGTTTCTTCAGGCTACTCCAATCTGAAATACAGCCATCTGAATGGAGCCCTAAGAGGGGAGAGATATATGCTGTATTTGTTGGACCCAGTCTTTTGATTTTGATTGCGTTCGACTACATCATTATTGCTGGCTTGGATCTATTCCCACTCGCCACTCACTGATGTCCTCAAAGCAACACTCATAATATATTGAGTAACTCCTGTGTTATTAAATGTGTCCCAAATGGTGCCCCATTCCCTATAAAGTCCACTACTTTTTCTGCAGTTTGCTACAGCAGGAAAATAGGAAATGTGAATTATTATGTGGATTATAATATTAATGGTCATTTTTGTCGGAGAAAATCAAGTCAGACATTTAAAAGTGGAAATTACAAACTTCAGAAGCTTTTTTTTAAAACTTCAAATGCACTACAAGTTTAAAATGTTCTGCATTGCGGGAAAGTTCTCCTGCAACAAGGTGATCAAATTAAGATCCTACATATGTAGTAATAAAGAGCTCCAAGCCTGTGTCAGCCTGACCACCTGTTTGTGTGTGTGTGTGTGTGCGTGCGTGCGTGTGCGTACCGCGTACCTGTGTTCCTATGTGTGTTTGTGTACCTCATGACTTCCTGCGTGTGTCTGCGTGTGTATGTGCCTCACCGCCTGTATGTGTGTGTCTATTCCATCCCAGGTGCCTTCCTGTTCTGCTGGACCCCGTTCTTCGTGGTCCACACCACGCGGGCCCTGTGTGCCACCTGTTACATCCCCCCAGGCCTGATGAGCATGGTCACCTGGCTGGGCTACGTCAACAGCGCCCTCAACCCCATCATCTACACGGTCTTCAACACAGAGTTCAGGAACTACTTCAAGAAATTCCTCCACAGCTGCTGCACATACCGATAGACAAGACGGGCACAGCTAGCCTGGTCCCAGATCTGTCGTTAGGACAAGCAACTCCTATGGCCATTGTCATTACTTTGGTCATTGTCACTCCTATGGTCATTGGCAACACAGCAAAAAACAGATCTGGGACTAGGCTAAGACACCACCGCCGATGAATGGACAAAAAAGCACAATGAACAAGATGTTACGATATTACATTTGTGGTTTGCTGTACAGTACATCTTGCGCTTGCATATTTTTCTCCCACTTGTGATGTATCCTATTGTGACAGCAATGTTGTTTGTCAGCTTAACATTTGTGGTGTCCATGTTTTATGTGGAAAGCTTTGTGGTGAAGAACTGCATTGAATCCCTCCAACTGAAAAGAGGTGCTCAGAAATACCAACATGGAATACATTTCAGAGATTATTAGAGGTATTTCAACTGTATCTTTAAGATTCTTTTTTTTTTGTATCACTTAAATGAGGACTCCTGTCCCTAAACTGTCTGGGCATTGAGGACCAGGTTTAGAAGACTTTGTATTCGACACCAACACTGCATCACACCTACTGCGTCATCGACAAAAATAAAACGTTTTTTTTCTCCGCACAACCATGATTATACTGAAGACCTTAATCCGACTCCTGACTGAGTCTGATAAAGATCGCCACCGCCAAATTAAACCTCTTTCAAAAATATCCCTCACGCCCAAACGGAAAATATCCCTCTCGCCCATACGGAAAATATCCCTCGCCCATACGGAAAATATTATTCTATAATAATAGAAAATATCCCTCGCCCATATTTTCAGTATGGGCGAGGGATATTTTCCGGAAATTTTGGCTTTTGACAAAGTGGTATAACAAACACAGTTTCCTCTCTGTTGCCTAGCAGCTCAAATCATGTATCCAAGACAAGAAAAAAAAGCTTTAAGAGGGAGGATTCGATATGATGGAGCAATTTCAGACACCATCTGCTTGCAGTGTGACAAGAGAGAGTCATTTACATCCACAAGCTTCTCCCCCCAGGATGATTGGTCCATTAGCCACAGGTGGGGGACAGAGGTTAGCAACAATAACATGTGGAGAAAGAATTAAAAACCTTAGACCTATTTCAAATCAGGGCAGGGAACATAAATGAGCTAACATAAATGTCAAACGCAATTAAGGGCATTTAGAGGAGTGACTGGAAATGGTAATCATCCTGTGTTTCTGTGACTCAGATCACATAATGGGTGTGTGAGTTGGAAGCTTTGAAGTCAGTCCTCCCATAAACTTTGTTTTTTTACAAACCCCCTTATGACAAGTCTCCCTTAAACTATGACCCAAACGAGCTAAGACATTCTTCTTCAGTCTCCTCCAAGACAGCAGACGCACATTTTATTCAAAGATTTTCAAGTCTATCTCAACTAGGAGAATGGAGATGGTCCTTCTAGAGTTGTTTCAAGGACTGGAGAGACAGCCGAGTGGAAACATACTTTGGGTCCACTTTGGACAATACTGCTGTAAAATGTGATTATGGAGGTGAAATTGTGAAGGTGGGTGGACATGTCTCTCACAAGCCAATGTCTTTAAGTAGATCTGAGTGTGTCATCTCTCATTACAGTCCAAGCATTGGACTGTCTGCCAATATATGACGTTTGAGAACTCTAACTCCCTACCGACCTCCTCATGAACCAAAGTAACTACTGGAGTGGGGATTAGTGTTTATGTCAGCAAAAAGGATACATTTGTAGGGAATCTATTCACAAAATAAACAAGGCAACGGTAAACATGTAGTCCCCCATGATAGATGCAACGCCAGGGCTTGACATTAAGGTACATTTACCAGTGGCACACTGGGGCAGTACCAAGTGAAAACTACTGGCCCAAATGACACATGTCTGGCCCAGGCCAAGATCACAGGAAAGCAAGTTTTTGCAAGCAGAATTTCAATTGTAGGTGATTTCATGTTTAATCTGCAGTCTGGGCAAATAGGGGAGACTGGGGATGATGTCACACTTTTACTCTTGCTAGTATTTCTTATTTCTTTCTTTCTTTCTTTTTTAAATTACAGAAGACTAATTTCAGTATTGGTCCAGAGGTTAAGGTCTTGAGTATGAATTAATATCACTTTTATCAGCATAACATGTTTTAACATTAAGTTATAAGACATGAAATACACTCTGAGAATGTGTGACAGCAACCCCATGGTTGTCACAGAGGGTGGGGTTGGTTGTCACAGGGGGTGGGGTTGGTTGTCACAGGGGGTGGGGTTGGTTGTCACAGGGGGTGGGGTTGGTTGTCACAGGGGGTGGGGTTAGTTGTCCCTGTATATTCCAGTGAGATGTGCAACAAGAAATTACGTTGTTGTTTTTTTTTACCTAGAGATACCAAATAATAGCAAATGTTCTTAACACAATATGCAATGTGTTAATCTATAAAGTTTCTGCACTATGTGTTTGAATCCCATTGTGTTTAATTGGATGTTTATTTACAGATAATCCACAGAAAGAGGCAGGCATAGAAATATTAAGGCTTTTAATAAAGCAAAACATTATCCATCAGTCAAGAAAACTTTCTGAAACGTTAACTATAAAATGTAACAAAACTTCTGTAACTTATTTGAGTGTGTAGGTTTCTTTGGGAATATTGTGTTTGTTTGTGAATAATTAGTAATCTTGTATAATCTTAGTCAGAATCACAGGAATCACAGTTTTGACATATGTAATTAGATAATCCGTATCACTCTTTGTTTGCCCAATTTTTGCCCATAATGCACTTTAGCCATGTTTCTTTGGGTCGGCTGTTACGAAACGGCTCACAAGACAAAAACATTCCTCTTCGTTAGAGGATTGGAGAAGCTTAGACTTCTGTTTGGCCTTCTCTTTCCTCTTCCCCACACTAGTGGAGAGCTGAGCGGTAGATTGACAACTTTTCCTGTGGGAAGATCCTCTTCTTTCCCTGCGAAACGGATTCCTCCCTCTCAAGGTCATCCTTAACTGGTGTGTCAGTTAATATTGCAGTCTTTCTCTTTCTCCTTTGTGGGGCCAGTATCCTTGGTCCAGTTTTAGGATGAGGGCGGATACCTTCTGGACCCAGAGATAGAGCAGGCTGGTCTGAACGCTGTGTGCTACTGTTGGGGGCCGGAGCCAGAAGTGGAGCAGGCTGGTCTGAGCGCTGTGCGGTACTGTTGGGGGCCGGAGCCAGAAGTGGAGCAGGCTGGTCTGAACCCTGTGCGGTACTGTTGGGGGCCGGAGCCAGAAGTGGAGCAGGCTGGTCTGAACCCTGTGCGCCATCGTTGGGGGGCAGAGCAAGAAATGGAGCAGGCTGGATGCCAGTTACCCTAATTTTTATATGCAAGTTTCCGTACTTCTTAGGGTTAGAGGCCATAATAGACTGTATGTCAGATGCCGTAATTAAGTACTCAACTATATGCTGCTTTTGCTGTTCAGTGAATATCTGTCTATTTTTTACATAACCAACATGAACTGATGGTCTCTCATGCCTCCCTTCTATGTCCTCTACACTCATGTTTTTACAGTAGTGGACCAGCGTTCTGTAATTAATACCGAAGTCCTCTGCTGATACGTTTCCCTGCAGCTTCACCTGTCTCACTGCCTTCAGCATCACATCAGCCGGTATCTCCCCTCTCTTGGTCTTTCTCTTAAAGTTCCTCACCATTTGTCTGCCAACAAAAAAGGAAGCAAAGTGTGACTGTACTTTAAAAAGCTGCCATTGATATACACACTGTGACAACCAACCCTGATATTAGTGTGGCAACCAGCCCCATCTGAAATGTTTAGCTAGCAACCACATGGCTTGACCTAGCATCTGATAAATATACTGAAACTCTAGCTATTCCCTTCCATTCTTAAACTGAAGTTACTAAATGGAGATACGCTAAACGTACATATTTACTATTATTAAATGTGAAATTATTCCCTTTCGGCAGGATCGTTAGCTCTCTATACAAACTGACAATATGAATGACCTCATACAAAGAAGTCACACATTTGATGAGAAACATTTTACACAGCGCCCCCTAGTTTGGCTGTAATAAGCTCTGTGACAACCAACCCGTGTGACAACCAACCCCGGTCTCCCCTACCATCGCCCTCTCAATGATGACATACAGTATAGCCTATATTGAACCTTTAAAATCTAATATTCCCCTCCAGAAATGAGTCCAATAACGTATTGATGAAAAGCAATATTATCAGGCAGGTGTGTTATTTTAGCAGTAAGCATTATCACCCGTCGGATGCAGCATCGTGGCTAAATGGCTTAAAAAGCTTAAGGGTTGCTCCTGTGCATTGTTTACCGCAATAGGCTGCTTATTAGCTAGATCACAGACTCAAAATATAAACTTGTTGCTTGTATAATGTCCTAGAAAAAAAACGAAATACAGTGTAATTGTGTGAATTTTACAGTGAATATAAGCCTACCGTTTATGCATTCAAATGGCTGACGCGCTTCCCGCGGTTACGTTTATATTGTCATTCCAGACACCCAGATTGTACAACGCTACCAATTGCGCAAAAAAAAAAAAAGTATACTTGAGAAATAAATCATACAGCACTGAAAAGGTGGGATTCAGCTTTTTTCAATAATTGCCATCAAAACTGTTGTATTTTCACAAGATTGCATTTTGGGGGTATTGCACAGTGACTGGGTTTATTAGAACATCTGTGTGAGTGGTTGTGTGCTCTTGCCACCCTACAGTTGATATTCATATGATAGCCTAAATAAACGGCAAAGCTCATCAACAGCTTCTGGAAATATGTTTTTTAAACAATTATATAGGCCTAGACTACTGAATAGCATTACTACCAGAGGCGCAAGTTGGGTTTAAGAAGTGGGGTGGACATATACACTACCGGTCAAAAGTTTTAGAAAACCTACTCATTCAAGGTTTTTTTTACTATTTTCTACATTGTTGAATAATAGTGAAGACATCAAAACTATGAAATAACACATAAGGAATCATGTAGTAACCAAAAAACGAATCAAAATATATTTTATATTTGAGATTCTTCAAATAGCCACCCTTTGCCATAGATAGATAGATAGATAGATAGATAGATAGATAGATAGATAGATAGATAGATAGATAGATAGATAGATAGATAGATAGATAGATAGATAGATAGATAGATAGATAGATATATAGATAGATAGATAGATAGATAGATAGATAGATAGATAGATAGATAGATAGATAGATAGATAGATAGATAGATAGATAGATAGATAGATAGATAGATAGATAGATAGATACTTTATTGATTGACATTTCTTAAATTATGACAGCTTTGCACAATATTGGCATTCTCTCAACTAGCTTCATGAGGTAGTCACCTGGAATGCATTTAAATTAAAAGGTGTGCCTTCTTACAAGTTAATTTGTGGAATTTATTTCCTTCTTAATGCGTTTCAGCCAATCAGTTGTGTTGTGACAAAGTAGGGGTGGTATGCAGAAGATAGCCCTATTTGGTAAAAGACCAAGTCCATATTATGGCAAGAACAGCTCAAATAAGCAAAGAAAAATGACAGTCCATCATTACTTTAAGACATGAAGGTCAGTCAATAAGGAACGTTTCAAGAACTTTGAAAGTTTCTTCAAGTGGAATTGCAAAACCCATCAAGCGCTATGATGAAACTGGCTCTCATGAGGACCGCCACAGGAAACGAAGACCCAGAAATACCTCTGCTGCAGAGGATAAGTTCATTAGAGTTACCAGCCTCAGAAATTGCAGCCCAAATAAATGCTTCACAGAGTTCAAGTAACAGACACATCTCAACATCAACTGTTCAGAGGAGACTGTGAATCAGGCCTTCATGGTCGAATTGCTGCAAAGAAACCACTACTAAAGGACACCAATAAGAAGAAGAGACTTGCTTGGGCCAAGAAACACGAGCAATGGACATTGGACCGGTGGATATTTGTCCTTTGGTCTGGAGTCCAAATTGGAGATTTTTGGTTCCAACCGCTGTGTCTTTGTGAGACGCGGTGTGGGTGAACGGATGATCTCTGCCTGTGTATTTCCCACCGTAAAGCATGGAGGAGAAGGTATTATGTTGTGGGGGTGCTTTGCTGGTGACACACTTAACCAGCAAGGTTACCACAACATTCTGCAGCGATACGCCATCCCATCTAGGCGGCAGGTAGCGTAGCGGTTGGAGTGTTGGGCCACTAACTGAAAGGTCGCTGGTTAGAATACCCGAGCCGACAAGGTGAAAAACCTGTCGATGTGTCCTTGAGCAAGGCACTTAACCCTAATTTGGTCCAGGGGCTCTCCCTGTAGGTAGGCCGTCATTGTAAATAAGAATTTGTTCTTAACTGACTTGCCTAGTTAAATAAAAGTTAAAATAAAAAATAAAATCTGGTTTGGGCTAGGACAATGACCCAACACACCTCCAGGCTGTGTAAGGGCTATTTGACCAAGAAGGAGAGTGATGTATGCTGCATCAAATGACCTGGCCTCCACATATGACCTGGCCTCCACATATGACCTGGCCTCCACATATGACCTGGCCTCCACAGATATAATATACATATATATATTTGTTTTCTTTTTTGGAGCTTGAAAATGTACTGGCCCAAGCGGGCCATATGAAAGCTTAATTAACTGGCCCGGTGAGCTCGGCAGATGTTGACGGACCAGCAGGCAGCTTTGAATGTCGAACCCTGCAGTTTCTTTAGCTAATCCACTCCTTTTACTCCATGTCATGTGCCAAAGAAAAAACGCCACCTTCTGGAGAAGTCAGATTTTGGCCCTAGCTATACCTCTCGCTTCGCCTCGTCCTCTCAGTGAATTAACAGCGTTAAAATCAGGCCAGTGCTGTCTGAGATATTGTGTGTCTAATGGACAGACAGACAGACAGACAGACAGACAGACAGACAGACAGACAGACAGACAGACAGACAGACAGACAGACAGACAGACAGACAGACAGACAGACAGACAGACAGACAGACAGACAGACAGACAGACAGACAGACAGACAGACAGACAGACAGACAGACGGAGACCCACAGTCCTCTCCCGGATTTCATCGTGGTAGACAATGGTAAACATCCAATGACAGCTGGGACACTCCACTCTGCATAGCCAACACATACAAGGTGAGGTCCAAGTCCAAAGTTCTCCTTCAAAACCCTGGGCTCCCGAAGATCAACCTTTAGAGGGAAGTTTCTCTTTCAAAAAAAATTATCAATAACATAAAGTTTTTGAAGAGACAGAGACATGGAGGCTAGTATGAGAGACTGGTGGCTCAGATATTGACATTTCATATTGGCCTTTAAACCAGCCAGGTTTCCTGCTGGGTTTATCCAAACTACAGTAACTGAGAACTAGTATAAATGCTCAAAGTCACACATACAGAAAAGGATGAGTAGTTTATTCACACAGGGTCCGTTACAAGTGAGGCGTCAAACTTTAATTAGAGCAGTGAAGGGTGCATCCTCCTACACACGGCCTCACTTAACTGAAATCTCTTTTCATGAAACTCTGTCACTGAATGAGCTGAATCATCACTGAATCTCTAGTATCAGCAGCTGCTTCTCCAGGACCACAAATAGACCACAAATCTTACCACAGGTGCCAGCCTTCAGGGTCATTTGAAAGCAGCGAGTTTCTCAGAAGCAGAGGGATTCATAGCATGCACACATAGTAATCTGAAATGTCATGTCTTAACAGGTCCTATCAGAAGTCACTCTGACAGTTAACCACGACTTGAGTGTCCCAAATGTCACCCTGTTCCCTATGTAGTGCACTAGTTTTGTCCAGAGCCCTTGTAAAAAGGTAGTCCACTATATAGGTAATATGGTACCATTTGGAATGTAGCTGTTGTCATCCACTGAGATAGCAAGCTGCCTACTTCCTACTGACACTTCACTCCGCAAATTCCCATGCTGGCGACCAAAATATAAATCTCAAATTGCAGCTGTAAAGATAGGAAGAATAATGTGATTGACTCACTGCAACGTTGTTGTTTTTAACCTAGTGTACAGAATAGGTGTTCATCATCAGACCAGTGGTGGAAAAAATACCCAATTATCATACTTGAGTAAAAGTAAAAGATATCTTAATAGAAAGTGACTCGTGTATAAGTGAAAGTTACCCAGTAAAATACTACTTGAGTAAAAGTGTGAAAGTATTTGGTTTTAAATATACTTAAGTATCAAACGTACATTTAATTGCTAAAATATATTGAAGTATCAAAAGTATAAGTGTAAATCATTTCAAATTCATTATATTAAGCAAAACAGATATTGGCCGTTGTTTATTTTAGTTTTTTTTACTGATTTCCAGGGAAACACTCCAACACTCAGACATCATTTACAAACAAAGAATGTGTTTAGTGAGTCCTCCAGATGACCAGGGATGTTCTCTTGATAAGTGCGTGAATTGAACACCATTTTCCTGTCCTGCTAAGCATTCAAAATGTAACAAGAACTTTTGGGTGTCAGGGAAAATGTATGGAGTAAAAAGTATATTATTTTCTTTAGAAATATAGGGAAGTAAAAGTGAAAATAAAGTACAGATACCCAAAAAACTACTTAAGTAGTACTTTCAAGTATTTTTACTTAAGCACTTTATAGCACTGATCAGAGGCATACAAAGAGCATCATTACATGACACAGGGAATTCGTAGGCGTTCCCAGAGCCAGACAATAGGTAGATACCCCCAACCAGAGCCTTATTTTGAAAGACTAATACAAGGCTCTGATCATAACCATTATATTTGGAATGGCTGCCCAATCTCACCTCCATCTATTGAAGGAGCAAAATGGCCAAACAACCCAGTAATAGTGGTTTGTATTCAAGGGCCATTTTTTCTGGTCAGGTTTCTTATTAGCCATTTCGATTTAAACTCCTGGCTTGGGAATGTTTGAGATGTGCAACATTCAACAGAAAGAAAATCAACCTTGAGAAAAGGAGTTGAGCGTTAGAGGGGAAGGTCAGGAGAAAGTAAAACATTAGACATCACCCGTAGGTGGGACAGAGTAGACAGACTAGGAGAGCTCTGGAGAAATGCAAGGACGGATGGACGGACAGAACAAGCCTTTGGGTGTAGATCTTCGAAAGGAAAAGCCTACAAATATAGGATGTTAACAATTAAATGATGGTACACCCGCAATAACAGTATCATCCATTCTGAGCGTAGATTAAATGATGGTACAGAATCATCCATTCTGAGCGTAGATTAAATGATGGTACAGAATCATCCATTCTGAGCGTAGATTAAATGATGGTACAGAATCATCCATTCTGAGCGTAGATTAAATGATGGTACAGAATCATCCATTCTGAGCATAGACCAGATAGATCAGAGATGAACTAGGTGATCTATTCAATCAGGAACACTTTAGCTGACATCCACACAGCAGCTGTTTTGGTGGTGGGTGTCAGAGGTGGAACTGCATTATACCTTAAGCGGACATTGCCATTGGCTGCACAAGCAGCCTTGTTTACAAGTCCGAACACTGAAATTTGCAATGTAATCTACACCTCGATTAGGCTGATAGAAACTGTCATTATTATGTTATAATAATTATTATTAATTATTATTATTATTATTTGTCTTTCTGAACTTCTAACGCAAGTAGGACGGGTGTGGCTTTGTGACATTGATCAAGAGCAGCTGCTGACCGATTTGACAGCTCCAACTCAGTTACACCTCCGACACCGCCTGAACATCACCTATGTGGGTGTCGGCTATCGCACGATTAAATCTAAATTGATCTGATTAAATCTATGCCTAAATCACGAAGTAGCAGGGGTTGAGCATGCTCCTCGGATAGACCTACGACTGCAGTTCTGAGAGAAGTGTCGATCAGCCAGACACCTCTCTAGGACTCCACAGTCTACACTAAAGAATCAAGGAGAATGAAATGATGTTTAGGAAGAGAGAGGGTTCAGAGAAAGAGAGAGAGCAGAGAGTAAGCAGTGGTTGGTGTTTCCTCTGAAATTCTCCTCTTCATCCACTTTTCACTTCCCCCTCTAACCGTCTTCTTCTCTGCAGCTGAAGCCCTTGTCAAATATGTAAAATGTGACAAATGCGATGGAGTGGCCCTCCACTCAAGGGCATCAGATTAGAGCCACTGTTCATTTCCTCCATCTCTTCATTCCTGGGCCCTCGATTCAGGCTCAGCCCAGCGGTACGTTACGGCCGCAGACATTACATGCCTGACACAGAGAGTGGCTCATGAGTTTGACAGATGCAGGGGATTATGACGCCAGAGAGGACAAGGCTGTCTGCTTAGTGTTGGAAAGCTGAGGCTGAGGTCATCGTGTAGTACTCTCACATACAGAACGATGTCATTCTATTGAGTACCACAGTATTAGTCATAATACCCATAAAACCTAGCGGTAAAACGCAGAAATGGTTCCACTAGTTTTTTCACCATTACATTTTTCATAGGAGATTAAATAAGCAAAGAGAAACAACAGTCCATCATTACTTTAAGACATGAAGGTCAGTCAATACGGAAAATGTCAAGAACTTTGAAAGTTTCTTCAAGTGCAGTCGCAAAAATCCTCAAGCGCTATGATGAAACTGGCTCTCATGAGGACCGCCACAGGAAAGGAAGACCCAGAGTTACCTCTGCTGGATAAGTTCATTAGAGTTACCAGCCTCAGAAATTGCAGCCCAAATAAATTCTTCACAGAGTTCAGATGACCTGGCCTCCACAATCACCTGACCTCAACCCAGTTGAGAAGGTTTGGGATGAGTTGGACCACAGAGTGAAGGAAAAGCAGCCAACAAGTGCTCAGCATATGTGGGAACTCCTTCAAGACTGTTGGAAAAGCATACCTTGTGAAGCTGGCTGACAGAATGCCAAGAGTGTGCAAAGGTGTCATCAAGGCAAAGGGTGACTGTTTGAAGAATCTCAAATATAAAATACATTTTGATTTGTTTAACACTTTTTTGGTTACTACATGATTCCATATGTGTTATTTCATAGTTTTGATGTCTTCACTCTTATTCTACAAAGTAGAAAATAGTAAAACTAAAGAATGCTATGCAGGAATCCCTTGCTGATTTCAAACTGAAAATGAAATACATGTTGTTTTTAAACACTTGTATGAATGTTCACTCATTAAATTGTTCTCCAATCAAACGTGTTCCTGCATATAAATACTTAGGCATTAGGATTGATATGGCTTTGAAAAAACCTATAGATGAGCTGGTTAAGAAGCTAAAATGTAAAGATGTCTTTTTGTACAGAAACAGATTGGTGCCTTTCTCTAAGCAGTAGGAAGAAGATCATTCACTCAACCTTTTAATATGGTCTTGATTATGGTGATAATATTCATCAAAGTGCAGCTGCTACTACTCTTAAACCTTTGGTGCCATCTACCATAGTGCTCTTCGTTTTGTTACAGGTGACAGTTTTGATGCTGCATCCTGTATCTAAAGGTTGTCTGGACTTCGCTAAAGACCCGTAGATCTCTACAATACTCTCTTTTACTTTACTTCTACTTAAAACGTCTCTCTTATCTAACTTTGCTGGTGAAGTATAGACACCTGAGTTGCCTAAACCATTCACAGGATTGGTTAACTCTTGAGGTTCCTATGGTCTCCACCGAGCTAGGGACATCTGCTTTTAGATGTAATTAATTCAAAATACATTTAATCTTGATGTTCTGTTGCCGTTAGGGCCATTTAAAGTATGGATTGGGGACTAATTTGTGGAGGAATGTAACTGTTTTTCTAGGTGATTTGTAATGTTTTATTTGTGCTTACCATATACTTTATTATACAGGGCACATCTGTCGTGGAAATGACCACTAAGGACTCCAAGTTACAGTTAAATGAACAGATCTTTATTGATGTCAGCCAGAGAGGTTACAGCAAACTCAATACTCAAAGTACAAGTCTGTCAGAAGCTCTGAAGTGGTGCTTTAAACTGACCGTGACCCTGCACACATAGTTTCTAGGCCAAATTAACAATGTGTTCCCTTCTTTCTGTTCTTCTTCTCCCTAAGAGCAAAGTCACAGAACACAATAATCAGGAAATAACCCATTACATGTAGAGACACGGAAGACACTACATTTCCCACTACAAGACCTAGGTCTCAATATGTGTTCCCTGTTAAAATAAAGATGAAATAGAACCAGAAGAATGTACTGGATAACATCATATCATTTCATGTGAATTACTTCCTAAGGAGGTCACACACACACGACTAATATTGAAAGAGGGAGTCAGGAGTACTCCCCAGAAAGTCGGGTAAGTTGTTGTGTGTCTCAAAACTCTTCCAATCACTCAACAGCCAATCCAATAAACCAATGTAGTGGACCCTCTTTCGGATGGGTAACCAGTTCTCAGGTGAATAGTGGTGGTGTATACAAGTTGGTCTTCACAGAAAGATAGCGTGTTGTACTGAACAACAGCACACGACAACTTCCCCTCCATAACTCAGTTGACCGCTATAATCCAGGGTTTAATCCACATCAGTGCAGCTGTGTGGCAGTTGACAGCTATCACTGAGAAAAACTCAGATAATCTCACTAATGTGCACCGTTCATTAAATAATAACCATGGCAGTAATACACTTAACGATAAGTCCACAGAGACAGTGGGCGGGTGGATGACAATTGCCTACATATGAGACAACTCTAGCCGTGCATGCCTTTCTGACTCTGGACACAGTTTCTTCACTACCTCAAGTCAATGTCCTACTGGAAATGCATTTACAATATTGCATTTACAATATTGATAACGTTTTGCAATGTAATTAAAACATATTCCCACACAGTCACACACAGACCAAGTTGTGTGACATATTTGACAATGAATTTTCAATTTGCGAGTTTGTTGCAAGTTACATTGAAAATCTGTTGAAGTCTTGTATGCAATTCTCAGTAGGGTCATTAAATATGAATGTGACTCTGCAGAATTATACAGGTCATTACATCACTCAATCTCTCATAGCAGGAACAAGCAAGATTGATTTTGGTCATTGGGTGTTTTATTTAATTCTCATAGGTTATTTTCAGACCTATTGCAGCATACCTGCCTTTCCTGCTCAATTTAACGTTGAACAGAGCCAACGTATTACATCAATAAAATACACAGAAAATATATTGTTTAAGTAAATCGGGCAAAATAGAGCAATAGTCTTTTTCAGTAACAGGCAACCTGGTTCACAGGGGTAGTAGATTACACATGAAACAGACACAGTCATTCATTATATGCTGGTTTCCAGGATAAATCTATAAATCGAACCAGAGACCAGTGTCTGTTGAGGGAGGCTAACTCTGCTCTTCAAATACTTGCCTTTGTTTGGTGTAACTTCAGTTTGACTTTGTCCATGTCTATGGTTGACATTGGCACATCCTCCTGGATAGCCACAGCCCCACCGGTCTGCCAGCAGTTCTGCTGGTGCTCCTTTCATTCCTGCAATAAGAATAAGCCAGAAGTAAAGAAGCAAGATAAGCAGTCAGTAGTGGGTTTGGGGAGATTTAACTATAGAGAAAATAAAGTGAGGCAGGTCACAGTTAGTGTGACATAGAGGTTTGAGGCAGGTCACAGTTAGTGTGACATAGAGATTTGAGGCAGGTCACAGTTAGCATGACATAGAGTTTGAGGCAGGTCACAGTTAGTGTGACATAGAGGCTTGAGGCAGGTCACAGTGAGCGTGACATAGAGGTTTGAGGCAGGTCACAGTTAGGGTGACATAGAGGTTTGAGGCAGGTCACAGTTAGCGTGACGTAGAGGTTTGAGGCAGGTCACAGTTAGCATGACATAGAGGTTTGAGGCAGTTCACAGTTAGCGAAACATAGAGGTTTGAGGCAGGTCACAGTTAGTGTGACATAGAGGTTTGAGGCAGGTCACAGTTAGCGTGACATAGAGGTTTGAGGCAGGTCACAGTTAGCGTGATTTGTTGTTACAGAGCCCCATGCAAGCAATATCATACTACACGACTCTCTCCACCACGCAGGTACACATGCAGAGTTCCTTCAAGACATTTCCTCTGACATATCACCAACATAGCCCACTTGTGAGTCCTTACTAATGACAAAAACCACAACAACAACAACCCATCAAGAGGCGCCAGGGGAACCTCAAGGGGAACCAAGAGGCACAACATGTCACCTCTGGCTTTTTCCTTGATATGATGCAATGGTTATAGTTCCCTGTCTCTCTCTCTATCTAACAAATGCTCTCAGGTGGTCGAAGGTCCTGCGGCTTCAAGATTGTTTTCTCCCGTATCTCTATATAGTTTATTTGAATCAAGTAGCAGGTGGGATATTTCAAACAGCCTTGACAGTTTTATCCTCCAGGGGGAGACCTGGATGGAATGGAACACAGCCGAGAGAAAGGAGGAGAGGGTGAGCGAGAGGGAGAGAAAGAGAGAGAGAGGGGAAAAGAGTAGAAAGAGAGAGAGAACGAGAGAAAGAGTGGGGTGAGAAAGAGACAGACGGACAGACAGACAGACAGAAGAGAGAGAGATAGAAAGAGGGAGGGAAAGAGAGAGACTACAGTGGGTGTAAATAGCCAGGATGTCAGAAATGAGGAAATAGGCATTAGAGACATTCCAGATATTTATACCATGTATGGCCTCATGGAAAGAACTAATTAGAGCAGGTGAGGTGGGTTAGAGTTGTCTGGAAAGAAGATAGCGGGAGCGAGAGAGAGGGTCTGTCAGTGTACTGTACCTTGATGATGATCTCAGTGATTTCTGGGCCTCTCTTCCCCTCCGGGTCTTCTGGCTGCTGGAATGATATCTGACTCTGGAAGGGCTGGGTGAGTGTACACTGCAGGAGGGAAGTCAAACTAAAATGAATTTTAAAAAATAACAACACCTCACTACATACCCAGCAATTCCCCTAGGTCATGTTCAACAGACACAAAACAGAAGAAAATAGAGTGAAAAAGTTTCCCTACATTGCACCCTAATGGCCCTGGACCAACCACAAGGGTCTCCAGCCCAGTCCCCTCACTTCTGTCCTGCTGCCGTAGCCCAGGCCCTTGGAGGTGTCCTGGCCTGCCTGGCAGTGGCATGCCTGCTTGGCTTGGTCGATCAGGAACTTGAACTGCTGCAATGTGCTCAGCAGGCTGTTAGCCATCTCATCCAGGTTGCGCCAGGTCCTCTGGCCCTCCCGCAGACCAAGGCTGCCCACCCCGGACACTTCCAGCCCACCCCCAGTTAACCAGACCTGGGGAGGGAGACGGGGATGAAGACACCACCTTGGCCTGGACCTGCACTGGCTGGGAGGCCATGGCCAGTACCATGAGCGCTGTCAACACTACAGTCGTGGCCAAAAGTTTTGAGAATGACACAAGTATTGGTCTCCACAAAGTTTGCTGCTTCCTGTGTTCTTAGATCTTTTTGTCAGTAGTTACTATGGTACACTGAAGTATAATTATAAGTATGCCATAAGTGTTAAAGGCTTTCATTGACAATGACATTCAGTGTATGCAAAGAGTCAATATTTGCAGTGTTGACCCTTCTTTTTCAAGAACTCTGCAATCCGCCCTGGCATGCTGTCAATTAACTTCTGGGCCACATCCTGACTGATGGCAGGCCATTCTTGCATGATCAATGCTTGGAGTTTGTCAGAAGTTGTGGGTTTTTGTTTGTCCACCCGCCTCTTGAGGATCGACCACAAGTTCTCAATGGGATTAAGGTCTGGGGAGTTTCCTGGCCATGGACCCAAAATGTTGATGTTTTGTTCCCCGAGCCATTTAGTTATCACTTTTGCCTTATGGCAAGGTGCTCCATCATGCTGGAAAAGGCACTGGTCGTCACCAAAATGTTCTTGGATGGTTGGGAGAACTTGCTCTCGGAGGATGTGTTGGTACCATTCTTTATTTATGGCTGTGTTCTTAGGCAAAATTGTGAGTGAGCCCACTCCCTTGGCTGAGAAGCAACCCCACACATGAATGGTCTGTTGGCATGACACAGGACTGATGGTAGCGCTCACCTTGTCTTCTCCGGACAAGGTGTTTTCCGGATGGCCCAAACAATCGTAAAGGGGATTCATCAGAGAAAATTACTTTACCCCAATCCTCAGCAGTCCAATCCCTGTACCTTTTGCAGAATATCAGTCTGTCCCTGATGTTTTTCCTGAGAAGTGGCATCTTTGCTTCCCTTCTTGACACCAGGCCATCCTCCAAATGTCTTCGCCTCACTGTGCGTGCAGATGCACTCACACCTGCCTGCTGCCATTCCTGAGCAAGCTCTGCACTGGTGGTGCCCCGATCCCGCAGCTGAATCAACTTTAGGAGACGGTCCTGGCGCTTGCTGGACTTTCTTCTTGGGCGCCCTGACGCCTTCTTCACAACAATTGAACCTCTCACCTTGAAGTTCTTGATGATCCGATAAATGGTTGATTTAGGTGCAATCTTACCAGCAGCAATATCCTTGCCTGTGAAGGCCTTTTTGTGCAAAGCAATGATGACGGCACGTGTTTCCTTGCAGGTAACCATGGTTGACAGAGGAAGAACAATGATTTCAAGCCCCACCCTCCTTTTAAAGCTTCCAATCTGTTATTCTGACTCAAGCCTGCATGACAGAGTGATCTCCAGCCTTGTCCTCGTCAACACTCTTACCTGTTTTAACGAGACAATCACTGACATGATGGCAGCTGGTCCTTTTGTGGCAGGGCTGAAATGCAGTGGAAATGTTTTTTGGGGATTAAGTTCATTTTCATGGCAAAGAGGGACTTTGCAATTAATTGCAATTCATCTGATCACTCTTCATGACATTCTGGAGTATATGCAAGTTGCCATCATCAACACTGAGGCAACTTTGTGGAGACCAATACATGACTGTAGGAGGGAGGGAGGGAGTTAGATTGTACGTTTGGAATGAAAAGGTTTAATGTGAGGATTGATTAATAATTTCCTAATTATGCTTTGAGACAACGAATGTGGAATATGGATTATGAATCAATATACTTTTAATAAGTATTAACAACTTTCTGAAATGTTGTCAATCCCACAATACAGTAGCTGTCCTTCCTCAAACCTTCCTAGCCCCACACCTAGTAACTCCTGACTCCATGCTTCCAAAATAAGAATGGGAAAATAAGGGGAAATGTGGGTGGAACGAGGGAGGAAATTAGGCCAGATAACAGCCTGCCCTACACATTGTCCAAACGGCAGGGAAGAGGAGGAGGAGGGAGAGAGGAGAGATACATCTGTGGTACAGCGAAAGGTGTACAGTGCCTTCAGAAAGTATTCAGAAAGTATTCATACCCCTTGACTTATTCCACATTTTGTTGTGTTACAGCCTGAATTCAAAATTGATTAAAGTAGTTGTTTTCTTCTCACCCATCTACACACAATATCCCATAATGACAAAGTGAAAAGATGTTTTTAGAATTTTTTGCAAATGTATTGAAAATTAAATACAAAAATATCTCATAAGTATTCACACCACTCAGTCAATACTTGTTAGAATCACTTCTGGCAGCGATTACAGCTGTGAGTCTTTCTGGGTAAGTCTCTAAGAGCTTTTCACACCTGGATTGTACATTATTCTTTAGATAAAATGTCAAGCTCTGTCAAGTTGGTTGTTGATCATTGCTACAGCCATTTTCAAGTCTTGCCATAAATGTTCAAGTCGATCTAAGTCTAAACTGTAACTAGGCCACTCAGGAAACTTCAATGTCGTCCTGGTAAGCAACTCCAGTGTATATTTGGCCTTGTGTTCTAGGTTATTGCCCTGCTGAAAGGGGAATTCGTCTCCCAGTGTCTGGTGGAAAGCAGACTGAAGCAGGTTTTCCTCTAGGATTTTGCCTGTGCTTAGATCTATTCCGTTTCTTCATCTCCCTTGCAGATGACAAGCAGAACCATAACATGATGCAGCCACCAACCATGCTTGAAAATATGAAGAGTGGTACTCAGTGATGTGTTGTGTTGGATTTTCCCCAAATATAACGCTTTGTATTGTATTCAGGACATACATTTTCTATTTTTTTGCAGTTTTACTTCAGTAAACAGAATGCATGTTTTGGAATATTTTTTATTCTCTACAGGCTTCCTTCTTTTCACTCTGTCATTTAGGTTAGTATTGCGGAGTAACTACAATGTTGTTGATCCATCCTGAGTTTTCTCCTATCACAACCATTAAACTCTGTAACTGTTTTAAAGTCACTATTGGCCTCATGGTGAAATCCCTGAGTAGTTTCCTTCCTCCCCGGCAACTGAGTTAGGAACGACACCTGTATCTTTGTAGTGACTGGGTGTATTGATACACCATCCAAAGTGTAAGTAATAACTTCACCATGCTCAAAGAGATATTCTGTGTCTGCTTTCTTTATTTTACCCATCTACCAATAGGTGCCCTTATTTGCGAGGCATTGGAAAACCTTCCTGGTCTTTGTGGTTGAATCTGTGTTTGAAGGGACTGAGGGACTTTACAGATAACTCTATGTGTGGCGTACAGAGAGGAGTTAGTCATTAAAAAATCATGTTAAACACTATTATTGCACACCGAGTGAGTCCATGCAACTTATTATGTGACTTGT
Source organism: Thymallus thymallus (assembly GCA_023634145.1). NCBI lineage: Eukaryota > Metazoa > Chordata > Actinopteri > Salmoniformes > Salmonidae > Thymallus > Thymallus thymallus. The sequence goes on from CM042413.1 coordinate 3,988,540, forward strand.
TAAGCACATTTTTACTGCTGAACTTATTTAGGCTTGCCATAACAAAGGGGTTGAATACTTATTCACTCAATACATTTCAGCTTTTCATTTTTAATTAATTTGTTAAAAATAATCAAAAAACATAATTCCACTTTGACATTATGGGGTATTGTGCATTGGCCAGGGACACGACATCTCAATTTAATCCATTTTCAATTCAGGCTGTGGTAAAAGTTGAGGGGTTGAGTTTTTACAGATTTTTATTTTGTTGTTACATGTACATTCTACACACATTAAAATGTACATACATCTTTTTTTTTTACAGTCGTTAAATAGCATGAATAAAGCAATCTGATATTTTGATACACAGTACTGTACACGTAGATAGATAGTACTTATACATTATACATCGTGTTTTCAGTCATATGAACATGAGCTTTTAAACCCACCCCTCAGCTACTCTCATTCCATCCCACCTATCTCCGTAGACCGCCCTCTTATGATCTCCATGTGCCATATATTTTTCAACTCTGCTGTGATGTTTAACATACATTCTGAACGTGTCTAATCGCATAGTATCTACTGTCACGACTCCCCCCCGAAGCTGCCTCCTTCCCTTGTTCGCGCGGGCTTCGGCGTTCGTCGTCACCGGCCTTCTAGCCACTGCCGCTCCCTTTTCCATATTCCATTGCTTTTGTCTCGTCTTTCACACACCTGGTCATTATCCTCTCATGTGTGTTTGTGTATAACTACCCTCTGTTTCCACCCATGTCTACGTGGGTTACTGTTCCTTGTAGGAGGTTGTGCTATGTCTCCTCTCTAATATTTCATCGGGTAATATACTGTGTACTCCAGGTTCTGATTTAACCTGTGTACTTTATTTTTGTTACGGCAATAGTTGTTCTATTCTCGTTGTGTATGCGTGGATGATTCACTGAAGGCTTATTAAACCTCTGATTGCGAATCACACTCTCCTGTGCCTGGCTCTGTTTACTCCACAACCCTAACATCTACAGATTAAAGGCAAATATTTTTACTAAAAGTATTATTATATTGTTGATTGATTTACATACAAACCTATGTAGGATCCCTAATTAGAGACGATGCACTGCAGCTGCCTCTTATTAGGGGTCCAACACAAACCACCACCAGAAACAGAAAGAATAGACCTGTCAGACTCTGACCATGGTTACATAGAGAAGCAAATAGGTTTCTCTATGGCCAGAGCCCGACAGTAGGGTTAATTTGAGATAAATCTTGTGATTTTTCAGTCTCTTCGCAGCAAAATCTGCAGAGCTGAGATGGTTGAATGCCCCATATACAAAACATTCTGTTTATGGCTAGAATTTTGTATAATAATTTAATTTGAAAAACTCTACGTTTTGAATCAAGCACTATTTTGTATATCAGTCCATAAACCATGTGCCATGGATTCAGCACACCGAAAATCTCTTCCCAACTATTTTGCAACCTGTATGGTTGTCACGTTCGGGTGTGTAGAGAGACCAAGGCGCAGCGTAGCGATAGTTCGACATCGTTTATTGAACTAATAAACTATACTGGACATCGAACTATACAAATATAACAAATAATAATAATAAACACACGTAGCACGAACACGAGACAACATACAACATAACAATGAACCACGCCAACGGAGTGGAACACAGACATATAAGTAAGATCCCTAATTAGAGGTAATGCCTAGCAGCTGCCTCTAATTAGGGATCCCACACACAACACCACACAGACGTAGAAATAATAGATCTGCCAGACTCTGACCATAGAACTATAGGGAAGCAAAGCTTCTCTATGGCCAGAGCCTGACAATGGTGTCGCGGTCAACATTTTGGTCCTCAAGTAAAACTGATTTAAAAAAAAAAGAATTGCCCATTTTGATCTTTATTAAAGGGCGAGTTCCCTACCTTCTCCCTTTTCCACTTGCCTCTTCCATTTTGAGGTAATGCTGCAATCAGTTGGTTGTAATTTTGGATAGAGCAAACATTTCCATATACTGTATATCTATAAATTCTAGTCGTAATTTTTCAAAAGCCTTTTCAAAATCTGCTATGAATACCAGACCGGGTGTCCTATATTTTCTTAGTGTTCTTTTGTTTCCAGTACTTGTTTTATAATATCTCCAATCTATCGTCCATGTAAAATGATTAGGATTAATAAAATCTGACAATACTTTTTAAATTCTATGTATTTTTGCTAGAATCTTTGCATCACAATACTGAAGTAAGTGTAAGGGGCCTCCAGTCTTTTTAACGGACTGGATCTTTATATTTACCACCTGGGTCCTGTTTCAGTAGTAGTGAAACCAAACCTTCTTGCTGAGTACCTGACAATTTACCATTATTATAAAAGTGGTTAGAACATGTTAATAGCAGATATTAGAGTTGATCAAAAAAAGTTTCATACACCTCAACTGGTATGCCATCCAGCGCTGGAGTTCTAATGGCATCAAGAAGTTCCTCCTCTGCAATTTGTCTCTTTCTGTATAGCTGTTAATATTACGCTACTATTAGGAAACATTCCTTACAGTTAACTGAAGTTAGTGGAAATGGAGGAGACTGAAAAGAGAACGTATCCTTAAAGTACTTTTCTTCCTCTTTCAAAATACTATTTGGTGAATCATTGATGACTCTGTCATTTGTAACAAGCTTCTGTAAACACTTTTTGGTAGCATTTCTATGTTAAAGATTCAAAACGAATTTGGTGCATTTGTCAGGCTCTGGCCATAGAGAAGCATTGGCTTCTCTATGTAGTTATGGTCAGAGTCTGACAGTGTCGTTCTTTTCTGTTTCTGTGTGGGGTTTGGGTTGGATCCCTAATTAGAGGCAGCTGCACCGCATTGTCTCTAATTAGGGATCCCATATATGTTGAGTCTGTCCTTCACTCTGGTGTGGGTCGTTGTTGATGTTATCGTTATATGTCGCAAGTCACGGTGAGAGTTAAGTGTGCTTTTCGTTACGTCTAATCATCTCGTGGTTGTTTGGTGAACGTGACGTTTTGTGCTTCGTGTTTGCTTGTGCTCTTTAGTTCGTCCTTCGTTGTTTAGTTCATACAGAGTATCTATTCATTTAATGTACATAGTATAATAAAATAAAGATGTCAAACTATAATCCCTGCGCCGCGTCTTGGTCTCTCCATGCACCCACATCGTGACAGCATTTTACACTTCGGTTAATTAATCTGATCGTTCCTGAATAAGATCCTCCATTTCTTTTATGTTTTTCCTCTGCCTTATTCTGAGCCTCTATGGTTCAGTTGTTATTGCTATTTGTCTGTACTGTCATTTATTCCCTCTGTTAATATGAACTCTTTTGGCCACATTGTTTTAAAGATTGAATTGCATGGCCTCTAAAGGCACATTTAAAAGTGTCCCATTCAATAAGAGGATCTGCTATACCTATGTTAAGTCAGTTATAAATTATTCTCTTTGTTAAAAACTGGTTGTCATCCAGTAGGCTTTGATTAAATTTCCAATATCCTCACCCACATGGAAATTCTGTAAGATGTGTGAATATTTTCTGAAGACACTGTATATGGATCAGAGGGTTCCACAAGGCAGCACACAGTTGGAGAGATAAAAGCCAACCAGTGATTTATCTTCCTCCAACTGTACCAGAGAGCAGAGCAGACAGAGAGCATCAACAGCCTAAACAAAGAAACCCCAACTAGTCTGGAGGGAGATGGATCATCGAGTGTCATCACATCCATCACAGCACAAGAGCCCTAACAACACACACACACACACTGCATGAGGCTCAAGGCTCACACACACACACACACGCACACACACACACACACACACACACACACACACATGCACACACACACACACAGAGGCGTACACACATTGCATAGAGCTACACATACAATGCATGGGGTGAGAAGAGAACATTCATTTAGCCATCATTTAGCTATCATTTAGCTATCATTTAGCCATCATTTAGCTTTCATTTAGCTATCATTTAGCCATCATTTAGCCATCAATTAGCCATCATTTTGCCATCATTTAGCCATTATTTAGCCATCATTTAGCTTTCATTTAGCTATCATTTAGCTATCATTAAGCCATAATTTAGCCATCAATTAGCCATCATTTAGCCATCATTTAGCCATCATTTAGCCATCATTTAGCCATCATTTAGCTTTCATTTAGCTATCATTTAGCCATCATTTAGCCATCAATTAGCCATCATTTTGCCATCATTTAGCCATTATTTAGCCATCATTTAGCTTTCATTTAGCTATCATTTAGCTATCATTTAGCCATCAATTAGCCATCAATTAGCCATCATTTTGCCATCATTTAGCTATCATTTAGCTATCATTTAGCCATCATTTAGCCATCATTTAGCTTTCATTTAGCTATCATTTAGCTATCATTTAGCCATCTGTCACAAGAATTTCTGTCTCAATGTTCTAAATGAACTATTACTCTAGCTTTGATTAATTCCCAGAGGTTGTAAGATTCTGGTTAATAAAGAATTAAGCAAAGTCTCAGTCTGCAACAGATCAGTCGTTTATTCAGAGAGCTCTCCCGAAAGGAAAAAACAAAGAACCTTTTATAAAATCCAGTCAGCAAAGTCTCCACCCTGTTTTATGGCCTGCAAGTTCTCAGGATCTGCCTTCAAAGACCCTCTTCATGTTATCTCAGTTGCTAATGTTTACCCACACCTCGAAGACCAGGCCCCAATCCTGATGGATGGGGCCCTGTGAACTTTTATGGCCGCATAATCTCCTGCAGGTCTAACAGCTTTCACAAATGGTCTTGTCTCCTTCATTGTCTTAACCACATCCTGACTCCTCTACCAAATGGTAACATTCTAACCTGGTCTGAACATTGTCTATGTTCGCACATTCTTAGAATCATAATCTTGTAATTCTAATACATCTCACACATTACACAGTTTCAGGGTGAAACATCTTAGTCATTAACATTAAACATACAAATTCCTTTATCACCATCATTTAGCCATCAATTAGCCATCATTTTGCCATCATTTAGCCATTATTTAGCCATCATTTAGCTTTCATTTAGCTATCATTTAGCCATCATTTAGCCATCGTTTAGCTATTATTTAGCCATCATTTAGCCATCATTAAGCCATCATTTAGCCATCATTTAGCTTTCATTTAGCCATCATTTAGCTATCATTTAAGCAGGGAAATATAATCAACAGCTAGGTCAATTTCAAGAGAGGGTGCATACCTCGACCAAGATGCAGCGCAGGGATAGTAGTTCGACATTTTATTTTATTTACTATGTATATAAATTATACAATACAAACAAACATGATAGACACAATGTCACGTTCACCAAAACAAACATTAATGGACGGACATAACGAAATGTTGCACACTTACTGTCACCGTGACTGCTGAATAATCGACAACGACCCACAACCCAGTGTGAAAATTACAAACCTATGTAAGATCCCTAATTAGAGACAATGCGCAGCAGCTGCCTCTAATTAGGGATCCAACACAAACCACCACCAGATACAGAAAGAATAAACCTGTCAGACTCTGACCATGGTTACATAGAGAAGCAAATAGGCTTCTCTATGGCCAGAGCCTGACAGTACCCCACCCCCCAAAGGCACGGACTCCCGGACGCCAAACAAAGCACACAAATACATGGGGGGGTATTTAGGGAGGGAAGATTAGTCCGTTGGTGGAGGTTCTGGCTCCGGCGAAGTGGACAGTTATCTCCCATGCACCTTCTCTATAACCGGGCCCGGATTGGGTACCGGTGGGGCAAACGGCTCAGGCCATGGAGCGGAGAAAACAACCGGGCCCGACTGGTCACCGGTGGGGCCAACGGCTCCGGCCATGGAGCGGGACCATTAACCGGGCCCGGACTGGGCACCGGTGGGGTAAACGGCTCCGGCCATGGAGCGGGGAAAACAACCGGGCCCGGACTGGTCACCGGTGGAGCGGACTGCTCAGGCTCTGGAGCGGAGCAGACGGCTGGACCCGGAATGGGCACCGGTAGAGCGGACTGCTCAGGCTCTGGAGCGGAGCAGACGGCTGGACCCGGAATGGGCACCAGTGGAGCGGACTGCTCTGGCTCAGAAGCGGAGCAGACGGCTGGACCCGGATTGGGAACTGGTGGAGCGGACTGCTCAGGCTCTGGAGCGGAGCAGACGGCTGGACCCGGAATGGGCACCGGTAGAGCGGACTGCTCTGGCTCAGAAGCGGAGCAGACGGCTGGACCCGGATTGGGCACCGGTGGAGCGGACTGCTCGGGCTCAGGAGCGGGGTAGACGTTGTGAGGTTTCGGGCTGCGGACCTTTGCTGGAGGTTTTGGTCTGCGGACCTTTGCTGGAGGTTCCGGGCTGCGGACCTTTGCTGGAGGTTCCGGGCTGCGGACCTTTGCTGGAGGTTCCGAGCTGCGGACCTTTGCTGGAGGTTCCGGGCTGCGGACCTTCGCTATAGGCTTCGGACTGCGGACCTTCACTGGAGGTTCCGGGCGGCGGACCCTTGCTGGAGGTTCCGGGCTACGGAGGGCCGGCACAGGACATACCGGACTGGGGAGGCGCACCGGATGTCGGGTGCGTGGAGCTGGCACAGGAAGCACCTGGCTAGGCGCACGCACTGGAGGTCGGGTGCGGGGAGTAGAGCAGAGGTCCGGACCCGGACTGGACATCGGTGAAGCGGACTGCTCTGGCATGGGAGGTACCGGACTGGGAAGGTGGACCGGAGGTCGGGTGCGTGGAGCCGGCACTTTAAGCACCTGGCTGGGCGCACTCACTGGAGGTCGGATGCGGGGAGTAGAGCAGAGGTCCGGATCCGGACTGGACCTCGGTGAAGCGGACTGCTCTGGCATGGGAGTGGAGACGATGACCGGACCCGGACTGGGCATCGGTGGAGCGGACTGCTCTGGCATGGGGGTGGAGTAGACGACCAGACCCGGACTGGGGATGCTCACCTTGGGCACCTTTAACTCCAGCTCCCTCCTCTCGCTCTCACACTCCTCCATATTACGCCAACATAGCTCCATTATCCTCTCATACTCCTCCCTCTTTAGGTATTCCCCCACACACTTAGTTTCCGGCCTCGGCGAATACCACCTGGAAAGTGGGACTGCCTTTTCCTCTACACCAGACCACCCCCATAGCCCCTCCCCAAAATCACCTTGGGGTTGCTTTCGGGCTCTTCTCCGTCTCGCGCCCCGTCTATAACGCTGCACTTCCTCTCTCTCCGTCTCTCCCCAGTTACGCTGCTTGGTCTCGTACTGGTGGGTCGTTCTGTCACGCGAGGGTGCATACCTCGACCAAGATGCAGCGCAGGGATAGTAGTTCGACATTTTATTTACTATGTATATAAATTATACAAATGAACGAACTATACAATACAAACAAACATGATAGACACAACGTCACGTTCACCAAAACAAACATGAATGAACGGACGGACGGACGTAACGAAATGTTGCACACTTACTGTCACCGTGACTGCGAAATAATCGACAACGACCCACAACCCAGTGCGAAAATTACAAGCCTATGTAGGATCCCTAATTAGAGACAATGCGCAGCAGCTGCCTCTAATTAGGGATCCAACGCAAACCACCACCAGATACAGAAAGAAAGGACCTGTCAGACTCTGACCATGGTTAAATAGAGAAGCAAATAGGCTTCTCTATGGCCAGAGCCTGACAGTCAATCATGCGGTTGAGTCCGTTTCGGGTGTAACATGGATTCTTTACAACGTGATTAAACTTTCTTGCTCCTTGCTGACACAAGCAAATTAGTCTTTGGTTTTCTAGCCAATGCCCCCCACAATGCAGCAGCAGAAAACATTGAAATAGAAAGAATAGTACAGGCTTGGAACCTCTAACCCTGGCAATTTGACTAGTAGGCGCAGAATCCCAGTCGGAATTAGATAGAACTTCGCAGCCCCGCCCACAAGTGGGGGAAACAACCTGTGGTTATCTAGGTTACCATATTTGCTTACAGCAAAAACCTAACCTTTTTCAAACACAATTTTCTTGTGTCTGCTTTTGTCAATTACAAAATGACATTTAAGAAAAGCACAACGATTACTTTTCAACACTGCCTGCTGCTGAGCGTTCTCACTACTTACAAAAACGTAATATTGTAGGGCTTCCCTCATGCCCGCTTTTAATGACGGGCGGTGCTAGCAGCCACATGAGTGAGTGCTAGCTACTGTAGCTAGCTAAGACCAACAACACAAACAAGAGTTACAAACAGACTATACTAAACAAGTGAAATATCTTACTTACTTACTCTATAACAACAAATGTACAACGAAGTAGGCTCTTTTACACTAGGGACCAATAGGAAATAATATTTGGTGGGTGTGGTCGAGGGGTATTCCTTTTTATTATGTTAATATCGACTCGTAGTATGGGTAAACTCGCAATGGCTGCGAGTCATTTCCATGTTCATTCATGAAGTTAACCAGAGCCATATATTTAGCTAGTTCTAGCATATAATGTTAATTAGCATGGCTGCCATAGATTTTTTTAAATGTCATGTAAACGCATTATAATGCTCATTCTAGGTATATTGTAATGCTGGGTATTTCTTCGTCCTAGATGTAATGTTAATGGGGAGACAATATGGTCAGTGACATCCGAGATCCTTGGGACGTCCCTACCCTAAACCCTAACCTTAACCCCTACCCTTACCTAACCTTTAACCTTACCTTAACCATTTTTAATGTCAACTTCAATGGGGTATGGACGTCCCAAGGATCACGGATAGCACGGCCCGAGACAACATGGCTGTCATAGAGTGGTGTCGTAAAAATGTATCATAATGCAGAAGACTCAATGGGCCAGCTCTCTAAATATATAAGAATAATAATTAATTACATTTTGTTTTCATTTTATTTAAATAAGTAAAAAACAAATAAGCAATACATCATGAGTAGCCTAGCTACAGTTAGCTAGGTCAACCAATAGAGGCCTTTGAGTGCATGCATCCTCCAAAGATGGAGAGGGACAGTTCATGGCTTGATCAGAGGAAGGTGGTCAGTGAGATGGTTGATGAAGATGGAGTCTGGTGGCGATCTTGTAGAGGGCTTGAGTCGTGTAGCCGCTGGACTTCTCTTTCACAATGTATGGCACCCACATGGGTGATACCTCAGCAGCTCTGGCTCCAGAAAACTCACCACACAGTTTAAAGTAGTAGCCAGTTGTCCTCACTACGAGCCCTCTGCCTCAGCACTGCATTCCTCTACTGCATCTTCCATTCCTCTCAAGCTTCAGGTGACTCCTCAATTGATGTTTTCAAAAGATCAGGAACTAGCAGCCAGGTGAATCAAAAAAAGCTGGTACAGTGTCACGATGCATCATTCGAATGCAAACAATTAGCCAGCTAGCTAGCCAAGCCAAAAAAAGTTGACCTGCCAGTCAATCTGCAAATCTGTGGGTCAAAATCGCCAGGAATATGTAGAAACTATGCTATAAAACTCAACAAACCAACAAAAAAACTGCTGATTAAAAAAACAATAAAAAAAACACTTAAAAACAACTAAGGCGTCTACTAGGTCACCATGGCTCCGATGTTAACTGATGTAGCTCATGCAATGGAATTTATTTTTTGTAATGTGGCCGGTGTAGGCCGTCACTGTAAATAAGAATTTGTTCTTAACTGACTTGCCTAGTTAAATAAAGGTTACATTTTAAAAAACTTTTAAAAGTTTAATCAAGAAATCACAGCACATATTTGAACACATACAGTGAGCTCCAAAGGTATTGGGACAGTGACACATTTTGGGTTGTTTTGTCTCTGTATTCCAGCACTTTGGATTTGAAATTATACAACGACTATGAGATGCAGACAGTCAGCTTTCATTTGAGGGCATTATTATCCATACTGGGTGAACCGTTTAGAAATCACAGCACTTTTTGTACATAGTCCCCGCATTTTAGGGGACCAAAAGTATTGGGACAAATTCACTTATATGTGTATTAAAGTATTTGTTTCCATATTCCTAGCACGCAATGATTACATCAAGGTTGTGACTCGTTGGATGCATTTGCTGTGCTGTAATTTCTGAATGGATCACCAGATATGGATAATAATAACCTCGACGGTGAGTGTGGTCATTTGGCCATCACAGCCCTAGAGCATGCGTGCATGGACCTGTAGTGCATGCTCGCGCGCGCGCGTGTGTGTGTGTGTGTGTGCTGAGTGAGAGATCTGCAGGGAGTACACCTTTGTACTCACACAGCACAGCTCCAGAAAAACAGCTATATTTGCAAACAGACTGATTGTATGCAGTGTCGCGGGTCCCAGCAGACCTGAGACAATTACTCACGCTGTGTTGACGGACAGGCTGTTTGTGTTGTGGCATTTTAGTACTGAATGATCTGAAGCTGTTAAAACATCTCTCATCATTCTTTTTGTTTGTGTCTTCAAGCCCCACATTTACAGTATATTAAAGCGCCAATCAGCAGTTGAAACAACAACAAACTGTTGTTTCAGTAAAAAGCTGAAGGAGAAATGTAACCACTCTCAAATTCATAGACAGACCTATGGATGCAAGGACTGACCATCCATGATATCCAAATTATAGTTTAAACTATGATTTGAGGCTGTATCCCTTTGTTTACAAACATTGCAGTAATGCAAGCTTATATTTGAGGTTCTGATGGGGTAAGACTGTTGAACTAAGCTCATGAGGCATTTATAAATTGTGTTCTTCAAAAGTCAATGGGTTCACATCATTAATTTATAAGTCCAAAAATGGATGTAGCAACAACAGATTGCACTTTTTTTTTAACGTTAAATAGAGTTCAGAAAACTGGTCTGGTCAAGATTGACTATTGAATTATTAATAACTTTCTCTCTGCACATGTGTGACTCATAGTTCGTACACTTTACATGACAGTCACTTTGGGGGGAATGTGATAGAGGGATTCATTTAACAAATTACTCAGAATCTGACAGTCTGTGAAATACACTCCAATACACCCAATAAGGGAGAGAAGGATACAGAGTCAAGAGGAGAGGTAGGGCAGATGAGTGAAAGAGACAGGTGGAGAGAGAAAGGGATAGAGACAGAGAGAGAGAGAGAGAGAGAGACAGAGAGAGAGAGAGAGAGAGAGAGGCAGAGAGAGCGAGAGAGAGAGAGGCAGAGAGAGCGAGACAGAGAGAGAGAGAGAGAGAGAGAGAGAGGCAGAGAGAGCGAGAGAGAGAGAGAGAGAGAGAGAGAGAGAGAGAGAGACAGAGAGAGACAGAGAGAGAGACAGAGAGAGAGAGAGAGAGAGAGAGAGAGAGAGAGAGAGAAAGAGAGAGAGAGAGAGAGGTTTCCTAGTTTGAAAGCGAGAGAGGGAAAGATAGGAATAAACATGGGGAAGTGAGCAATAAAAGGATGGGTGTGAGATGAGAGAGAGTGAGAAATAAATATATGGAAGATACAGAAAGAGAGGGAAAGAGAGAGAAATGTGGAAGAGAGATAAAAAGAGAGAGAGTGAGAATAAAGAGAGAATGTGTCAGAAAAAAACATCAAAATCCTAAGGCTTAAAACACAATTTTACACTAGGAATGAAAAACACAGAACACACTAAAGTCTATTAGTGTGTTCTATGTGGGTTCGTGTGTTTCCCACAGATCTTAAAAATAAGCTTTATGGGTAGCTTCTGTTTGGCTGTCAATGAACTGAAAGTGAAAGCAAGGGATTTTTACGCTATCAAAAGACAAATTCAAAATGACATACCGAACCTGGCTCAACATTTTAAAATCAACAATTCAATCATTGTTTTATATGGAAGGGAAGTGTGAGGTCCGCTAACCAATCGAAAAAAATGGGAACGACATCCAATTGAAATCCTGAATATATAATTCTGCAAAAGCAATCAAGCAGTCTCACGCTGGCATCTCATACAATGATAGAACTGAGCAGAACAGAGCCAAACCAAGCCGTACTGAGCTGGCCTGGCTACACATCCACCATAGCTTTAACATGTACAGTACAAAGCAGTCGTGAAGCGCTAACACTTCTTTAAAAATGGTGCTCCACTAAAGCCCAGAAACAGCCTAGAGCCTGGGCTTAATTGTGTGAAGGTTTCTAGGCGAGTCAGGGAATGTGAGTGATGAGAGTGTGTGTGTGTGTGTGTGTGTGTGTGTGTGTGTGTGTGTGTGTGTGTGTGTGTGTGTGTGTGTGTGTGTGTGTGTGTGTGTGTGTATGTGTGTGTGTGTGTGTGTGTGTGTGTGTGTGTGGAGAGGGGATCGTGACAGTATATCAGAACAGCACTCTAAATTAAGATGGGGGATGCACAATGCAGGGAGGGAGGAGGGCTTCCTGAGAGGGTCTCAGCAGGTAGGAGAGGGAGGGAACTGGAACTAAAGCTGAAGGTTATACCAATGTACTTTAAAGTATTTTCTTCACGTAGCAGCCTTACCATTACTTGCTGGTGCAGTTCATTACTGGCTAGCGAAGTTCATTACTTGCTGGTGCAGTCCATTACTGGCTAGCGAAGTTCATTACTTGCTGGTGCAGTTCATTACTGGCTAGCGAAGTTCATTACTTGCTGGTGCAGTTCATTACTGGCTAGCGAAGTTCATTACTTGCTGGTGCAGTTCATTACTGGCTAGCGAAGTTCATTACTTGCTGGTGCAGTTCATTACTGGCTAGCGAAGTTCATTACTTGCTGGTGCAGTTCATTACTGGCTAGCGAAGTTCATTACTTGCTGGTGCAGTTCATTACTGGCTAGCGAAGTTCATTACTTGCTGGTGCAGTTTATTACTGGCTAGCGAAGTTCATTACTTGCTGGTGCAGTTCATTACTGGCTAGCGAAGTTCATTACTTGCTGGTGCAGTTTATTACTGGCTAGCGAAGTTCATTACTTGCTGGTGCAGTTTATTACTGGCTAGCGAAGTTCATTACTTGCTGGTGCAGTTCATTACTGGCTAGCGAAGTTCATTACTTGCTGGTGCAGTTCATTACTGGCTAGCGAAGTTCATTACTTGCTGGTGCAGTTCATTACTGGCTAGCGAAGTTCATTACTTGCTGGTGCAGTTCATTACTGGCTAGCGAAGTTCATTACTTGCTGGTGCAGTTCATTACTGGCTAGCGAAGTTCATTACTTGCTGGTGCAGTTCATTACTGGCTAGCGAAGTTCATTACTTGCTGGTGCAGTTCATTACTGGCTAGCGAAGTTCATTACTTGCTGGTGCAGTTCATTACTGGCTAGTGAAGTTCATTACTTGCTGGTGCAGTTTATTACTGGCTAGCGAAGTTCATTACTTGCTGGTGCAGTTCATTACTGGCTAGCGAAGTTCATTACTTGCTGGTACAGTTCATTACTGGCTAGCGAAGTTCATTACTTGATGGTGCAGTTCATTACTGGCTAGCGAAGTTCATTACTTGCTGGTGCAGTTCATTACTGGCTAGCGAAGTTCATTACTTGCTGGTGCAGTTCATTACTGGCTAGCGAAGTTCATTACTTGCTGGTGCAGTTCATTACTGGCTAGCAAAGTTCATTACTTGCTGGTGCAGTTCATTACTGGCTAGCGAAGTTCATTACTTGCTGGTGCAGTTCATTACTGGCTAGCGAAGTTAATTACTTGCTGGTGCAGTTTATTACTGGCTAGCGAAAGGCAAGACTCTGTCTGTTGAAACGATGTTGAAACGATGTTATCCAATTAACCCATGCTAGTGGCTGCTAACCCATGCTAGTGGCTGCTAACCCATGCTAGTGGCTGCTAACCCATGCTAGTGGCTGCTAACCCATGCTAGTGGCTGTCCAAAAAGTGGAAGCCAGGTCAGTGTGTCTCTCCTCGCCCACCAAAGGCGGAGAACGAAGCCCAGAGAGCAACATTGACCTTAACGCTGGGAACAGTCATACTGAGAGGACGCGGCTCACACCATTATGGCTGTCTGAGTAGAGGTAAACCGCAGGGTACCTGACTGACAGACTGGTCACTCACAGCGAGGGTGGATGGGTGTACTGGATGTAATGTAGAGGCTCTGAATGGCAAACGCCAGTCATACTGGCCAAAGGGAATACATAATAGACCAGGGTTACTCAACTCTTAGCCTACGAGGTCCGGAGCCTGCTGGTTTTCTGTTCTACCTGATAATTAATTGCACATACCTTGTGTCCCAGATCTCAGGGGAAGAATGAAAAAATGCAGTGGAACTGGCTTTGAGGTCCAGAGTAGAGTTTGAAGGGTATAGACCATGGAGAGAAAACTACAACTTTTGAAGAGAGGGAAGAACAATGCAGGCTAGAAAGTAACACAATGACATTCACATAAATAGGATAATATCATTGGGGAGGGGAAATAAGGGGGAGGGATATGTTAATTGAGGTAATTTTACATGCGAGAAGCGGAGTGCGTCGGTCGCAAGGGTATATATTTTTTCTGTTGATAAAATGTGTATTTAATTTCATTTATATTGACAGAGGAGTACAAAGAAAATAAATTTGCGCAACCGAAAACTCGAATTGAGCTATGTCAATAAAAGACGGTAACCGTTCATGCAATGTGTACGCCCTTGTCACTCAACTGATGAAAGGTTATAGGGCACCCAGGATAACTTTTCAGCGGTTCACCACACAGATATGGCCTGTGTTATTAAGGTGCCACATTTTTGGGGGGGAAATGTTGAAGTGGATCAGATCCTGCAACCTGTACGGATGTGCTAAATTCTCCTCTATGGGACGCTAAGCCACCTGTGAATCTGGATCAAATACAATTTCTTCCAATATCCAGTCGGTGGTACCAGGCGGAGCATAGAGCTTAAAAAGTTAAAACGTGGAAGCATGTTCGTCTTGATAATAGAGATTCGTGATTGGAATTTATTTAGAAATGTTGTCCGTCTTTCGAGACAGCCCCTGCCGTGTGCCACGGGATAGAGCGAAATGGGAGGAGCAATTGTTGCCAGTTACGAACATAGCAGAAGAATTGGCATATAGAAGTTGAATCATATCTTAGAAGCCTTTTCCAAAACCCATATGATGCAAAACTGTCCACAAGTAATGTCACGCAAGGCAATCAAAAGGTTTTTCTGCATCCAGAGAAAGTACGGCCCTGAATGTCGGTAGTCTTAGTAGTTCTCGGGTTATTAACTGTGTCAATGACATGTGAACATTGTCGGAGGCTAAACAGGTTTTTTATAAAGCCGGTTTGGTCGTGGTGGATGAGTTTGGTCAGGTAAGGTTCAAGATGGGAGGCCGAAACTTTAGCAAATGCTTTAATGTCCGAATTCCAAAGTGATATCGGACGATAACTAGAACATTGTGATGGGTTTTTTTTTTTGTCTTTTTTTTTAATAAGTGAAATTAAAGCAATATTGTAAATTGATTGAGAAAGACTGCAGCATGTCCAATAGTAAAGGGCCCAACTGGGTCCAAAAAGCCTTGAGACCAGCTGACCTCACAATGTTTCCTAGCTTGCATGGCAGCCTTCAATTCCGCTAGCTTAATTGAAGACTCCAGTGTATGAGATACTGCGGTTATTAAGTTATGAGTGCATTTCACATTACTTTGACTTGTGTAATCATATTACAACACTCACATGAATGACATGCTGAATGTATGTTCATGTCATTGTCACAAAAACATAATAAACATTATATTATATATATATAGTATATTATATTATACATGATAACAAACAAATGTGTTAAATAGTTGTTTCATATCGTTTAGGAACTAAACCACTCTGCCCTGTAGTCAAAGTATTCCCATAGTTCTCTTCTGTAGCCAGTTTTGCCAACAAGCTGCGTTTGGAGTTATGTTTTTGTTTGAAGAAGCCATGCTGTTAGCATTTTCTCTCTCTGCTTGCTTCTTAAAAGAGGCTTGTGCTGTCAGCTGCATGCGCAAACACAGCTTGGCTAACTACTGCCCCCTTGAGAAGATTCAGACAAATTACTGAACAGACTCGATCTTCTCAATCCGTATTATGACGTGAGAAAAAATTTGACAGAAGTACCGAAAGTAACACAAATTCTAGTACCGAACCATTTTTCATGTTCTAGTTTCAAAAAAGTACCGAAGTTATGGTATACCATGCAACACTAGTCCCTGTCGATATCTGACTGACACAGAACAGAGGGCTCAAGGACAATTTCTCAGCTTTCTTAGGGCAGTATGTTAAACGCCGAGCCCTGCCTGAAAACCAGGCAACTACATCTGTAGGATCCATTTTGGATCTAGCTGTTATTTCAAAACCACTTTTGTTTAATCTGAGCGTTTGTTTACATGTTCTCGATGTAAACCTTCGAGAAACGGATGCCTAAATGCTTACGTATGGGTCATTTCACAAAGTGCAGTGTATAGAAATGAGTGTGTGTTGTGTGCTGTGTGATGACAGTGTGGTGGTGGGGTAACCTACTGTAGGTACCTGCTGTGCTGATGAAGGCCTCGCCAGTGCCGGGCCCTCAGAGAGAATGGCCGTGGCCTCACCTGGAGACATCCGGTCGAAGCTCAGGGTCCCTGACGTGGTGATCTGGCCTGACGGAGACACTGTGACTGGGATGCAAAAAGATGATAACAACAACATATGGATTGACTGACTGATTGATTTCAGAATAAAACACTTCTGAGTGCTTTACCAATGCCTTGTACTGCCCCCGACTACAGGGGGCAGTTGGACTTAGAAACCACTTTGTATAAGCCAACCTACCTTGTGTTGATATTATGGCCAATAGAGCTGTGAGTCACCTAAAATAAAGTAAACTGTTTCAGAACATTGCCAGCCAACAACAATGCAATGTCATAAAGATATGGTCCAATATGCAGTAAATCTAAAACAAATGTGGAAACTATTATAATGTTGATAAAACAATTCAAAAAGATGTATGACTCCATTTTGGTATGATGGCAATCAACTGCCCCAGAGAAGCAGACGGATGTGATAAGTGATAAAACAAAGATGGAGCTAGATTGAGGCAAAGAAGAGCTTAATTTCCCCTGGGACAATTTTGGACTTTCTAGCTACTAGCAGAGAATCTCTATGTTACTCACTGTCCTACAACAGGGGTGTATACAACTTAGTAGGTGACCGAAAACAGTTTTCCCGACAGTTTGTCCACTGACTGGCCTTCCAAAACTGTGCCAACAGCTACCCTGTGGTGCCATTTTGACAAGGTAATCACAGGTGATGACTGAGCAGGCTTTACTCTGTCCTCTGTTTGACTTGTCTCCAAAGCCCCTGTAACACCTATTTAACGACTTCCCTCTGAAAGATGGGACCCATTTATGTCATACGACACGTTAAAAGGAGGATGTCAGACACGCTTTATCCTCCACCAAACGCCTGCTGAGAGTCACTGTGAGGGATGGTGTGTGTGTGTGTGTGTGTGTGTAACTCAAATGTTGCCCCCGGTGCCAGTCTGATGTTCTTGGGTGGTGGGAGGTCCATTTTCTCTGGAGTGGTCAGCTGCTGGTTCTCCTTTTTGCGCCTCTTGACAAAACAGACAAACAGTCTGACCGGAACCGTCTGGACCAGAAGAAAAGGGTAAAGTGCAATGCTTGGTGAGCAACAACCGTGATTACTTTTTCATGCGTTCTGCCACACCATCATTAGGTCATGACTTGTATGATTTATTTGCGTGAACTGTTGATTTGTTTCTGTAGACAGCTGAACGTTCTGTTTCATGTGAACACCAGGCTCAAGACAATAAACCAATGCCCCTGAATCTGCCCTTCATGTCTGCCAGCCTAGACATCTGTTATAGTTAGGACATCAGAGGAAGAACCATCAAACTATCAAAAACATGACAGAGACACGTGATTGGCTGGCATTTTGGATTTGGATTTGCATACAGTGCAGAACGTCGCCTTTTATTTTAAATGAAAGCACTTTACAGTATATACTGTATCTAGTCCCCCCGTTTGGACAAAATTCAGTCTCTCTAAATTACGTTCAGCTTATAAAGGCTTCAAAAACTCTTCACAATGCCTTGATAATCACTACATAAATGTGTTACAAAGTATCTATAACCATTTGTCATGGTTCATAAACGTGGCATAACTGTGTGACATAATCACCAATGTGAAATGTGACATAACCCACTATGTTGAATATGGTATAAATTCACGAAATCACGAAACCTAGAGAATCAATGTAATGATAAACCAGAGACACGACAGTCCTAATCTATGGATTTCACATGACTGGGAATACTGATATGCATCTGTCGGTCACAGATACAGTACCTTAAAAAAAAGTTAGGGGTGTGGATCAGAAAACCAGTCGGTATCTGGTGTGACCACCATTTGCCTCATGCAGCGCAACACATCTCGCTTAGAGTTGATCAGGCTGTTGATTGTGGCCTGTGGCATGTTGTCCCACTCTTCACATTTCTATGTGAATTTGGTCAGGTCGTCCAAAAAGGTACATATTGCAGCTTTAATACAATATAAGTGAATTGTGTCCAAATACAACATCTTCAAAGGAGGGGACTAAATATAAGTTACCATAACATAAGACAGCATTTAGTACCACTTCTGGTCACTATGACTACCTAGTGATGCCGTACGGGTTAATGAATGCTCCTTCAGTCTTTCAGACCTTTGTGAATGAGGTGTTTAGGGACATGCTGGGTCGCGGTGGTCTGTTCTTCTGTTCTTCTTCAGGAAAATTTATGTTTTTCCAACAGCCCGTCTCCTTCCTTGGAATAACTCAGGGGTGAGGATGGAGGGATCGCGCATTGAAGCTGTGCGTAATTGGATGACCCCCACCACGGTAAAGGCATTGCAGCGTAAAGGTCCACCCTTTCTTCATCTGGACTGACCACCATAATCTGGAGTACATCCGGGCAGCGAGGTGGTTGAACCCGCGCCAAGCCAGGTGGGCCTTGTTCTTCACCCGGTTCGATTTCACACTATCATAGATACCGTAAGAACATCAAGGCAGACGCACTGTCGCGCCTGTATGACTTGGAGGAGAGGCCCGTAGATAATACTCCCATTCTACCGGCTTCCTGCATCATGGCGCCTGTGGTATGGGAGTTAGACATGGATATCGCGCAGGCGTTACGAACGGAGCCCTCCCCTCCCCAATGTCCAGCTGGGCTCCAGTACGTACCGTCTGTTGTTCAAGATAGGCTTATCTACGGGGCCCACACCTCTCCCTCCTCCGGTCACCTTGGCATCGGGTGTATAGTGCATTACCTTAAGGAGAAGTATTGGTGGCCTACCTTGGCGAAGGACGTGAGGCTGATGTCTCCTCCTGTTCGGTATGCGCCCAGAGTAAGGAACCTAGACACCTCCCTTCTGGTAAGTTACATCCTTTACCGGTTCCACAATGGCCAATGTTTAATCTCTCCATTGATTTCCTTACAGACCTTCCCCCCTCCCAGGGTTATACCACTATCCTGGTCGTTGTGGACCGGTTTTCCAAGGCCTGCCGCATCCTCCCTCTGCCCGGCATCCCCACGGCCCTACAGACCGCAGAGGCCATATTCACTCACATTTTCCGGCACTACGGGGTGCCAGAGGACATTGTGTCTGATAGGGGTCCCTAGTTCACTAGGTTCTGGAAAGCATTCATGGAACTTTGGGGTCTCGGTCAGCCTGACCTCTGGGTTCCACCCCGAATCTAACAGGCAGGTGGAACGTGTGAATCAGGAGGTGGGTAAGTTCCTGCGGTCCTATTGCCAGGATCGGCCGGGGGAGTGGTCGGTGTTCTTGCCAAAAACCTATCGCCTTTTCAGTGTGTTCTAGGTTATCAGCCGTTCCTGGTACCATGGCATCCGAGCAAGACCGAAGCCCCTGCAGTGGATGAGTGTTTCGCCAAAAGCTTAACGTGGACTGCCACCGCAGTGAGGCCCCGGTCTTAGTACCGGGAGATCGGGTCTTGCTCTCGACCCGGAACCTACCTCTCTGTAATGATGATTTCTCTGGTATTGAAGGATTTAAGATGTAAGAAGGAACACAATGCTCAATCAAAGAGTTGACACAAACATGTATTATTAGACGGATCCAGTTTCCTCATCACAAACCACCAGGTGAGTGTAGCTTGTCAGAGGAACCACGAATGAGTTTCTTGGAGCTTATATACTGAATGACTGTTACCTATAAGGTCATTCTTCAGCATGCTTCGATCAGCAGAGTTCCCAATATATTCTTCATGCTGGTCTGTTTCGCCAATGACACAAAATCACATTCTATATAAAGGTCACAGCAAGAATAGTTTTTATCCTGGTTACAAACTCATTCCTTAGATGAGGCCACCTAGATACATGTACCAAACTACATGAAATCACATTCCATAGATAGGTCTTATAGAAACTCCATCCTAACACCCTTCGCCTGACCTGCCGGAAGCGGTTTGTGGGGCTGTTCAAAGTCCTTAGGAGAGTGAACGAGGTAACTTATAGGTTACAACTTCCAGCTGATTACCGCATTAACTCCTCGTTTCATGTGTCTCTCCTCAGGCCGGCGTGGCTGGTCCTCTCCAGGATTCTGAGGTCCGGGAGGTCCCTCCGCTCCCTCTGGACATCGAGGGTCGTACCCCTCCCACTCCAGTACCTGGTGGAGTGGGAGGGGTATGACCAAGAGGAGCGCTGTTGGGTTCCGGTGAGGGATATCCTTTTCCTTTTCAAATTCAGTGTGTTGTGTTCAATATGTCAATTACTTCCAAGATGCAATAAATACTTAAGGCTCCAATTATTTATTTTTAACTTGAACCTATTTGTTGATACTGTTTAACTTAATACAGTATGTTTGTTCTTAACTGACTTGCCTAGATAAATAGCCTAGTTAAATAAAGGTTAAATAAACAAATGTATAAAGGAATTCAAGCATGACCACATTTTATTCAATCAGTGGTCTAGACTCTAGAGGTAAGTAACATTTGATATGAAATAACAAGATGTGCAAAAAATACAAAGAAAGATTTAGAATAATGGAGATTTTGTAGAAATGTCAGGGAATATAGATGGGTAAAAAAAACAGGTGGACTATTTAAAAACATGTGGTACGTGGGATAGCAAAATAAACAATGTGAAGTTCAATATACGTAGTCGGTCATGATACATGATACAATCTAGTCAGATTAATTATGTATATAAACCCATGGTTGCTGATGCTATGTATTGGCCAATTAGAGGCTTTGAAGCCACCGGTCGGACATACTGGCACTCCCCAGAAGGAGCAGTCCTCTGTCAGAATAAACAGAATTCTACCACTGGAGGTTGGTGGCACCTTAATTGGGGAGGACGCTCTTGTGGTAATGGGTGGAACGGAATAAGTGGGATGGTTTCCATGTGTTTGATGCCATTCCATTAGCGTCGATCCAGACATTATTATGAGCCGTCCTCCTCTCAACAGCCTCCACTGGATTCTACAGTATTTAAATTAAATGTTTCAAGAACAAACTTAGATGCATTTAAGTACTTTTATGTCGGGGACAGTAACATTAGTAGTAAAGTACAAATTATACTTTAAGGAAATGGTTTCTATCTTTTAAAATGTTAGTGTTAACGCACATAATTTAATTTAATGTATGCATTAAGGTGTCTGAAATAAACAGACATGAATAAATGCATTTCTATAGTTTCTATATTTTTACAATGGTGGGGTTGTGCCGAGATGGAGGTGCGGTGGCTTCAAAACAGCACCCCATCGTTCCATGGTGTCATGGAACGATCATAGCACCATCTCCCTGTTCCCACAGTTCTGTCATAAGAGTCCTGGAACCTATCGATTGGGTAAGGTCCCAGAGACCTATCACTCCACCTCCATGAAGCCTCTCTGAGTGATAGTGGAGTGAAGTCCAATCCACGGACCCAGTAGTGTCATAATAACCTCTGGGTTCCTGTGGATGGCTTCATCCAGCCCTGAGAGCCAGCCGTACTTCCCCTGGCCTTCAGCTCACTCTAGCGCCTGCTCCTCCTGGCCTTCCTGTGCTGCCTATACCCTTCCATCTGCCTATACATTTCTGACTATCCCTATTTCTGACTTCTTTCTCTATGTCCATATCTGTGTTTGTCATGACTTTCAGTTGTCAGCTTAGCAGCACGAATGCTAAGAGTGTCTATTGAGAGCGTTGCTACATGCTGTCTTTGGTATTAGTGGAAAGACATTTATGTTGTAGGCTACCTGTCTTTCTTGTGATGGTTTGAACGGTTTGTTTGACTCTTTTATAGCTCCTCTCTTCTTAACCCCATTCAGTCCCTGCGTGATTTGGGTTGGGCGTGCCAAATGCTTTCACAGATAAAAGGTCAACTCTGATGAAACATTCATCAAATAGAAAACTGTAGATTGAAAATTCTGATAAGATGCAACTAGCTAAATCTCACTGAGGTAATAGACTGGAGCTATGTGGTCATTGTTTGCCATTTTGAGTTGCACAATGGGGTTAACACGTCATTTATGTAATGTTCCACATAGTGGCGAGTTAGTCATTCTGAGAGAAAAAAGGCTTCTAATATTTGAAACATGTTGGGCTGTCTTGGTCGAAGTGTCCATACAAGGAGTATCACCTTTATAACAAAACATGTTTTATCCAATATTTATGACATGATTAACCCTTTGACCCTTTTTAGGAGAAGTTGAAGGACAGAACATTACACGTAGAAGAGAACAAATTATCCTAGAAAACATTTGTTTTGGTTCAAATATAGTCTTGTGTGACAGACTTAACAGTGCACACCCGAGGTCTGGTTCTGGGTGTCAAGATTAGTTTAAATCAAGTAGCGGAGTTAGTTAAGATCAGCCTATAACAGAAATGTTTTACTATTTATATAATAAATAGCAGTGTCTCAAAGAAGAGACATTGAGATGATTTTCGCAGTGTTCTCCTGAGCCCTCACTGCATAGTTGAAGTCCCTTCTGACCTATTTATAGTGCTGGCCCTCGCCACAATGTCATCTGTAACTCGACTCCATCTGTTCAGTCACAACATGTTGAATGTCAGTTGTCAGAGAGAAGCAGAGAACTTGGCTCTGCGATTCCCCTTCACTCTGTCACTAGACAGCCCAATGGAGCCTGCTGCGGTCGAACCAAGACCCACTGGGGTCAGCAGCCTCCTGGGCGTCCCAGAGCTCATCACCTGGGACGGGGACGAGGCGAACGACGCGGAGGTGATTGGTGGCGTCAGACCCAGGTCCTCCCCTCTCCCACGGAGAAGGAGCGCCGATGACTTAAAGGACTGTGAGCTCGAGCTGACACCGTCCAGCTCCAGGAGAGTGTCCTTTGCGGACGCCCTCGGCCAAAACCTGGTGAAAGTGAAAGAGTTCGACTCGTGGGACATAACCATCCCCCTGAATTTCGACGCCATTGAGGGTGAGAAAGAGGTAGAGGAATACTACTTGTCCTCATTATACACTCCTCCGCCGTCCGAAGAAGCCATGGTCCTTAGAGTTCAGAAGCAGAAGCTAGAACTGGAGAGCATTGAGTTGCTCCACGGGACTACAATACTGAGGGGGGTGGTCCGCGTTCTCAATGTCTCCTTTGATAAGATGGTGTACATCCGCACCTCTCTGGATGCCTGGGCCACTCACTTTGATCTGCTGGCAGAGTATATTTCAGGGTCCAGCAATGGAGACACTGACTGCTTCTCATTCAAGCTCACCCTGGTGCCTCCCTTTGGGGAAAAGGGGGCCAGAGTGGACTTCTGTCTCCGGTACGAAACCACTGTAGGGACTTTTTGGGCCAACAACAGTGACCAGAACTATGTGATGTTTTGTCACCAGAAAGTCAAAGAGCTGAAAGATAAACCACAAAAAGACAAAAACGGGCGTAGGAAAAGCATCCTGAAAGCCAACATGTGAGGATGATCATATGAATCAAAACAGGCTTGTATTGAGTGTGTGTAGATGGATTGATTGAATGATTGAATGTTAGTACTTAAAAAAAATGTGTTGTCCAGTCTAGTGGTCCAGTCGTGTGAAAGCTATGATGCATTCACATTGATAATGCCTCACCTCAAAATGCACAGTCTTACACATATCTAGATAGTTTTGCTTCCTAAAAATAAACCAACTTACAGTTTATTGTAAAATGATTATATTATGGTAAATGTTGGACAATTGTTTTTGGGTCTTTTTCCCCAAGCTTTTTTAAAATGTATTTACAGTCATGAGTTTCCCTGTGACGAAAACTGGTCATCAACCAGTGGCGAATCTTCAGGTAATCATTCATTGTACTAAATCATAAAAAAGTGAAATGACTCAGCCATACACTAAAATCAATTACATTAAATCCATTTTTGATTTGCCCTCTCTAGATGTAAACAAACATGGAGGAGACATGACTAGTGTGAACACCTGTGAGTCTCAGTCAGGAGCACTCCAAGATGATTATCAGAAATTACTGGTGAGTAACACCTATGGCATTTGGATTTCAGAACTTTTACAGATGATTCTTGTATCCAGGGTTTTTCTTACAACATAAGCGTTTGTTATACATAGCTTGACATAACTTTTATGTAACTTTTATGTAAGGAGACAGGGTTCTTAATGGGACTCCTTATTAAAATAAAGGTTAATTAATGCAATGATTAATTAAGTGTTTATGTAGTCTACAGTAAATAGCATGGTAAAATGCAATGGTTAGGCTTAAAGCTGTAATATGTAACTTTTTGAACGACCCACTAAATTCACATAGAAAGTGTGTTATAGATATGTAATTCTCATTGAAAGCAAGTATAAGAAGCAGTAGACCTGTTCTATGTGCGCTATTTATATGCTTACGTTGTACACCAGCTTCAAACAGCTGAAAAAACTATATTTTTCATTATGGAAAATACATTTCACAGCGGTTTAGACGGAACAATGACTGAAATGAAGCGAATAATTTGAATTTTAGCAACCAGGAAATGGTGGAGCAATTTCTGAATAGGGCATTTTTAAACAGTCTTGTGGTGACCTCAGAAACGAGAGACTGTGAACCCTGTTGCTCTTTCTGAATATGTCACGTGATCTCAGATGTCCGTGCCCTGGTAGCCATTACTTTAACATACTGTACTAGTTGCATCTTTATGACACTTGAGGACATACAGAGTCAAATGCCAAGTATTTATATATATTCCATGACAGGAGCTTGGAGAGGTCTTACATGGTCACACGAGTGACTAAGCAACACATTGCAATGGTTACATTACAAACTGAAACATTCAAATGTTACTGGCTAGAGGCCAGTGCTCATGTGAGATTTGGTTTGGAGTGCCAAGATTAAATGTATGTCAATATAGCAATATTTAATCTGAATGTGCCAATCTAAATGTCATCACCCCCAAACTAGACTAACCATTGAGGAGGCATTGTGTGAGATAGATCAACTAAATCTATCTCTTCTTGCTGTTTGACAGATTGAGAGCAGCCGGAGAAACCGACGAAAGGCAGCACGATTGGCAAAGGTGCGGGACTACTTCACCCAGAGAGAGGATGAGACCCAAGAGAAAGAAAACGGAGCTGTGGAACCACCACAGTCCCCACAGGAAAGCACACTCCCAGAGGAACAGCCTTCTAATGAGCCTGATGTACAACCAAGGTTTGGGCTGCAGGCGACTTCAGATTCTCTGGCTACGTGCAACAAACTGTCTCCTGGTCTCAAGGACAGTGCGTCTTGGGAGGAGTCAGTGAAACATGAGAACATAGACTCAATGGTCAGCTCAGCACTATCCGAGCTGGGAGGGGAACAGGCCTTACCAATGGAAACAGAGAAGGGTGGATCTGCCATCAGCACAGAAGGAACACATTCAGATAACACTGTCAGGTTGGAGAACAGCACAGCAGGCTCAGTCCCAGGCAGCCAGACCAATAGCTTTACGTTTGGAAATGTTGTGGCCCCACTATACTGTCAGGTATTTGGTAGAGTGGCGAGTGAGAGCCAGAGCTCAACCAATAGTGGGAATCGAACAAGGGGGAGATTGCATGAAAGGGATTCAACAGCCTGTACAGCCCAGAGTGACATAGAAACTCACTCCTGTGTTTCAGCTGATACCCAGGGGACACCTGAAGAAAAGGCTGTAGATCATCAGAAATCTCTTGAATCAAACCCCGAACATTTCATCTCTGGATTGCAGTCTGAAGAGAACATTCTGCCTCCTCAGTCCCAGATCCATCAGAACAGCAAGTTTTTCCAGACACAAACCCCATTACCAAACACAACACTTTCACAAACTCCACCAGACACAACACTTTCCCAAACACAAACTCTGATAGACACAACACAAGGCAGTCTCCTACAGTCACAAACTGAAATGGGGTCAAAATATGTCTCTGCTGAGATGACTCTGCAGGGGGCCAGTGGTGGATATAAAAGACCTGATGAATCAGACGAAATGGAGAACCCTTCCTCAGCCAACACCGATGAACGGTCAACAGGCATATTCACAGAAATAGTAGACACACCTATAGCCATGCCAGAGCCTGCGGATACTGACCTAAATGTTTTAACTTCAACAACCGAGGCGGAGGAAGAGATCACCACAGAGCACCAAAACTTTGCTGTGACCTGTACGGACACACTGGAGGAAGAAACCAGTGGGACGATGTTAAAAAATGATCCCATTTTCATTAAGGAATGGACATCGTTGGAGAAGTTGATGATGAGAAAACAAACAGATCAAGTGAAGGATGAACTATCATTTGTTGAAGTGTCAAACACCTTACGCAATGATGAAAACAGGCATTCTATTGACAATGAGGATTATAGTGAGGGAGGTGGAGAGATTAGCATTCATGTGAGGGATGATAAAGACACTGACAAGGTCCCAAAGTCCAAAGAAGAAGATATGATGACAAATAAGGAGGATTTAGCTCCTACAGAGAATGAGAAAGATGGACAACCACTGTTAAAGAAGAATCGAATAGAAAAAGACTGGGAGGAGACTGTCGAAGAGGAAGAAGAGGACATGATGGGGGAACATGTGGAGGAGGGCAAATGGGAAGAAGAGAAGGTAGTTGTGGGAGAGGAGGAAGAGGAGACGACGGCCGAGGAAAAGGAATGGGAGGAGATAAGGGAGGTGGAGGAAACAGACGAGGAAGTGGGGGAGGAGGTGACCAAGGAGGAGTTGGTAGTAGAAGGTGTGGAGAAGGACAAAGAAGAAATGATCTTATGGGAAAAGATACACGGAAGGGTGAGGGAAGAGGAAGAGGTGGTGAAAGGAGAAGAGGAAATAGAGAAGGAAATGGAGGAGGAGGATGTGAATTGGATAGAGTGGGGGGAAGAGGAGGAGGAGGAGGAAGCAGAGGAAGACAAAGTAGATATAGAACTACTAGACGTTCAAAATGATTTGGCAGAGGAGTTATGCATGCCAATGGGCAATACTTGTGAGTGTAAGGGTGTGAGATCTAATCTATATGTCACAGAACAATCAGGCTCAGAAGAAAATACATTCATGACGGATGAAGTGTCAAATCCTTGCCACAGTGAAGCTAACATTGACGTAATGCCGGACACCAAGCATCTTGGAGGAGAGGAAATGGATTCCATCAAAGGAGACGGGGAGTCCTACATTCAAACAGATGAACCTGCCACTGAGAAAGAGGGTGGAGGTGGGTGCGATGAGGACAACGCTTCCACAGAGTCTCTGTCAGATGATGAAATGGAGCTGTACATGCGCAGTCTGAGGGCTGCACAGAACCAGCGAAACAAGGACTTGAGTCTTCTTGGGAAACGGCCCTCGATTAGTAGAAGAGGAAGCAGGCCGTCCATGCCATCCATCAGTGAGTCTGTGGATGAGGAGCACCTGAGCAGCCAGGATGATCAGCCTGTGGGGCATCGGTCTACAAGTACAGTGCCCCTTGTGGAGGGAAGGCAGGATAGCACCAGGAGAAATGTCATGTGGTGGAGAGAAACATTTTCTTGCCATAGTCTCTCAAAAGCACTGTTATACAGCGTACTGTTTGTGGCGTTCTTTTTTGCTGCTTACCATTCTGACTTTCTGGCCTGTTTCAGTCTTTACTTGTTATCTGTGATCTGGCTGGTTTGTCAGAGGGAGAAACAGCCGATGAAAGGAGATAATAGAATGGGTTGAGACCTGTGGAAAATATATTTCAGTGTTTATAAAGTGCTCCACAACTACAGTAAGTTAAAGTCAGCAATATGCATTGTTCTATCCACGTTTCGATCAAGAAATACTGTATATATTTTTGTTTTTGTTGAACATTCTTATTAAAATTATATTAACAGGCGAGTATACTATCCTTTAATTAGCTATACTCTTGCGAGTGTCACCTAGTTCAAAAGCAGACCCTTTTTCAGTTCAACAGAGCACACAATAATATTATTTATCTCATAGAATGTTATACTATTGTTGCATCTTGACAGCATGTATGTTATTTGAACACAAATTAGTCCAAAGCCTTGCATTCAAATAACATACCCAGTTACAAGGCTGTGGACCATTGCTTAGATGAAATATTGTTAATAACAACTTTATAATTCATTACTGTATTTGGTGTAAATTAAACCGATTTATTTTGTACCAGATGCCTCCAGATTCATAATATCAATGTACAGTATGTTATTACTTTGCTATTTAACAAATAAAAATGGTTTACAAAAACTATTACGTCGATGAATCTCTTTTAAGATAACAGTAATAGAAGAAGAAATTGACATTCATCTTTCAACAAATAAAGCAAAAATAAAAGCTAACTATAATTGACCACATGCATATTTACTGGACCCTTGGGACACATTTAAAAAACATCTGGACATTTCCCACAATGTGACTCATACTGTATGCAGAACTGTTGTGAAGGAACAGGGGCGGACTGGGACCATAAATCGGCCTAGGCATTTCTGACACACTAGCCCACCAGGGTCAAATGGGTCGGTCCACTAAACTATTTTGGGTCGGTACGTGAAATGGAACAGCAGCCCATTAGTAAAATGATGATCATTCTGCACCAAAATTATAATAGCATTTCTTAACAGTGCCATTTTTGTTTTTTACAAAAAAATCCAACTGGCCTAAAGATGGAACCCCCTCCGGGCATTTTCACGAACCGTCCTATGGCTCGTCCGTTTCTGTGATGAAAACGTCTCATGCCTTATTCTTACTGTGGTACTCCACACCAGTGACCTTTATGAGGTGCTCTGCATAGCACCGCTGGAGGCTGTCGAGCACTAGTGAGTGTGGTTGTATTTTTAGCAGATGTATTCGATTTCAATATCCCATTCACTCTCATCCAGGCTTGTTAGGGCTTTGTGATGACACATCTATTTCCTGTACTCTGGTGCATTACTGGTAGCGTTATTAGGTACTGTATATGGCTCAAACAATACGACTTTATTGTCCATGTTACAGCAAACAAAATATATTTGTCTTCTGCTAGTGTACGTACTGTAAATTCCTTACAGTCCAGTCCAACAACCAATCTGGGCGAGTAGATCTCTCTTCACACACTGTACAAAGTATAATGTCTCTGTTAAACCAAGTGCAGTTATTCACCTTATGATTTAGCTAACTTCACCAGACATCAAAGACAAGACTTTCCCATTATTAAATCACTAATATGATGAAATAGGTGGTTAATACCATAAGCTTGTGCTTAATTCAAGTAACTTGATAGCTAGCGCCTTGGGGCGTCTTTGAACTTTAGCTGTTGGCTGTGGTCGGGGTTGACAGCTGCAACCGCTCGTCAGGGGCTTTCGGGAGTGTCTTGTGTGAGGTTTATCACACCCTTTAGCTGTACAAACGAACATGTGGACATTTTTAGCCACAGCGAGACACAATAAAAATGTTTAGAGGGCAGACAGACAGAAGGCCTCTTCTATCTGAGCAAAGAGAAATAAGGCTATGTTTAGCTACCAGGGCAAATCGTATTTTCCTGAATAGCTTCAATTCTCATCTACAGGTTAAAAGGGGGATTTATTTGTGTCCATCAGCTACATTTGAGCATTGTCACGATATTATGCAACATGAGTTCCATGAGAGCCGTGTGGTTTGTTTAAAACCCATTTTAAGCCATGTGGCTGAGGTGGCTGTGTACGTCTGAGGGTGAGGTGTGACATTGGAGTGATGTTAGAGGCGTGCGTCAAGGTGATGATTTCACGTTCACCCACCTGTTTCACTGAGACTCATCATCAAAACAAGTGTGCTGAAGATCCTTTCCCCTTTGCCTACTGGGTGATGATGACTGATGGAATGTTCTGTAAGTGTCTGTTACCCCTGCCAATAAACATGTTTCACTTTCTTACTGCTTGGTAACCAGTGTAGGGCCAACAAATATGTGACTTGTTACTTTGTGTGCCAGTATACGTTAGCAGTCTATAACAATCGATGCTCAAAATACCAAACACAATTATTTTGTGACACCATAGGTTATTCACTTGGTCATTCTTTAAGGCATTTTTTTTTATTGGTCTAAACAATATACTGAATATATTTAGCATTCAAAATAATAGCTAGATACAATATCTCTAAATCCCAAGAACATATCATAACTCCACTGGGCCAAGACAATTTGCATTATGTTTTATCGTTAAGTAACAGTTCAATATAAACAAAAACATGTATGATGTGTAGCTATTTGTCATTTTAAGTGTTTTTTATGGTTGCAAAGTTGAGGGGCGCAAATGCCACCACAATTCAAAAACGACCCCACGGCTAATCGCTATTTACACAGCGGTTCGCAGAAACATGTTAACCGTAAATATTAAGTTATGACGCAAACACATGATGCTCAGTGTGTGTAAAGGTCGTCACATGCTGCCTATGTGAAAATGGGGTCACCATGGCTGAATGGGACAGGCCTATGTCAAAATGGGGTCACCATGGCTGAATGGGACAGGCCTGTATTATACAATAGTATTTACCGTAGTGTTTTTGCGGACATGACTGTAGTATACAATAGTATTTACCGTAGTGTTTTTGCAGACATTGCTGTAGTATACTATAGTATTCACTGTAGTGTTTTTGCGGACATGACTGTAGTGTACAGTAGTATTTACCGTAGTGTTTTTGCGGACATGACTGTAGTATACTATAGTATTCACTGTAGTGTTTTTGAGGACATGACCGTAGTATACTATAGTATTCACTGTAGTGTTTTTGAGGACATGACCGTAGTATACTATAGTATTCACTGTAGTGTTTTTGCAGACATGACTGTAGTGTACAGTAGTATTTACAGTTGTGTTTTTGCAGACTTCACTGTAGAATTTAAGCCAAAAGTTATTTTTATGTGCAGTACGGAACTCTGACCAGTTCACCGGATCTGCTACCTAATCTCGGACCTGCTGTTCTCTCTCTCTCTCTCTCTCTCTCTCTCTCTCTCTCTCTCTCTCTCTCTCTCTCTCTCTCTCTCTCCCCCCCTCTCTCTCTCTCTCTCACCTGCTCTCTCGACCTCTGAATGCTGGGCTATGAAAAGCCATCTGACATTTACTCCTGATGTATTTACCTGTTGCAGCCTCTATAACCTCTGTGATTATTATTTGACCCTGATGGTCACCTATGAACATTTGATCATCTTGAACAATGATTTAGACCTTAGAGCCTGGTTCCACTCTGTTCCTCTTCCTAGGTTATTGCCTTTCTAGGGAGGTTTCACTAGTCACCGTGCTTCTACCGTGGGGAGAACAAGCATTTGATACACTGCCGATTTTACAGGTTTTCCCACTTACAAAATCCAGAAAATCACATTGTATGATTTTTAAGTAATTAATTTGCATTTTATTGCATGACATAAGTATTTGATACATCAGAAAAGCAGAACTTAATATTTGGAACAGAAACAGAGATCATATGTTTCCTGTAGTTCTTGACCAGGTTTGCACACACTGCAGCAGGGATTTTGGCCCACTCCTCCATACAGATCCTTCAGGTTTCGGGGCTGTCGCTGGGCATTATGGACTTTCAGCTCCCTCCAAAGATTTTCTATTGGGTTCAGGTCTGGAGACTGGCTAGAACACTCTTACGGAGCCACTCCTTAGTTGCCCTGGCTGTGTGTTTCGAGTCGTTGTCATGCTGGAAGACCCAGCCACGACCCATCTTCAATGCTCTTACTGAGGGAAGGAGGTTGTTGGCCAAGATCTCGCGATACATGGCCCCATCCATCCTCCCCTCAATACGTTGCAGTCGTCCTGTCCCCTTTGCAGAACAGCATCCCCAAAGAATGATGTTCCCACCTCCATGCTTCACGGTGTGCCAGAGAGCGCTACAGGAGGTCCTTCCTGCCGGCGGGTATTAGACTATTTAATGCCTCACCGGGGTGCCGTGCCGTCTGCAACACAGACCTGGAACTGTTGGGGTGCTAGGACCTAGTTTAACAATTATGCATCCATCCGTGAGTAACTCTGGTCTGTAATCACTCATTCACTCAGGACTTATTTATTCATTCAGGTCTGTATATACATATTCATGTACAGTTGTTATATCATATCACGTGCAATATTTTAATTAATTCTTGGACTTAACTTACGTAGTCATTCACTCAGGAATGCATATTAGTATTCTGTCAGTAGTATCTTTTTTCATTGCTTTTAGTATATCGAATGTGCAATATGTGCATTTATCTGTAATTAAACCCTGCGCACTAAGGACTGTATTTTAAGGGAATTACTATTATTACCCTAAATTATATCATACACACATTTAGATATTTAAGTATCTCTTCCTGTTATTTACCTATATAGTTAATGTAACAATGCAAATATTCACTTACCTGTTCATTTAACCTGACTGTATATTAAGTAAACTATTATTAACCTCACTTACATCATATGCACTTTTAGCTATTTCAGTATTTCGACCTGTATAGTTAACCATGCAAATTCTCCTTATTTATCTACATCAACTTGCAATATTTGTATCATTTTTTTTATGATACATTTTATATGTATAGTGTACATATTCAGCCATCCACCCATACGATGCAATGTCTTTTTATAGCTTTTTTACACTCCAGACTTCTTGTATTTTTATACTTTTTCATACTCCCGCTCTATGTACCATGTATCTTGTATCTGTCTTTTGTGTATTTTGGTTCTGGGATTTTGCACCTGCCCTGAGTTTTTCTTGTAGCTGCTTGACAAAGAAATTAATAAAGTATCTATCCATCTATCTATCAAAGTTTTTTTTTTTTATATAAATTATCAAAACTTTCTATATGGAGCATTGTGTGTAGCTTGATGAGAACATCTTTTGTGGCACCAATGTGAGGTGTTACGGCAGGGGAAACGGTGTTGTAGTAGTCCAGTGTGTGGTGCGGGAATAATGACAAACAAACCTGGGGAGCTTTGTTCACATTCCCCTAAAAAAAGGAACTGGACCTCTCGATGGTCTCAGTTCGGTTCGTTTCGGGAGCTCTTTTGAGGGGTCTGCATTTTTTTTGTAGGGTTCACAAAAACTTAAGCGACCCGCACTGAGTTAACAAAAATTGTCTGAAAGGGACCAAGTCTGAAAAGACCCTTCAAGAGGATGCCTTCAGAAAGTATCCACACCCCTTGATTTTTGTTGTGTTACGGCCTGGATTTAAATTTGATTAAATTTAGATTTTGTCACGGGACTCTTCACAAAACCCCATAATGTCAAAGTGGAATTGTTTTTCAAACTGTTTAAAAATTAGAAGCTGAAATGTCTTGAGTCAATAAGTATTCAACCCCTTTATGGCAAGCCTAAATAAGTTCAGGAGTAAACATTTCCTCAAGTTGCATGGACTCAATCTGTGTGCAATAAGTTTTTAAAAATATTTTTGGAATGACTACCTTATCTCTGTACCCCACACATACAATTATCTGTAAGGTTCCTCAGTCGTACACTGAATTTCAAACACAGATGATTCAACCACAAAGACCAGGGCAAGGACAGTAGGATGCTATCTGCCATGCGCAAAGCAAAACAACATGTGCTGGACCATATGCCTAAGGTGGATGAATGCATAGCCGAGCTAATGCTCTCCCCAGAATAAGCACTGAAGGATGACGCCCGCTGCCCCAGACCTCAGTGCAGGGCCACAGCCTACAACACAGCGGCCCACATTGGGAACTCCCTCTCAGTGCTCATGCTAGCACAGAACAGTATGCTCCAGCCAAAGCATGCAGTCCTGGACCTCTGCAACCTAAATGACGCATCTCTTCAAGCGTTTGCGTTCGGAGGCCGCCGCGAGGATGCCAAATCAGATGTTGGAATGTTCGTACCTTCGCCATGCTCGCGGCAGCCTCCGATGTGCGGTAACACCGGTAGACCTGCTTTCTTTAAGGCCACTACAGGTGTGGTTCAACGACCTCCGCTTGGACCCCAAGCAGGACAGAAACAACAGAATACAGGTGACAAGGTCGTGCTACTCTACTCTGCGGCCATGGAGGAAGAGCTTACCTGACTACAGGTGTCCCTCGGATCACTTCCGGCAAGGCAGGAAGTAGTGACGACCAACGCTTCACTAACAGGCTGGGGAGCAGTGTGGCAACACAGGTCAGTAAGAGGAGAGCAGTGCCTACATTGGAGGAAATAAATTGATTTTACCTAGCCATGAATCACTTTCTGCCAGTTCTCAAACACAAACATGTCCTGATACGATCAGACAATACATTGACCGTGTTCCACATCAACCAAGGAACAAGGTCTGTACAGGTGGCCCAATAACTCTTGATATGGGCCCCTACCACATCTGAACTCCCTATGAGCCATTCATCTCCCAGGCAAGGTGAACGAGGTGGCAGATTTCTTGTCACAACAAAAAACGCTCCCGGGGGAATGGAGACTTCATCCACAAGTAGTGAAGGTTATCAGACAGCGGTTCAGAACAGCACACGTGGACCTGTTCGCCTCAGAGCAAACATCCCACTGCTCCCTCTGGTTCTTTCTGGCACATGGCCGGAGGGTAGGAGTGTTGGGTCAGTAACCCAAGGTTGCTGGATCGAATCCCTGAGCTGACAAGGTAAAAATCTGTTGTTCTGCCCCTGAGCAAGGCAGTTAACCCACTGTTCCCCAGGTGCCGAAGGCATGGATGTTGATTAAGACAGCCACCCACACCTCTCTGATTCAGAGGGGTTGGGTTAAACGTGGAAGACGTTTCAGTTGAATGCATTCAGTTGTACAACTGACTAGTATCTCCATTTCCTGAGTCAGAAGTTTACATACACCTTAGCCAAATACATTTAAACTCAGTTTTTCACAATTCCTGACATTTAATCCTAGTAAAAATTCCCTGTCTTAGGTCAGTTAGGATCACCACTTTATTTTAAGAATGTGAAATGTCAGAATAATAGTAGAGAGAATGATTTATTTAAGCTTTTATTTCTTTCATCACATTCCCAGTGGAATCACATCATCCTCATCACATCATCCTCACATCCTCCTCCGATGTTCTCCGTCCCTTTTCAGCAGAACTACATGTCATTGACCAGTATGCCCACAGTTCAGGTACCCCCAACCCCTCAGTCAGACTTAGGGAGCCCGGTCATAGGCCTATACAGAATCCCCTTGTGGATTTGGGGCACGCCCCTGACAGTACCCACAGGCCCATATCCATCTCTCCCGTTGCCAGTCAGTAGGTAGGGGAGCAGCATAGAGAGGAGGGGCGCAGGCTCATGCACAGAACCCCCATGAGTAACGAGGTCCGCTTCTGTGGAGGCCAAGCTAACTACATTCAACTGGAAGGAGGACTGGGGCTCGTTCATAACTCCCTTTGTACTACTGGAACTCAGGGAGAAAGTTGGCGGGATGCACGAGTGTCTGAGGGGCAACACCATCCGCTTTGTGTGCTCCCTCTTGGAGTACATCAAGGAAGACTACAACCTTGTTGCACACCTGCAGACCGGGTTTGGTCGGCACCCGAGTGGAGCAGTGGTCTAAGGCACTGCATCTCAGTGCAAGAGGCGTCACTACAGTCCCTGATTCGATTCCGGGCTGTATCACAATCTGGCTGTGATTGGGAGTCCCGCAGGGTGGCGCACAATTGGCCCAGCGTCATCCGGGTTTGGCCGGGTTATGCCATCATTGTAAATAAAAATGTGTTCTTAACTGACTTGCCTAGTTAAATAAAGGTTACATAAAGTCCCGTGTAGCTCAGATGGTAGAGCATGGCGCTTGCAACTCCAGGTTTGAGGTGGTTGACCTTTGGCAAACTCATCTGCTGAGTTTGCCAAAGGTCAAACACCTAGTTTCTCTTGCTTATCTTGGGGTTGGCTTGGTGATTCAGGATCAGCTTGCCACCAATGCTTTCCTTAAGGGACTTCAAAATCTAAAGGTAGCATATGAGGTAATGAACCCTGACCCTGGAACCCTGGCTCAAGCACAGCAGCTAGTTAGCTGCCGTTAGCTGTGACAGTGACTCTGGGCTCAACGTCTATCATTATGGTCTGACTCAAATTAACCACCAGCGACATAGTGTTTAAGGGCCCACGTATAAGTCTACGTTTGAGTCTGTGCTAGAATAGGTGAAAGATGCGGGTGGAACTGAAATGTAGAAAATAGTAAAAATAAAGAAAAACCCTGGAATGAGGTGTGTTCAAACTTTTGACTAGAACTGTATAAATGTCTATACTGAACAAAAATATAAACACAACATGCAACAATTTCTAAGATTTTACTGTTACAGTTCATATAAGGAAATCAGCCAATTTAAATAAATTCATCAGGCCTTAATCTATGACTATGACCTCGTCCATGAAAGCTAAGACTATAGAACAATGTCCAGAAGAAGGCTTGATCTGTGTTTGGGAATTAAAGTAGAAAGTGGCTTGTCTCATTTGCTTTATCCGCGGATATGAGAAAGCAAATCTCTATTGCTTTCACCTGGTTTACAGTGAAGACGGAGAAGAAGTCACATCTATTGCTTTCACCTGGTTTACAGTGAAGACGGAGAAGAAGTCACATCTATTGCTTTCACCTGGTTTACAGTGAAGACGGAGAAGAAGTCACATCTTACTCTGCTGTTCCTCACGTTGCACTGAACACATTTACATTTGTCTTACACTCTTATCCAGAGCAACTTACAGTAGTGAGTTACATTACACTTACATGTTCCTACTGGTTCCTACTGGTTCCCCGTGGGAATTGAACTCAGAACCTTGGCATTTCAAGCGCCGTGCTCTACAGACTGAGCTACATGGGTAACTAACACCACTTCAATGCATCACACATCACTAGACTTTAATGGTTACTGCATTTATTGGTTTTGTAGAGCAAGAATGTATACGGACAGAACACAGACATATTTGCAATTGATACAAGAGAGTTGCTCCTCTTTGACCTTTCCCACCTCCTCTTTGACCTTTCCCACCTCCTCTTTGACCTTTCCAACCTCCTCTTTGACCTTTCCAACCTCCTCTTTGACCTTTCCCACCTCCTCTTTGACCTTTCCAACCTCCTCTTTGACCTTTCCAACCTCCTCTTTGACCTTTCCAACCTCCTCTTTGACCTTTCCAACCTCCTCTTTGACCTTTCCAACCTCCTCTTTGACCTTTCCAACCTCCTCTTTAACCTTTCCAACCTCCTCTTTGACCTCCTATTTGACCTTTCCAACCTCCTCTTTGCTCCGATTGAAAAGTTATTTTGCCTCAAGTCTCAAACTCAGTCATGACTCATCTCTTGTTAAAAACAGCAGTATTCCACCCAAACCAACCTATGAATATACATTGCTGAATACTGTACTAATAAGAAAGTGGTGTTGGAAAAACGCTAGATATACTGCGACTATATATAGTTAGCTATTTGATATAGCAGCGAACCTTCGCTCCCTGAGTGCAACACCCAAGACACCTCCAATGTAGAAAATCAAAAAGACTGATCTCCGGTCTGTTTTTACCACCCAAACCCCTTTATTGAGAACATTTAAAATAACATACTTACTGTGGTACAAGGTTTGTCTTTGTTTTTTTTATTAATGTATACGTACAGAGGAGCCCCCTAAGTGGAGCTGAGGGGGGTCGCGGTACGTTCCATGCCCCCCCCTAGAGTGTGTGCGTTGCTTGTGGACAGAGATATTTCTTGGTTGGCGACGTCGTCGACAGAACGGTTATGTACACAGCTGTGTGAGCGAAGACGGAAGTTAAAAGTTGATAGCTTTCCCGAAGGAGGCTGCGAGGTTTGCTTCTCTGAAGGCCTCGGACACAGTCTGGAAGAGAGGGATAGACAGAAGAAGAGGAGGTTAGATTGACAGGTGGGTGGATGTGTGTGTGCATTTGAATGACACCGTGGCTAGGCCTTATATCAGACTTAGTCATTGCGGGGCAATAATATGAAACAAACGTGTTGTGTCTTCCTCAGTCAGCTGAATGCGCCGCTTACCTCAGAACCATGGTTACGTGAATAACCTTACTAGTGGCTGGGACAAACGGAGAAGTAACAGTGTTTCTTGCACATTTTCAAAATAGTTCTCTCCCTAATAAATGTGCCTCTAGATTTTGAACGGTTACCGACTATGACCTCGTCCATGAAAGCTAAGGCTATAGAACAATGTGCATGATTTCCGTTTCCACCTAATGATACAAACTGTACAGGACTCCTGAACTTCCCAGGAAGTTCACTCCAAAGCATTCTTCCTTTAGACTGAAATTTGCCATTTCCTGATTTGGCATATCTTGTGCTATAACTTATTGAGATCATGGCAATAAAGTCAGATTGTAAAGAGTCATCACATTATTTAAAAAAACAAATAATAATAATTCTGATAGACCCCCAAGTGTCCTGAAATAGGTGTTAATAGTACCTTAAATATCATGTATGAATCAATTTGACTTTGACCACCCAACCCCCGTTCTACGATAGGCACGACGGGACGGCTCGCCCAGTGATTTTGTTTAACAAAAGTATCTCCCATCTGAAATATTAGTGACTACCACTGCCCTATATCAATGGTATTGTTTAACTTGTATTATTCTACAACATGACTATGTATGAGTGTATTTGACTACAGTATGTCAGTGTATTTGACTACAGTATGTGAGTGTATTTGACTACAGTATGTCAGTGTATTTAACTACAGTATGTCAGTGTATTTGACTACAGTATGTGAGTGTATTTGACTACAGTATGTCAGTGTATTTGACTACAGTATGTCAGTGTATTTGACTACAGTATGTCAGTGTATTTGACTACAGTATGTCAGTGTATTTGACTACAGTATGTCAGTGTATTTGACTACAGTATGTCAGTGTATTTGACTACAGTATGTCAGTGTATTTGACTACAGTATGTCAGTGTATTTGACTACAGTATGTCAGTGTATTTGACTACAGTATGTCAGTGTATTTGACTACAGTATGTCAGTGTATTTGACTACGGTATGTCAGTGTATTTGACTACAGTATGTCAGTGTATTTGACTACGGTATGTATGAGTGTATTTGTTCACACCCCTGTCGTGTGTGTGTGTTTAACTCACGGGATGGGCGTGGCAAACTCTGGCGACATCCTCGCAGGACGCTCCGTACTCCATGGCGAGCGTCGCCTCGTTGATAATCTCTCCAGCCCCCTAGACACAAGGGTCAATGGTCACCATAGTTAGCATAAAACCTCATACGTTACGGCCCAAATTCTCTCTGCTAAGGAGCCCGAGGTGAGAGGTAGCAGGACTCACACAGCCCAGGATGTGAGCGCCCAATATCCGGTCAGTCTCCTTGTGGCCGAGGATCTTCACAAGGCCGTCAGTGTCTGCATTGGTCTTGGCTCGGCTGTTGGCGGCAAACGGGAACTTGCCTACCTTGTATGGGATGCCCTGCGAAATAGAGTTGAGTTTACCGTTATGTTTTACTGTCACTCTTCCGTGTTGATAATACATGTGCGATACTTTGAGAGACTTTGGCTCCTTTGGAAAGTCAACAATTTGGGGAGGGTTTATCGCCACCCTGTGGCTAACTCTTACCTGCAGGGATTTCTGTATATACAGTTGATGTCGGAAGTTTACATACACTTAGGTTGAAGTCATTAAAACTAATTTTTCATGTTAACAAACTATAGTTTTGCCAAGTCGGTTAGGACATCTACTTTGTGCATGACAAGTAATTCTTCCAACACGCTCCCTCAAAACTTGAGACATCTGTGGCGTTGTGTGGTGAAAAAACATTTTAGTGGCCTTTTGTCCCCAGCACAAGGTGCAACTGTGTAATGATCATGCTGTTTAATCAGCTTCTTGATATGCCACACATATTTTTGTTCAGTGTCCTTTTAAAATCACAAATCAACATTTTAGCAGCTGAAATCAAAACAAAGACATTGATCCAGTGATTATATTATATATAAAAAGCAGCCATGTCCGCTACTTAATTTGGTCAAAACCATGGGTGTTTGTGTGAGGGGTTTGATCCAGTGATGAGATTATATATAATCTTGGTTTGGGGAGAGATGATCACCTCCTCTTTCAGCTGCTCCTCAGTCTTCCCCACCCATGCCACCTCAGGGTGTGTGTAGACCACAGAGGGGACACAGTTGTAGTCAATGTGCACGCCGCCCCCGGCCATACCCTCCACGCAGATGATGCCCTCATCTTCCGCCTTATGTGCCAGCATGGGCCCGGCAATCACATCACCAATGGCGTAGATACTACAGAGGGAGAAATATTAAGTAGAATATTAAATGGGAAGATTGAGGTGCCTTTTGAAAGAAGAAGAGACCTTGGTGAGAGGCGGTTGGAATATAGTTGGTGTTGAATATAGCAAGAGGGGGTGTAGTGGTAGTTTGGGTCTACCTGGGTACTTTGGTCTGGAAGCGGTTGTTGACAGGGATGCGTCCCCTGTTGTCCAGCTCCAGGCCCACGTTCTCCAGGCCCAAGTTCTTGGTGAAGGGCCGTCTGCCGATACACACCAGCAGCACGTCACACGTAAGAGTCTCGTTCTTCCCGCCGGCAGCCGCCTCCACACTTGAGACAAGAACACACTGTTACATTTGGGCTAGGTCCTACAGTTGAAGTCGGACGTTTACATACACTTAGGTTGAAGTCATTAAAACTCATTTTTCAACCACTCCACAGATTTCATGTTAATAAACTATAGTTTTGGCAAGTCGGTTAGGACATCTACTTTGTGCATGACACAAGTAATTCTTCCAACAATTATTTACTGACAGATTATTTCACTTATAAGTATGTGGACACGCCTTCAAATTAGTGGCTTTGGCCATTTCAGCTACACCAGTTCTGACAGGTGTATAAAATCGAGCCCACAGCCATGTGATCTCCATAAACAAACAGTAGAATGGCCTTACTGAAGAGTTCAGTGGCTTTCAACGTGACACCATCATAGGATGCCACCTTTCCAACAAGTCAGTTCGTAAACGTTCTGCCCTGCTAGTGCTTCTCTGGTCAACTGTAAGTGCTGTTATTGTGAAGTGGAAACGTCTAGGAGAAACAGCGGCTCAGGCGTGAAGTGGTAGGACACACAAGCTCACAGAACGGGACCGTGCTGAAGCAAGTAGCTCGTAGAAATCGTCTGTCCTCGGTTGCTATACTCACTACCGAGTTCCAAACTGCCTCTGGAAGCAACGTCAGCACAATAACTTAATCGGGAGCTTCATGGAATGGGTTTTATATAGACAACCCCCATGGTGAGCTTTTATACCAGTGACAACAACAAAGAAGGAGTTAGGGGGTTACTTAACAGTGCAGTGTTGGGATTCATCTTCTTGTCCCTCTCTTTACCTTAAGTGAGCTGTTTCAGTGAGGAAGACAGAGGATCCTGCACCATAAGCTAAATTGGCTCTTGACAGACATACTGGAGGTTTCCTGTTACTAAGCACTTCCTCTATGATCCTGCATGGGTGGCCACTCAGCCAATTATCCACTGAGAGCTTACAATACTCTAATGACACTCTGTGTGTCATTCTTGGGAGTAGAGAGATCTGAGTGAATAGAGATCAATTAGACATGCAATGTGCTTTGGCTTTTTCAAGGAAACGCCACCAAATACTAACTGAGTGTATGTAAAGTTCTGACCCAATGGGAATGTGATGGAAGATATAAAAGCTGAAATAAATCATTCTCTCTACTATTATTCTGACATTTCACATTCTTAAAATAAAGTGGTGATCCTAACTGACCTACGACAGGGAATTTTTACTAGGATTAAATGTCAGGAATTGCACAAAAAAAAAACTAAGTTTAAATGTATTTGGCTAAGATGCATGTAAACTTCCGACTTCCAACTGTACATACTGAGTTTTAACTAGACATTCATCTTAGTGATTTTGTTCATCCACAGCATGTTCAACTCACGCCACATCGATCTTGCCGTCAGGCCTCTTGATGGCGCCCATGACCTTGGTGCCCAGCTTGAATTTAATACCCTGCTTCTGCAGGATGCGCTGGAAGTTCTTGGAGATCTCCATGTCGATGCCCATGCCGCCCACGTGGCCCAGGAACTCCACCGCTGTCACATTGGAGCCCAGACGCTGCCACACTGACCCCTGGAGGACAGGAGGCCAAACATGATGTCAGAGTTGGAATCTTCATACTGCCACTAACTCTTTACAGACCATCCTGTAATCGTGTGC
This sequence comes from Thymallus thymallus, assembly GCA_023634145.1. Taxonomy (NCBI): domain Eukaryota; kingdom Metazoa; phylum Chordata; class Actinopteri; order Salmoniformes; family Salmonidae; genus Thymallus; species Thymallus thymallus. The sequence continues at coordinate 4,030,851 of CM042413.1, forward strand.
GTCGTCCCTCACCAGTTCCACCCCGATGACTCCGGCGCCGATGACGATGAGCTGCTCAGGGACCTCCTTCAGATCCAGGGCTCCCGTGGAGGACACCACTGTGTGCTCATCAACCTGACAGCACAGGGGAGAGTTAGGACTTGGGTTTGACACATTACAACTAACATCTGGTCATCTGCCGCAAACTAGTCCTAAAGAGTACTGTAGTACAGTGACGTACCTCGATCCCGGGGAAAGGCGTGACCTCTGAGCCGGTGGCTATGAGGATATTACTGCTGTTGATGACCTGCTCGCTGCCGTCCTCGGCCGTGGCCGTCACCTGGTTCTTGCCTGTAATCCTCCCATAGCCGTTCACGTGCGTCACCTGAGGGGAAACCGCCACATAACATCATCAGTTACATCATCTGTTAAAGACAGGGTCAAGTTCACAACAAGCTCTGTAACGAAGAGTCCAAGGGGAAGCATCAAAACGGCTTGCCTTGTAATCAAACTTTGTGTTGAATTACAAGAGGGTTCGTAAAAAAGACCAAGTCCATTGACAATGTAATATCCATAGAAGGTTGCCTCCATTTTAACAACAATGAGTCAAAACAGGCTGCTGATGTTTCAAGCTTATAATCTTATAAATCTCACTAACTAACCCATATTTTAGGATGCTGCCTAGATTAGTTGCCATTTATCCATAAGGTGAGCCAAATGTGTAATTTGAGTGAACTTAGCCTCCGCTCGACTCCAAGGCTTCGCTTACATTGTTCTCCAGAGCCAGTTCATATTGTAAAAATAGGTATGAGTAGAGAGCTGATTGGCTGTGAGAGAAAAAAAAACACCACCCCTTCCACTCTTCAGAAGTGCAAATTATCCAGAATGTAGCTCATTTACAGTGCTAGCATGGTATATATTTTTTTATGGATATTTATTTATTTTTGGGTTGTATTGACTACCCCACATGGGCACCATTAAAATGATTTCGGTTTAGAATCTCTGCCTCTGTTTGAATGTGCCTATTCCAATTGTTGGGAGGGGCAAATGGCTTGGAGACCCTCCACCTTCTTTTAGCCTCTTTCAGACAAGAACTTCACACAGGCTTGTATATAGAAGGTGAGATGAACTGTATAGTTGAGACCTCACCTTGTTCTGTTTGAATAAATGTGCAATGCCTCCTGTCAGTGCTTTCACTGCCCCACTCTTCTGTGACATCATCTTCTCCAGGTTCAATGTGATCCCCGAGACTGGCACAGACAGAGAGAGAGAGAGAGAGAGAGCAATGTTTGTTACTGGCATCCCCAAAGACTTGACTGGAGTGAAAGCCTGTGCACACCCTTCAGCTCTCTAGGAGCAGGGCCACTCTCTTGGTGACCACTGCTCTAGCTGATGTGGACTCTTACTTTCAATGCCCCTGCTTTCAAAGTCTTTGCCGTGGGCCTGATGGTACAGATAGGAGTTGTTCAGCAGGGCCTTTACAGGGGAAACAGACATGTAAGATTATTCAACAACTCACAAAGATGAAGTTGCACAGTCACAGCAAAAACTCCTCATTCCCAATATTTACCTTTGAGGGAATACAGCCGACATTCAAACATGTCCCGCCCAGGGTGGGATTCTTTTCCACACACACCGTCTGTAGTGGAAAACAAAGTTGCTGAACAATTATGACATGATGGGCATCACTATTAATAAAGGTCAAGCCTTATTTATACCTTCCACTTGAGCAAAATTATGCAATATCTTGACGGCACATACTCCGAAATCTCACTTTTCCAGGGAGGTGCGCAGAAATGGGCGCAGAGCCCTGTAGCAGTAGGTATACATTGACGCCTAATTTTACCTTGAAACCAAGCTGGGCTGCTTTGATTGCAGCAACATATCCACCGGGACCAGAGCCCACCACCGTGACGTCCGCATCAACTGTTTATCAGAAGGGCAACAAGTTATAGAGGCACATATTGCATATTCACCTTGTGTACATGTTGGGATTCAGTTTGACAAGAGCAGCACCTCTGATTTAGCTAATTGGACGTTGGAGTGAAATGTTGACTTACTCTGTGCTTTCTCAGCGTATGTTCTGACGGAGAGAACAGTTGCACCCTGAAGCCTATTCGGGAGATGGTGGCTCCGCTGTATGTTAGGAGAGGACACAAATTGGGACAGTGAGCAGATAGATTTTGACTTTAAAAACGTCAGCTTCTGTTGTATATGGTTCTGCTGTGTGATATAGTTGTCACCCATGTCAAGAAGTGAGTTAGTGTTTAGTTTTTCATTCAGCATTCTATACTAATATAATCACCAATACAATCTGAACTTTTAACAGGATTGCAAGTATTACAGTGAGGTGAGTGTGTGATCGTAGAAAGACGATGAGCTAGTTACAGCACTAGTTTAGCTAACTAACTAACTATCAAGTACTGGTGAAAGTAATCGAAGATGTAGCTAGCTCACCTACACACAGTATATGCTGTTGGCTAACAACAGTGTTATACAATGAATCAAATAACTTCAAGTCAAGTGCTTTGAGTTTGACAGTGAATGACAGTCCATCCAGAGACGGTGCTTCTTTACATCCACATAAACAAGCCTGTCGGGCTCCATGTCGTCTTGGTCATTGGTAAGGCAGGGGATGCTTGTTGCTAGCTAGCTAGCTCATTTAGCTTAATTTGAGATGGATTATTTCGTTATGACTAAACGTTCGCTAACTTATCTTTAAAAAAAGCAATCATTTAAAAACAATAAGTTAATGAAGTAATGGATGGCCTTAACAGCATAGCTACTCTAGGTGGCTAGCAAGGCCTGGACGTAATAAAACAGCCGAGAACTCTCCAACGTATGTCTCTTTTACGTATATTTGTTCCAGACAACTCGAACTAGTAATTGACATATGTTTGTTTTTCCTTACCGTTGCCAGAGTGCGATATAGTTGATTCCAGCTGTGCATTGTTGTCGCTTTACAGGCTGCGTAACCTACAGCGGGCGGATCATCCAAGGACTCATGACATTGCGCTTGCGCAGTGATAATCCCGGAAGCAGCAACACTGTCTGTCGCCTCCCTATGACGTAAGAGGTAAAACATCTTTGGTGTCGTAATGGTACATTTCATCTGGTCCAAACAGGTGCTCTAGAACTCGGTGCAAAAAAAAAATAATACAAAAATAGGTTCTTTGCGTCTAAAACGTTAATATAACTTATACATCAGTCTCAATGTGATAGCTTTGCTGTAGGCTGTTTTTACCTCACACAATATATTGTGTCTGTCCTAGATGGCATTTTAGCCAAAATACCTTGTTTTGCAATCGTTATTTCCACAATGGTTCATGAAGCATCTCAATGTAACAATCTTTGGTTTAAGTGATGTGTGTGTGTGTGTGTGTGTGTGTGAGAGAGAGTTTAACTATACCTGTGGGGACCAAAAGTCCCCACAAGAATAATAAACAAACAAAAATGTTGTTAGTCCCCACAAGGTCAAATGCTATTTCTAGGGGGTTTAGGGTAAAGGTTAGAATTAGTGTTAGTGTTAGGAGCTAGGGTTCGTTTTAGGGTTAAAGTTAGGTTTTTGGGTTAGGGTAAGGGTATGGGTTAGGTTTGGGGTTAGGGAAAATGGGATTTTGAATGGGATTGAATTGTGTGTCCCTACGAGGTTAGTTGTACAATACTGTGTGTGTGTGTGATCCTACTCCTGTCTCTTTAACCGTTAAAGTCAAGTCATTTGTAATACTTATGCATGTGTTTTGTACACAGCTCGGGTGGCCAGTGCACCAACCCTTTGGGGGACCATTTGTCTTTCAACTGGAAGGCCCGACAGAGGGTGGTGGTGGTGGTACGGACAGCCCAATACATCACTCCCTGCCTTCCAGGACATCTACACAAGGCGGTCTCTGAGGAAGGCCTGAAATATCGTTAAGGACTCCAGTCACCCGAGCCACGGACTCTTCAATCTGTTACCATTTGTCAAGCGGTATAGGAGTATCGGGTCTCAGACCAACAGGCTCAGAGACAGCTCCTACCACCAGGCCATCAGACTGCTGAAAGCTAAACCTAGCCTTCTTCCTGCACAGACTGTTATGCACCTTAGAAATTATTTGCACTGACTTCACACAGACATACACACACACACACACACACAAACACCCATAAACACACACACTCAAGCACATGTTCAACTTCATAAAAAAACATGTTTTCCCATCTCAAGAGGTTTTAAATTTAAATAAATACCATAGTAAGTGCCAAATAAAGTAACTGGATTGACCATAACAGGGTTGAAGACTTCATCTTAAATCCCCCATAACTCCCCTTGTGACAGGGGGAATGGAAGCTTGTAGTCTACAACAGGAAGTGGCACTTGAATGCAAGCTTCACAAAAAAATGTCACTTGTTTAAACATTTCTAGCCTGTCTATCTATGGGTAACAGTGTGTTATTCTCGTCCCTCTCAGTTTTCCAACAAAAAAACGCCAGACAATGGCCAAAAAGAGTAGAACCAGCTCATCTGCTTTTACTCTATGATTTGACCATTTGATGTGTAATGTTTCTTCTGAGGAAGATATGTAAAAAGGAATAGTTTCATCATCTTAAAAGGAGAGTTCAGTTCACGTAAGAGGGTTGACCTTAAAATGACATTAAGTAAATGAATTACTAATCACATGAAATACACAAGGCAACAGTAAACATGTCATGAACGAGGCAGGTGAGCCACTCAGGAGGCCTTAAATGCCGGACCTCTATGGCAAGATGCATTCACCCAAGTTTTGTCAAAATCGACCTAGTGCTGTCTGAGATATCACGTGAATAACGTACGAACAAATCTATGGATGGACGGAGATAGATCCACAGTCCGCTTTCATTATGGGGGACAATAATAATCTACATTATGGGGGACAATAATAATCTACATTATGGGGGACAATAATAGTCTACATTATGGGGGACAATAATAATCTTCATTATGGGGGACAATAATAATCTACATTATGGGGGACAATAATAATCTACATTATGGGGGACAATAATAATCTACATTATGGGGACAATAATAATCTACATTATGGGGGACAATAATAATCTACATTATGGGGGACAATAATAGTCTACATTATGGGGGACAATAATAATCTTCATTATGGGGGACAATAATAATCTACATTATGGGGGACAATAATAATCTACATTATGGGGGACAATAATAATCTACATTATGGGGACAATAATAATCTACATTATGGGGGACAATAATAATCTACATTATGGGGGACAATAATAGTCTTCAGAAATGACGGTGATCGTGAGTTAAAGTGGGTTAAAATCTTCCTAGAAGTGAAACAGGGTTGACAGAGGAACATGTCAAAATGCAGAATTGTTGCACTTTAGAAAGCCTTAATTCATATTAAAAAGGTTTATTTAATTATCCTAGGTGGTATATAGTAAAAGGCACTTCACTTATTTATTTAACCTTTATTTAACTAGGCACGTCAGTTAAGAACAAAATCTTATTTACAATGATGGCCTACCTACAGGGTCAGGCATAGTAGTATGTCGCCCCTGGAGCAAATTAGGGTTAAGTGCCTTGCTCAAGGACACATTGGCAGGTTTTTCACCTTGTCAACTCAGGTATTCGAACCAGCAACCTTTTTGGTTACTGTCCCAACGCTCTAACCACTAGGCTACCTGCCACCCATATAATATTCAAGAAATGTCCCCCTCGGGGATCAATAAAGTACCTATCTATCTATCTATCTATCTATCTATCTATCTATCTATCTATCTATCTATCTATCTATCTATCTATCTATCTATCTATCTATCTATCTATCTATCTATCTATCTATCTATCTATCTATCTATCTATCTATCTATCTATCTATCTATAACAGCCTTTTAGAATGCAATATTGGTCCTCAATTTCTACTTAAAATATCAAAAGGACGCAAAAGGCAGTGTTTTCGTGGAACGACGTAGCCAATGCTGCTGTTCTAATATATACTATTGATTCCACTATCCACTTTATATGTATAAATACAGTCCATTATTACTCTGCCTACTACCTATTACTTCAACTACATGTCATTTTTGACTTGACTTTTCATTGTTATTATTGATTAATGTACTGCGGAGTTGAGGGAGCTAGCACATAACCATTTCACTGCACCTTTTATACCTGCTGTAAACTGTGTATGTGATGAATTGACTTGGTAGAACTGTTCTGGGGAGTCAAATACAGCGAGTAGTACATTTAACTATAGATATTGTATGTGTATGTGAAAATAAGTGCATGTGTGTGTGTTTGTGTGTGCACACAGATGATGAGCTTATGAGATTACAAATGACTTGTCATTGATTTGTCCGTTAGATATTAAATAGAGTGCTGGGAGGAGTCTTTCCTTTTCATAATAATACAAATGCCATTTTCCCTGAGCTCTGAGCTGGCAAGGCCTACAAAGACAGGCACTGATCTTCAGATATTCTTTGTAGAGCTCTGTGTGTATTTATTTGTACAGACTTCTCAAGCACTAACCCAAAAGTTCCCTTTGTAAAATCAACAAGCCAGGTATTGTGATTGACTGCTGAACAGGCGAGTCTGAAAAGTGACAGAACCTTTTGAATTCCCCCAGGTGCCCAAACCTTGTAGCCACTCAGCATCGGCCCATATCCGTCTGACATCACACACATTTTGACATCAGCTCACCGGTTTCGAATGGTCACTGCTGCTGCAAGCTGCTCTGTTTCTGCCTGAACTCACCGATTGTGTGTCCAGAGAAAAGGGTCCATCTAGGGGGTTACTGACTAGGCCTGAATAGGACGCAGCACGAACACTCGCCAAACTCGGCTGAACTCGACTGAACCTGTTTTAATGGGTGGCATGATGGGCCCAGCAGTGGTCGTGGTGATTGTGTTGTGTGTGTGTGTGTGTGTGTGTGTGTGTGTGTGTGTGTGTGTGTGTGTGTGTGTGTGTGTGTGTGTGTGTGTGTGTGTGTGTGAATGTAGGCTCTATGTGGGTTGACAGTGAATGGGCCTGAGGTTCTGTTGCCATGGATCCAGTTACACTCTGTACCACTGTCAGAAGACCTACCGATTTATTTTTAAGTGAAAATATCTAATTGATGGTTAAGATACATGCTACTCATGTTGATACTGCCATTCCCTACCATACAAGACACCATCGTTGTAAAACACGATTTTTAGCCTAATTGAGTTATCCATTGATTATAATGTTTAGGCCACAATGCTGTATGATAATGTACCACGGTTATATCTAGATGCTTATGTATCCTTGGTGGTTTAGAGCATCGCTATAGTGATACAGTATCTGTTGGCCTGGGTAAAGCGTCCTTGAATGGCCTCAAGTTGTATTTTGCTACAAAGTGAACACTAGAGGGCACTACTTGTTTACATAGAGGTACAATTTCTAAAACTGGTGTACATTTCTCGTGACATGATGAGGGAAAAAAACTTTTTTTATAATTCAACTCATGAACCCCAAGGAGAGTTTTCAACAATGTTGAATATTTTGGGGGGCACCTACTTACGCAAATGACCATTTTATATTATCCTTGTATGATGGAGGCTGAGCCTTTGGGTCCATAGGCCTATGAATGGTGTAGAGTTTTGGCAGTACCCAAACTCATTGCGCTGGCCAAACGCCACGCCCACAAACGTCTCTTCTCTGGATTTGAGTCCCTCCTCGACAATTTCTACAACATAAACACATTCTAACCATTCTGATTGGTCCCAGAAACCAATGGGTTGGGCCAGAGCCAGAACACACGTGGGTAAAGCAGCGTTTTGGGGACGATCCAATCGCTGATGACTTTGTTTTGTACTACACCCGTCACACAAAAGACTTCAATGATGCAGTCTCATACTGAATTATGTAGCGAACATAGGTAATCAATATACTGCAGTTTTCTCTAAAACATATAGTCTAAAAAGCAGTAATACCTAAGTCAAATCTGACTGAATCACCTCCTCAAATATCAATTTTTCACTTCCCTTTGCCAAAAGTATAAATTATGTAGGCATTTGGTTCCGAAATGTTATTATTAAAAACCATGTGCTGTTAGTGTGTTGGTTATAATTCACAGCTCCTGAAAAGTGACACTTGAAGGAGAGCCAACTAATTCTACCTCGTGATCCTTGCAGGTCTTGAACCAACAACCTTGGCCTTGCCAGCATCATGCTCTTACCAAAACACATGACACCCAAAGCCAAAGTTCTTATTTAGGTGAGTGTTTTTAATAGTTTTAACTAAACCCTGTCACCGCAAGACATGTTAATAACGCTGCCGAAATACATTTAGAAAATGCTGTACATTCATCATCTGAAATAGAGGTTGTTTTGTGCTCTTCTAGATTCAGGGACAGACAAACTAGATCAGAAAACACCAACAACACCCTCACACACAGAGAAGGTTGCTTTCAAAGTCAATTGTGTGAATTTCAAGAGCCAGCTTTCATGTCCCGTCTCAAGTCTTTTCGCGTGCTCTCCAAAACAGCTACCAAGCCCAAAATAAGTCCACTTCCAACACGACATGAGCAAAATGAGCCTTCCAGAGGCATCCATTTGGCAAAAGGCTGCGCCTTGTGTCTTGCTTACACTAAAGGGCCCTATTCTATAAAAGCCTTTTCTCTGAGATGGAATAAAAGTGAAAGAGAAAAGGGGTCTGATTAAAAGGGGGTGCCTTTTGATTCGCGGTGCAAAACCGCTCTGTGCAGATATACAGGGCAAAGGGATTAGTCCCTGGGTCTATGTGACGTACAGCGACTCTCTTTTCACCCTTTCCAAACCCCCTCATTGTCTCCGGGCAGCCTTGGGGTGGTAAGCTGCCGGCTTGCCAATGGGGCCCGTTGTACAGCGTGACAATGGTTCACCCCCCCCACCCCCCCCCAGCCCAGACTGAGGATGTGATAGGGGAGCTAATGGGTGGGGTGGTTAGGAGGGCAGGAGGGGTGAGTGTGTGTTTGTGGAGGAGAGGGAGTAGGCACTGATTTGACAATTCGTCGTTGCATCCCTGTTTCTTACTGTCAAATATGACTTCCATAAAGTGACACTTTATGACACTGCATTGTTCTTGATGCTGTTGTTTTTACACATTTCTAATTACTTCAACACACAATCTGTCCTTGCAGTTTGTTTCATTAGAGTGTTGAAAGGTATTTTACTCCAAATCATCGTAATGTATTGCCGAACACTGAAAGGGAGGGGTAGTGAAGAGAGAAAAGCTCATATTCTAGAGGTGGATTGTGGGAAGGAATGCCATTGAAATTGGCCTTTTTATGCACCGGGCTCTTTTGTATGAAGGCTGAGGATGTCCATTGTGAGTGCAGACACCCTGAGAAAGAGAGTATTGGAGCTGTTGTCTACGGCTGCTTCTCCTCAGACCTAGCGCTCTGAATGAGTGAATGCCATCGGAAGCAGCCAGCCCAACCCTGGAACAATACCGTACCGGGCAACTTTGAAGACGAACAATTATTTTAAAAAATGCAGCTTCACTGTATTAATTATGCATACATTATTTTGTTTCGTTTTTAGAGAGGACGGCTGTGAGAACAAGAGACGTGTGTTGTTGTCGTTACATTCAACAGGTTACAGAGAGAGCGAGAGTTAAAATAACAGAATTGATACAGATGCTACCCCAAGCACTCCAAATCTGATGACAGCATTACTTTAAACCTTGTGGAGTATAGAAATGTGTGTCAGTTGAGCACTCACACACATGCCGAACCTAGAGAGCCAACGGAGTAATAAAACCTTGTAAATTTAGATAATGACTTTTACACTTAAAGAAACTGCTCTCTGAATCCCAAGCGATGTACTTCACTGAACTGAGAACTTATTGGTTAATGTTCGTCTAAGCCCAGCATCTCGCTGACTTAGTGTTGCTAGGAAACCCTGGGGCACTATTTGAAGTTGCACTGGCGCTTTCTTTCTGGACTAGCCTGGCTAGCGTTCACTTCTTCTTGGAGGCAGCATGTATAAAAGAAACATGATCAGCCAACCAGCTTTCTGAAGACTGTGTAAGCAGTTTGGAGTCAGGTCATTTCTGCTCCCTGGCAGCAATGTCTGGTGTTTCTGTTGTGCTTTAAGTATTAAGCAAACATCTCTTTAAACTACTGTGAATGTTTTCAGAAAAGCCAACATCCACATTGATTGAATTGGGCAATTCATCTAATGAAGAACGACTTTTTATTCCTTATAGTGCAACATTTTCTGTCTCCTTGACGTCACGCGCCTCCCACTCAGTACAATCCATTTTGCAGGAACAACCGCTACCTTATAGTTGAACAGGGCCCACATACCAAATGTAATTAACTAGGCCTCTGTGTGGTGGTACAGGAAAAGATCAACAATCAATATCCACTAATTAGCTGGAGTGTAACAGTCTGTGCCTACTGCCTAAGGTGAATGGCATAAAGATCATTAGCACTTCAATCTGTTTCATAAGCAGGGAAATCACACACTTCTGTGCCCTATTTGTTTTATGTGAGACACAGTGCCCTCCTGTACAGTATACTCCATGGATTCTTCACTACTTTACATTGGTTGAATTTCAAGAGTTATTCTGATGTGACTGTTATGTTGACCATGGACATACTGTAGAGGTGTGCATGTGCTTACAGTTGGGTAAAAGGCACATTTCAAAATATAAACAACTCATAGAGAACTTGAATAGCAGAGTAAGTAAGCGGTTTGCGGGTGTCTGAGAGAGGAAGAGTGTGTGTTGTGTGTCTGTGTGTTATCACAGTGAGAAAGAGCTTGAATGCGTGTGTGTGTGTGTGTGTGTGTGTCATCTCTCCCTTTACAGAGTCTGAGAGTGGTAGAGACAAGGGTTGGGAGTTGGGAGGTTCAGTTGAGAGCCCACTGAGCCCACTTCTACTATTTTCTCTTTGGATTTAGGGAACCCAGGCGTGTGTGAGGGTTTGTGTGTTTGAGTAAGTGTGTGTGTTTCTGGACACTGGGTGCAAATGTGTGTGTGTGTGTGTGTGTGTGTGTGTGTGTGTGTGTGTGTGTGTGTGTGTGTGTGTGTGTGTGTGTGTGTGTGTGTGAGAAAGAGGGAGAGCTTGAACCTGAACTCCTTTTGATTGAAAGCCCTCCATTTGAGTGGCTGAAGGAGCATTTTGTTCTGCTCTGGTATGCAGAAAGCTCCTCGATGCAGTAGCCACAGCTCCCAGGCCTTGAACCTGTGCTGAAGAATCACACAAAGAACTCCATAATAGCAGTTCATCTTCATAAAAACTTTAATGGTTACCATGGCTTACAATCTTTCCCTTCTTGAAAGGAATAGCATCTCCAATTTTATAACTAAAAGCCTACAAAAATATGTCAACATTTAATGATAGGATTTTTAATACCAATAATTGTTTTAACAGTTGTTAAAAACATAGGATTTGTAGAGTTAACATTTGGCTTGTATACATCAAACTGCTAAAAGCTTTTTTTAATTAAGTCATGGATGAATAACTAAAACCACAGCTTGATAATAAAATATATACATTAATGAACAACTCAATGGCTCAATTGAACCCTGGCTTTAGAGAGGGAAGATTATGAAAAATAGTAACGGGGATACGACCCGGGCTAGTAGTGTGCTGCACTTGCATCACCCACCATGATCAACAGTGACAGTCATCGACCCTCAGTCTCTCAGTTCCCGGACTGCGTTATTGGCACTCGGTTGTCGATAACAACGCTGGTGTCGTGCCACAAACCCCTGGTGTCATGGAAACCACGTGCCAAGGCAGTGAACCAAATAAATGAGGTGGATGGGTGTGAAAGGGGGGCAGGGGAGACGATGATATCTTTAAACCCTGTCTGTTTTTCGCAATGTGACCTCATTACTTTAATCCCAGTGGGGAATACAGTGTAAAAGCAACAGCAGAGGATAATGGAGAAATGTGTAGAACTGTGTCATGTAGTGAGGGTTATGCTATTCTTTATTCTACAGTTGAACGTATTTACTGAGTTATTCGTTATTCGGTATAAGTCTAGAACATTCTATTCTATAGCCTTGTTTGGAATGGCATTTTAATGTTCCACTACTTTAAAAAAATATGTGTGTGTGTGTGTGTATTGAGTAGCAGTCAAAAGTTTGGATACACCTACTCATTCAAGGGTTTTTATTTATTTTTACGATTTTCTACATTGTAGAATAATAGTGAAGACATCAAAACTATGAAATAACACATATGGAATCATGTAGTATCCAAAAGTGTTAAACAAATTCTTCAATGTAGCCATCTTCTGACTTGATGACAGCTTTGCACACTCTTGGCATTCTCTCAACCAGCTTCATGAGGTGGTCACCTGGAAGTTCCAATGGGAAGATAGTTTCATGGTCACACGAGAGCAAAAGACGTACAAGCATCCGGCAACAATACAATATACAGTTGAAGTCGGAAGTTTACACTCCACAGATTTCATGTAAACAAACTATAGTTTTGGCAAGTCGGTTAGGACATCTACTTTGTGCATGACACAAGTAATTCTTCTAACGATTGTTTCCAGACAGACTATTTCACTTATAATTCTGTGGATGTATTTCAAAGCATACCTTAAAACTCAGTGCCTCTTTGCTCGACATCATGGGAAAATCAAAAGAAATCAGCCAAGACCTCAGAATTTTTTTTTTAGACCTCCACAAGTCTGGTTCATCCTTAGGAGCAATTTCTAAACGCCTGAAGATACCACGTTCATCTGTACAAACAATAGTACGCAAGTATAAACACCATGGGACCACACAGCCATCATACCGCTCGGGAAGGAGACGCTTTCTGTCTCCTAGAGATGAACGTACTTTGGTGCAAAAAGTGCAAATCAATCCCAGAACAACAGTAGGACCGCAGAAACCTGCCCACATCCTGGTTCACTCGTTCCACCTAACCATTATTCGCGGGGTGAAAAGCGGAGGTTAGGCTGACCGAGACCCCCAGACGTTCCATGAACCCCTTCCACACCCTCGACGTAAATTGGGGACCCCCTTTTCAGACACTTTATCCTCCGGTACCCCGTAGTGCTGGAAGACGTCAGTGAAGAGTGCCTCTGCAGTCTGAAGGGCCGTGGGGAGACCGGGCAGAGGAAGGAGACGGCAGGACTTAGAGGAACGGTCCACAACAACCAGGATCGTGGTGTTACCCTGTGAGGGGGGAGATCGGTTAGAAAATCAATCGACAGGTGAGACCATGGTCGTTTATCGCAAAATCCTCCTGACGATGGGGTGGTAATTGAGCCGCCTTCTTTTTAGAGAAGGCGAGGGCCAAATCGAGGTATTCAGGGGGAATGCACACGGTGGAGACATGGTCTGGACTTTCCACCGTGGTTGCACCTACGGAAATGCCTAAATACCTCCCTGGACACTCTCGTGACCACCCCGTGAAAACCCTCTGTTGCCATGAAAACATGGGGTTATGACACGCTAACCAGGGCAGGCCTAGCACCACCGGGAACGCAGGGGAGTCAATTAGGAAGAGCGGTGGCCTCCCTAACTAACCCTGACCCTAATGGTCTACTGTCAAGGGAGCTTACGGGAAGGGGCATGGACAGGGGAACAGAGGGGATACCTAACCTCTTAGCAAATGCACTGTCCATAAAATCCCCAGCAGTGCCTGAATCGACTAGCGCCTTACACTGGGAATGTGGTGAAAACTCTGGGGATGAGATGTGCAGGTATAAGTGCGCAACAGAGGGCTTTGGGTGAGTGTGGTGTCATCCTACCTGGGGTGATGCCAGAGTGCCCTGCCTGCCGCCTCGATACCCAGAGGAACCTCCACTACACCGCCCAGCAGTGTGTCCTCTGCGGCCGCACGAGGTGTACTGGGTAGCTCCTCCCCCAGTCTCCCTGAGAGCAGCACCTCCCAGCTCCATCGGGACAGGAGCGGTGGTGCCGGAAGGGTGGAATGGACAGGCCCCAATCGGGACGTCCTCGGGTGGCCAGCAGGTTATCCAGCCGGATGGACATGTCCACCAGCTGAGGGTGGTGTCTCTACAGGCCAGCTCCCGACGTACGTCCTTGCGCAGACTGCAGCAATAATGACCGATTAGGGCCCGGTCGTTCCATACGGTCCCTGCCACCAGGGTCCGGAAGTCCATGGCGAAATCCTTCCTCAGGTGGAACAGGCACTTGTCCACCTCTCTTCCCTCGGGTGGATAGTCAAAAACCGCCCAGATGCGGCAAGCGAACTCCCCGAAGTTGTCCAACGCGTCTCCTCCTTCGATCCAGACCGCGTTGGCCCACTCCAGGGCTTTCCCCGAGAGGCACGAGACGAGGGCGGACACCTTTTCCCGGTCCGATGGTGCCGTTTGGACTGTGGCCAGGTAGAGGTCCAGTTGGAGCAGGAACCCCTGGCAGCGGACGGCAGCCCCATCGTTCTCCCTGGGTAGGGCGAGACGAATCCCACTGGGGCCGGGTGTAGGCGGTTCAGGTGGAGGAGGATCCTGGCACACTGTTGGGGACACTGGGTTGACTCCTTGCCTCTATAACCAGTCGACGGCCTGGAGGACTCTATCCATCACCACGCCGAGGCTGTGGAGCATAGAGGAGTGCTCCCGGACACGTTGCTCTACTCCCGCTGTAGGACTTGCTCCTGCTGACTCCATTTATTGAGGTGCGTGATTCTGTTAGATGTAGTGGGTGTGAGGGAGTCAGGCGCAGGAAAGAAGTTCCAACGGGAAGGTAGTTTAATAGTCACACGAGAGCAAAAGATGTACAATTGTCCGGCAACAATACAATATACATCAACTATGACAAATAACAATCACGCACAAAGGACATGGGGGGAGCAGAGGGCATATATACACATAATGATGACGGAATCTAAACCAGGTGTGAAATAAGACAAAACAAGACCAATGGAAAATGACATGTGGAGCAGCAGTGGCTAGAAGGCAGGTGATGTCGACTGCCGAAAGTTGCCCAAACAAGGAGAGAGTACGACTTTGGAGGGAGTCGTGACAGTAAGGGGTGGTATACAGAAGATAGCCCTATTTGATAATAGACCAATAGTCCAGATTATGGCAAGAACAGCTCACATAAGCAAAGAGAAACGACGATCATTACTTTAAGAGATGAAGGTCAGTCAATCCATGAAGCATGGAGGAGGAGGTGTGATGGAGTGGGGGTGCTTTGCTGGTGACACTGTCAATGATTTATTTAGAATTTAAGGCACACTTAATCAGCATGACATCCACAGCATTCTGCAGCGAGACCCAATCCCATCTGGTTTGTGCTTAGTGGGACTATCATTTGTTTTTCAACAGGACAATGACCCAACACACCTCCAGGCTGTTTATGGGCTATTTGACCAAGAAGGAGAGGGATGGAGTGCTGCATCAGATGACCTGTCCTCCAAAATCACCCGAAGTCAACCCAATTGAGATGGTTTGGAAGATGGACCGCAGAGTGAAGGAAAAGCAACCAACAAGTGCTCAGCATATGTGGGAACTCCTTCAAGACTGTTGGAATAGCATTCCAGGTGAAGCTGCTTAAGAGAATGACTAGAGTGTGCAAAGCTGTCATCAAGACAAAGGGTGGCTATTTTTTGAAGAATGTAAAATCTAAAATATATTTTGATTTGTTTAACACATTTTTGGTTACTACATGACTCCATGTGTTTTATTTAATAGTTTTGATGTCTTCACTATTATTCTACATTCTAGAAAATAGTAAAAATAAAGAAAAACCCTTGAGTAGGTGTGTGTGTGTGTGTGTGTGTGTGTGTGTGTGTGTGTGTGTGTGTGTGTGTGTGTGTGTGTGTGTGTGTGTGTGTGTGTGTGTGTGTGTGTGTGTGTGTGTGTGTGTGTGTGTGTGTGTACTGTATATAGTTCTCTGGAAAAAATTAAGAGACCACTGCAAAATTATCAGTTTCTCTGGTTTTACTATTTATAGGGACACTACCGTTCAAAAGTTTGGGATCACTTAGAAATGTCCTTGTTTATGAAAGAAAAGCTAATTTTTTGTCCATTAAAATAACATAAAATTGATCAGAAATACAGTGTAGACATTGTTAACATTGTAAATTACTATTATAGCTGGAAACAGCAGATTTGTTAGGGATATCTACATAGGCGTACAGAGGCCCATTATCAGCAACCATCACTCCTGTGTTCCAATGGCACGTTGTGTTTAGCTAATACAGGTTTATCATTTTAAAAGGCTAATTGATCATTAGAAAACCCTTTTGCAATTATGTTAGCACAGCTGAAAAATGTTGTGCTGATTAAAGAAGCAATAAAACTGGCCTTCTTGAGTATCTGGAGCATCAGCATTTGTGGGTTCTGTTACAGGCTCAAACAAAGAACTTTCTTCTGAAACTCGTCAGTCTATTCTTGTTCTGAGAAATGAAGGCTATCTATACGAGAAATTGCCAAGAAACTGAAGATCTCGCACAATGCTGTGTACTACTCCCTTCACAGAACAAGCAAACTGGCTCTAACCAGAATAGAAAGAGGAGTGGGAGGCCCCAGTGCACAACTGAGCAAGAGGATAAGTACATTAGAGTGTCTCCCGGTGGGCCGCTTGACAATTGGGGCTGATGCAACGCAAAATATAAATAACCCCAGCCCCCGCTTAAATAAAAAAGTGCTGTGTGTCTGACTGGCCCAGGCGAGTGGGCTGCCGGCCCACTGCCACTGCGGTTGGGTATTACATCTGTCAGCCTCTCTCTCTCAGCCAATTACTTTTGGTCCAGTCCATTCTAACTTTACCTGGGCCCCGCAACTTTCCCATCTCTGTTAAGTGGTGACATTTGGATAAATAGTGGAGTGGAGCAAGATGGACAAACAAACAAAAAGAGAAAAAACGTTAAGGTGGTGCTGAAAAGCGGAGAGAGGAGGTTGAAGTCCCTTGAGGCTGATGCAGACAAATGTTTTAAAATAACAAATTATTAATTTGGCGCCGTTACCAGTCAATCATCTCAGCCTAGTGAGCCAGAAGGCCCTGGCAGCAGAGAGGAGAGAGAGGAGAGAGAGCAGCCCATTGAGCCCAGCGATACCAGTTCAACTGTTAGTCAAGGTTTTGCAGTTGAAGCGGTAAGACAGAAGACAATAGGGATAAGATAAGCAATGTTTGGGTTTGGCTAGCTTGCTATCTAGCTATATCGGGTGCCTTTTGTTGAAACAAGCGCTCATCATTGTCACTTTTCGTGAACCGACCAATCACAGCCTGGATGGGGCGGGACATAAACAATTAGAGACTAACCACAAGGATTTAATGACGGAACAAAACCTACAAACATTATAAATGTTGGTTGTGTATTTCTTAACCTGCTGTATTGTCCAATTGGAATTAATATTATACTAGTGGTATATAGTATACTATTATATGAATATACTAACATTATATAATTAATATTATACTAACATTATACTATTATATTAACATTATACTTTTTATTTAATGTTATAATATTATACTAATATACAAATGTATACTAATTACTCATCCAGGTTGAGTAGCCAGGTTGGCACTACCACCCCAATTTTTTTGTATTTTAAGAGGCCGAAGTCAGGGGACCTAGATATGTTTTTTAGTTTCAACCCCCAACAAAAGTGTGAAAAGTCTGTGGTGCAGAAGGTTTTCTTTTGTAAAGATGGGACCAACAGGAAGTGGCTGTCATACAGTGGAGAGAACCATGCTTTATTCTGCTTCATTTGTATGGCATTTGCAAAGCCCACAGAGAACAGCCCTTTCGTGAATGGAATGGCAGACTGGAAGCATATCCATCAGAGAGTGGAAGAGCATGAGAAGAGCAATATGCATAGAGGTTATGCTGAGGCCTACTTTCTAAGGTCCTCCAAAGGTAACATCGAGAGCCTGTTCATTGACAGTCAGATGTCTGCTCATAGAGAGCAAGTGAGCAGAAGAAGGCAAGTGCTAGAGCACATTATAGATGTTATTAAAGTCATAGGTAAGAGGGGTCTGAGCTACAGAGGCATGCAGTCTGAAGCAGTTTATACGCTAGATGACAGCAGCATTGACCATGGCAACTTTTTAGAGATGATCATTCTGCTGGGAAAGTACGACCTGTGTATGAAAGAGCATCTCACTGCCTGCATAGAGAAAAGCAAAAAACTGCATGAGTCTGGGTCAAGAGGGGTCAGAGGCTCTCTAATCACTCTATTATCAAAGACTACCATTGATAACGTCATTACAACCATCCAACACACAATGCAGGCCACCATAGCAAGTGAAATCCAGGAAGCTGGTAGGTTTTCAGTCCAGATTGACACTACGCAGGACATTACAACACAAGATCAATGCTCTGTCATAGTCAGATATGTGACGAACATCATTCATGAGAGGCTTGTGGCTGTGGTGAAATGCGAGGCATCCACTGGATAATACTTTGTCCAGGTACTGAGTGAAGTACTGGAAAACATGAAGCTTGACATCAGCAAGTGCATTGGCAATTCCACTGATGGAGCCTCCAGTATGCAAGGCCAGTATAAAGGCTTCTCTGCCCTGCTCTCTGCAAAGTCCACCAATCAAGTGCATGTGTGGTGCTATGCACACATTTTGAACCTTGTTTTGGCAGACACAACAGAGAGTGTCTTGGCAAGTGGGTCACTTTTTTTCTCTCATTAACAACATAGCTGTGTTCTTCCGTGAATCCTACCAGAGGATGAACATTTGGGAGAAGGAGAGCAAGGACCCAAGACACAGACGTCTTGCTCCAATTGGAGACAGTGCCTTAAAGAAGGTCTTTGGAGCTTTTGGAAATCCAGATGAGGGTCTGTATGTTGATGTCCTTCTCACTCTTTCAACCAGACAAGATCAGAAAAACATCAACACTATTGCACGTGAGTCATGAGGGCGAGACGAATCCCACTGGGGCTGAGCTCATGAGTCTGGCAGAACATTGGACTAGGTTAAAACAATCAGGATTTGAAGAATACACAACCAGGACTATGGGGGATCATGGACCTGAAGGAAATGAAGACGAGGTGGAAATGGTGAATAAGAGCTGTTCATCTTGCATGGACTGTCCAGTGTGTTTCTACCATATTCTTAGTCAGTAAAACTTATTGACCGATGCATACCACATCCTGGGCCTTGCTTACAAGTTCCTACTTACCCTGTCAGTAACCCAGGTAGCTTGGGAGCGGAGCTTCTCTACTCTGAAATCATCAAGAGTAGGCTCAGGAGCATCTCAACAGCACCTGGAGGCTTTTATGCTCATGGCTACTGAGTGAGATGTTTTAATGACCCTGGACAGTGACCTGGCTATAGATGGCATTGCTGAGAGAAGTGAGCTGCAGCAGAAGTTGCTAATTTAAGGAGGTAGGAAATATGTTTATTTAAATTTTTATTCTATGACTTGTCTACTCATCAGTCTTTTCACCAACACATGTCTTTCTGTGTTATTTATTTGACTGGTCAGATGGTTCCAGAGGTTTTTGCCACCTTGCTGCCAGGGCCATTGTGCCAATATGTGCTCCTTCTAGCCAGCCTCCTCCCCTGTCCTCTTGGACCACCTCTTCCTCTCTTCCTCCCCTGTCCTCTTGGACTCCACCTCTTCCTCTCTTCCTCCCGTCCTCTTGGACTCCACCTCTTCCTCTCTTCCTCCCCTGTCCTCTTGGACTCCACCTCTTCCTCTCTTCCTCCCCTGTCCTCTTGGACTCCACCTCATCCTCTCTTCCTCCCCTGTCCTCTTGGACTCCACCTCTTCCTCTCTTCCTCCCCTGTCCTCTTGGACTCCACCTCTTCCTCTCTTCCTCCCCTGTCCTCTTGGACTCCACCTCTTCCTCCCCTGTCCTCTTGGACCACCTCTTCCTCTCTTCCTCCCCTGTCCTCTTGGACTCCACCTCTTCCTCTCTTCCTCCCGTCCTCTTGGACTCCACCTCTTCCTCTCTTCCTCCCCTGTCCTCTTGGACTCCACCTCTTCCTCTCTTCCTCCCCTGTCCTCTTGGACTCCACCTCATCCTCTCTTCCTCCCCTGTCCTCTTGGACTCCACCTCTTCCTCTCTTCCTCCCCTGTCCTCTTGGACTCCACCTCTTCCTCTCTTCCTCCCCTGTCCTCTTGGACTCCACCTCTTCCTCCCCTGTCCTCTTGGACTCCACCTCTTCCTCTCTTCCTCCCCTGTCATCTTGGACTCCACCTCTTCCTCTCTTCCTCCCCTGTCCTCTTGGACCAACTCTTCCTCTCTTCCTCCCCTGTCCTCTTGGACTTCCCTTTGAAGACAGACACTTATTTCCTACAACTTGAGCTGGACTGAATAAAATGTGTACAGTTATATGATGGCCTCTCCATCGCCTGACTCATGAAAATCTAATTATTAGAGCATTAGACAATTCAATTTTGCCTATAATGGAGGCTTATCTGATGTCCGGAAAAATTCACAGCCAAACACCTTGGGAAATTGTTGCTGTTGATATGTTTCTATGCCCGTAGCATTTTCCCATGTAACATTATCCATGGCTGGAAATAAGGAGTGTGAACTGGATTTTTGTTAGCAGTATTGACCAGCAAACTGAACAAAAACATTTCCCTCTATTATTTCTCATTGCAATGTTTTTGCTTAGTGCTCTCCTAACAATAGGCCTACTATTAATCTCTGAACCGTCCTCTCCAATGCTACTGCAGACAGGGCTATTCCCACAGGCCCTAATGACTTTGTGTTATTCACTTCACTTCCTGTATTGATCAGTGGAGATGGTCACTCAATGGTTGCTCTCTTCTGACCTGGCCAGGCCCATGATGCCTAGTTGGGGGGGGGGTTCTTAATTTGTAACTCACAGAGAGGTTAATTTGAAGACATAGATTGATGTGCTGGGTTCTCCTATGGCGACAGCAGAAGAACTCTTATAGGTTCTAGATAGCGCCTTTTTTTTTCGAAGAGTGTAGTAGTACTTGTGATAAGCGCTAAAGCATTTAGAACTCTCTGGGTGTAAAAGTAATTTTATCAGGCCCTCTGGAAACATACAATTTAACAAGCGAGGAGCAGCCTTTGCATAAATTAAAGATAATCCTGGCTAAATTATGCTAATGTATTCACTAGGGGTAAAAAGGGGGGAACATGGAAGCATGATATTGAAGTAGAGAATCTTGTTGCCCGTGGTTGAAACTGAAGGAAACCCAAAGGCTTGGGGTTGCCCTTTAAACTATAGCTCTTTGTTACGTCTCAGGCCCGGGGAAATACTATACCAAACTTAACAAATTACATTTACATTATGATCTTATTGTTGTATTTCCACCAAACAGATCATTACCATAAAATCCATCAATAAAATCTATTTTATTGAACGATGGTAATGATATGTTCGGGGAAAATTCGAGCAGACCATATGATTTATAAGTATTTTGATTTGTATGGTCATCCTGTCCTGTTTAAACAAATACTGTATGTGTATCATAGGTCCACACTCAGAGTACCTGTCTGTCAAGTCTTATCAGGTGCTTTCCAACATCTTCTGCCTGTATGTTTAGTTTCAAACTCCCTTAGGCTTAATCTATTCAAAAATGTGTGAACCGGCTCTGTGAGCTAGTAGATTCAGAAATAAGTGCCACTTGAGTTTTGATGGACCACACCTCCCCACCCTCACAACCTTGAGGGAGTGTTAGCCATTTTGTTGAAACACGCAAGCTTGAAGATATGTAACCCCCTCGACTGATGCTCCCTGACCCCCCCTCCCATCACCCCCACCCCACACCCCAAAACCCACATGCACTTGTCCCACATTCCATGACTGAATTGTGCTTTCAGGGTCACTGGTGATGTGCTAGTCTCCATTTCACCAGAGTTTAACCCACCCCTCCAAGTCAAGAGGTCATTGGCACTTCACAAAAAGTAGTCCTCCCCCAGCGTCTATGTTATTTAGTCTATGGCTTGTATTGGATCCATGTTGCTCTTTTCTTTTCTTTACTAACCAGCCATATAACTCCTCAGAATAAATCTATCCATGTGAACCAAAAGTTTTCAATACATTGCCGTTTCATGTTGAGAAGTGGAGTTTGGTCAACCCATAGTCAACCATTCCACTTCAGTCTGGTGCCCTGACAATTAGGCATAGCAGCGGGAAGTAAGGGTGCTGGGGGGTACTGGGGGTGCTGCAGGACCCCCTGAGAAATTTCAATGAAACTTTTCCCGGGTGAGTTCTAAATATCTCTAACGTTCGCCCCAGTGTGAGTTTTGTTATGCGAGTGATGTCAGAATTCACTCACTGTTCCAAAATGGGATTGTTACGAAACAAGACAGTTTACCCACGCTGCCTGCTAATTATCTATAGGCTATGTTTCAACTTGTCAATTTTAAGTTTTATTCTCTAACAGCTTGAAGGAGTTTAGTCACCTCAACTTGCTCAATTTCCACATTGTCCATTACGAGATGAAGTTGATTGATTTGCCCCAAATAAAATGCAATGCAAATACAATGTCTGTCTGTCTGTCCGTCCGTCCGTCCGTCCGTCTATCTTTTCCTTGCTACCCATTCCGAAACAAACTGCAGCTCTTTGTTAAGTGTTGCAGTCATTTCAGTCGCTGTAGTAGCTGACGTGTATAGTGTTGTATAGTGTTGAGTCATCCGCATACATAGACACACTGGCCATTAGTTAAGATTGAAAAAACAGCTTCCCTGGGGACTTCCTGATTCTACCTGGATTATGTTGGAGAGGCTTTCATTAAAGAACACCCTCTGTGTTCTGTTAGATAAGTAACTCTTTATCTACAATATAGCAGGGGGTGTAAAGCCATAACACATACGTTTTTCCAGCAGCCGACTATGATTGATAATGTCAAAAGCTGCACTGAAGTCTAACAAGACAGTCCCCGCAATAATTGTATCATCAATTTCTCTCAGCCAATCATCAGTCATTTGTGTAAGTGCTGTACTTGTTGAGTGTCCATCCTTATAAGCATGCTGAAAGTCTGTTGTCAATTAGTTTACTGTGAAATAGCATTGTATCTGGTCAAACACCATGTTTTCCAAAAGTTTACTAAGGGTTGGTAACAGGCTGATTGATCGGCTATGTGAGCCAGTAAAGGGGGCTTTACTATTCTTGGGTAGCGGAATGACTTTAGCTTCCCTCCAGGCCTGAGGGAACACACTTTCTAGTAGGCTTAGGTTGAAGAGATGGCAAATAGGAGTGGCAATATCATCTGCTATTATCCTCAGTAATTTTCCATCCAGATTGTCAGACCCTGGTGGCTTGTCATTGTTGATAGACAACAATAATTGTTTCACCTCTTCCACACTGACTACGGAAATCAAAAGTACAATTCTTGTCTTTCATAACGTGGTCAGATATACTAGGATGTGTAGTGTCAGCGTTTGTTGCTGACATGCCAAACCTAAGTCTGCTTATCTTGCCAATGAAAAAGTAATTAAAGTATTTATATATCAGTGGGTTTTGTGATGAATGAGCCATCTGATTCAATGAATGATGGAGCTGAGTTTGTATTTTTTTCCCCAACATTTAATTGAAGGTGCTCCAAAGCTTTTTACTATCATTCTTTATATCATTTATTTTTGTTTCATTGTATAGTTTATTTTTTCGTTTTATTAAGTTTAGTCACATGATTTCTTAATTTGCATTACGTTTACCAATCGGTTGGGCTGCCAGACTTATTTACCATATCTTTTGCCTCATCCCTCTCAACCACACCATTTTTCAGTTCCCCATCGATCCATGGGGATTTAACAGTTTTTACAGTCATGTTCTTAATGGGTGCGTTCTTATTAGTAACTGGAATAAGTAATTTCATAAATGTGTCAAGTGCAGTCTGTTTGCTCCTCATTACAAACCACAGACCAACAAATATCAACAACATAGGAATCACTACAAAACTTCCTGTATGATCTCTTACACACTATATCAGGCCCAGCCTTTGGAACTTTGGTTTTCCTACATATGGCTACTACACTGTGATCACTACATCTGATTGATTTGGAAACTGCTTTAAAGCTAATTTCTGCAGCATTAGTAAAGATGTGATCAATACATGTTGATGATTTTATTCATGTGCTGTTTGTAAATACCCTGATAGGTTGCAGGTGTTTTTTCTTGAGTGGGCAGCTTGATGAGAGCCAGTCAATATTCAAATCACCAAGAATATATACAGCGGGTGAAATAAGCATTGAACACGTCACCATTTTTCTCAGTAAATATATTTCCAAAGGTGCTATTGACATGAAATTTTCAAAACAAATAAGTTCAAAACAAATAAATTCAGAAATGAAGTTATGTGTAATAATGTGAAATGACACAGGGAAAAAGTATTGAACACATGACGAAAGGGAGGTGCAAAAGGGCATGGAAAGCCAAGACAACAGCTGAAAACTATCAGTAATTAAAAAGCAATCCAGCCCCCTGTCAGTGCAAATTAATATTAGCTGGTTCAGTCCCAACTGATGGCCTACAAAAAGGTCTCATTGCCAAGGTGTCACACAAGACACATCTCATGATGGGTAAAAAAAAAGAGCTGTCTCAAGACATTCGCAACCTAATTGTTGCAAAACATAATGATGGCATTGGTTATAGGCGCATTTCTAAGCTTCTGAATGTTCCAGTGAGCACTGTTGGGGCCATAATACGGAAGTGGAAAGACAATCATTTCACCATAAATTTGCCTTGACCAGGTGCTCCTCGCAAGATTTCTGACAGAGGAGTGAAAAGAATAATCAGAAGAGTTGTCCAAGAGCCAAGGACCACTTGTGGAGAGCTTCAAAAAGACCTGCAATTAGCAGGTACTGTTGTCTCAAAGAAAACAGTAAGTAATGCACTCCACCGCCGTGGCCTGTATGCACGCTCACCACGCAAGACTCTATTGCTGAAAAAAAAGCATTTTGAAGCTCGTTTAAAGTTTGCTGCACAACATTTGGAAATGCCAGTGAAATACTGGGAGAATATAGTGTGGTCAGATGAGAGCAAAATTGATCTGTTTGGATGTCATAATACACACCATGTTTGGAGGAGAAATGGCACTGCACATCACCCTAAAAACACCATACCAACAGTGAAGTTTGGAGGTGGGAACATCATGGTGTGGGGCTGCTTTTCAGCAAATGGTACTGGCAAACGTCACATAATTGAAGGAAGGATGAATGGTCAAATTTACCGAGACATTCTTGACAAACATCTGCTGCCATCTACCAGGATGATGAAGATGAAACGAGGGTGGACATTTCAGCAAGACAATGATCCTAAACACACAGCCAAGGAAACTCTCAATTGGTTTCAAAGAAAGAAAATAAAGCTGCTAGAATGGCCCAGCCAATCACCTGACTTAAATCCCATTGAAAATCTATGGAAAGAACTGAAGATCAAGATTCATAGAAGAGGCCCACGGAACCTTCAAGATTTGAAGACTGTTTGTGTGGAAGAATGGGCCAAAATCACACCAGAGCAATGCATGCGACTAGTTTCTCCATACAGGAGGCGTCTTGAAGCTGTCATTAACAACAAAGGCTTTTGTACAAAGTATTAAATAAATATCAGTAAGTGTGTTCAATACTTTTTCCCTGTGTCATTTCACATTATTACACATAACTTAATTTCTGAATTTATTTGTTTTTGTTTCTTTGTATGTATGGATTACTTGGGTTGTTACCAACATCGGGTGATGTTTCATGTCAATAGCACCTTTGGAAATATATTTACTGAGAAAAATGGTGACGTGTTCAATACTTATTTCACCCGCTGTACTTCTCTGTTGATATCACATAAAATATCAAGCATTTCACACATTATCCAGATACTGACTGTTTGCACTTGGTGGTCTATAGCAGCTTCCCACCAGAATGGTCTTTAGGTGTGGCAGATGAACCTGCAGCCATATTACTATAACAGTATTTAACATGAGATCCTCTCTAAGCTTTACAGGACTGTGAATAGACTATTTCTGTTTTCACATATAAATAAGTTATGAGTAGTTCAAGAAACTAGAAAACATATAAGCACGTATTTGTATATTCCACAAGTATTATCCGATTCAGATAATTAACACTCGTGTTACAAATGCTGGTAAACACTAAAATACAAATAGCCCCGTATTAGCGGACTGATGTAGACTTCTGTATGGGATATAGATGTAGCCCTGAGCAATAGATTTATTTTCAGCACCCCCACCTCCAAACTACTTCCCGCGGCTATGCAAGTAGCCTAATGGTTTGTGTTAAAAAACAAAACATATTCATTAAAAACCTAGAAAACGACTGTTGCAACTGGGTTACATGGAATTATCACAATTCATATTTAATTAATTAAATCAATGAATTCAGGCGATTTTCAACTCCCTTAAACAAGATAGAGCACGTGCATTGTTATGGTCTGTGGGAGGCGCACGCTCCTCTCGCTCGCGGTTCATCCCGGAGGAGCGAACGAACAGCCTCACCGGAGATATCGAACAGAGAGGAGTGAGGTTAAACGGGGATCGGACAACACAACAACTCCCAGCATGAAACACATGTGAAACCGTCACGCTTACCGGGAGTATCTTTCCCAAGAACCATACATTACCTTTTTATTGTCTCCACCGAGGTTTGTGCGTTTGGTGAAATATGGAAACGGCTGCTTCAAGGGGGTTATTGCTCGCTCAACTCCTGCTCGTCTTTCAGTTAGGTAAGAACTTTAATTTCATTTAGTTTTTTTTCCATTATTATTATTATATTATATCATTATAATTTTTTAAAAGCTTTTTGGTTGTTTTTTCACTTGATGGTTATTGTTGATTCTGTCAAGGCACCTGTTTCTCTCAGATAATGTAATGCGCGTGAAGTTCACGTTCAAATGAACTCGGTGCGCTTCACTAACCTTCTTTGTACATCTTAATTGTATGTTTCATAGATTATTCTCTCGAATGATGACGCACAAGCGTTGTGCGTCTTTGGAGAAGTAGGCTTTATGTTGTTGAACGTTCATGTTGAAGTGGCAACATAATGTGATTATAATGCAATGTAAGACTTGTCATACTCATGCATTACCCCTTTATAATGTCTTATTATCGTCTCATATCTCATAATGATCCTGACTAAATTAAAAAAAGCTTTATTAAAATACAGTCGTGTGCTTATAAATAATTGGTGTTACCAATATTTGTTGCGCAACCGTAAAACAGACTATTGTGAGAAGAGCACAGCGGAACATCTATAGACTATCACTTTGGCGAAACTACGCAAAGAAAGTTAAACATTCAACATTGTTTATATGTTGTGGATGAAGGGGCCAAGTGTAAAGAAGCCCATCAGAATGTGCATTCCCATTAATTTGGTGTCTCGTATTCATTTGGTCAATATTTGTAAATATAGTGGAGCTATCAAGCATGAAAAGGGTGGTTTCGCCATGGCTGTCAAACTATGTTGTTAGTAAGTAAAACGCTCTGTTTTGGCAAGGGGGGCTGGTAGTGATTGGTTGAAAGGTGCTGCTGAAATGAATGGTATGGCAGTCTCAAGCTGCCTGAAAACTGGTGTTACTGCTACCCCAGCAAAGCCATGCAGAGCCATTAAACACAAGTGTACTAGGGCTAATGTTTTAGGTCACATTCCACAACTGTATTTCACCTGATATTCAACTAAGGCTATTTCAAACAGATAGCCTTAGGTTGCACTTTATTTGAAGCTTATGTTACTGGAGGTAGCCTATAAATAATGTGTTGTTGATCAAATCAAATCAAAGTGTATTTGTTGTACCCTCTTCACGACTGTCTTGGTGTGTTTGGATCATTATAGTTTGTTGGTGATGTGGACATCAAGGAACTTGAAGCTCTCAACCCGCTCCACTACAGCTCCGTAGATGAGAATGGGGGCGTGTTCGGTCCTCCTTTTCCTGTAGTCCACAATCATCTCCTTTGTCTTGTTCACGTTGAGGGAGAGGTTGTTATCCTGGCACCACACGACCTGGTCTCCGACCTCCTCCCTATAAGCTGTCTCGTCGTTGTCGGTGATCAGTCCTACCACTGTTGTGTCATCTGCAAATTTAATAATGGTGTTGGTGTCGTGCCTGGCCATGCAGTCATGGGTGAACAGGGAGTACAGGAGGGGACTGAGCACGCACCCCTGAGGGGCCCCAGTGTTGAGGATCAGCGTGGTAGATGTGCTGTTACCTACCCTTTTCACCTGGGTGCGTCTCGTCAGGAAGTCCAAGATCCAGTTGCAGAAGGAGGAGTTTAGTCCCAGGATCCTTAGCTTAGTGATGAGCTTTGAGGGCACTATGGTGTTGAACGCTGAGCTGTAGTCAATGAATAGCATTCTCACGTAGGTGTTCCTTTTGTCCAGGAGGGAAAGGGCAGTGTGGAGTGCAATAGAGATTGCATCATCTTTGGATCTGCTTGAGCGGTATGCAAATTGGAGTGGGTCTAGGGTTTCTGGGATAATGGTGTTAATGTGAGCCATGACCAGACTTTCAAAGCACTTCATGGCTACAGACGTGAGTGCTACGGGTCGGTAGTCATTTAGGCCGGTTACCTTAGTGTTCTTGGTTATAGGGACTATGGTGCTCTGCTTGAAACATGTTGGTATTACAGACTCAATCAGGGACATGTTGAAATTGCTCTCATGCATGCCTCAGTGTTGCTTGCCTTGAAGCGAGCATAGAAGTGATTTAGCTCGTCTGGTAGGCTCGTGTCACTGGGCAGCTCGCAGCTGTGCTTCCCTTTGTAGTCTGTAATAGTTTGCAGGCCCTGCCAGTGTAGTACGATTCAATCTTAGTCCTGTATTGGTGCTTTGCCTGTTTGATGGTTCGTCTGAGGGCGTAGCGGGATTTCTTATAGGCTTCCGGGTTAGAGTCCCACTCTTTGAAGGCAGCAGCTCTACCCTTTAGCTCAGTGCGTATGTTGCCTGTAATCCATGATTTCTGGTTGGGGTACGTACGTACAGTCACTGTGGGGACGACGTCATCAATGCACTTATTGATGAAGCCAGTGACTGATGTGGTGTACTCCTCAATGCCATCGGAAAAATCCCGGAACATATTCCAGTCTGTGCAGTAAAACAGTCCTGTAGCTTAACATCTGCTTCATCTAACTACTTCTTTATTGACCGAGTCACTGGTGCTTCCTGCTTTAGTTTTTTATTGTAAGCAGGAATCAGGAGGATGGAATTATGGTCAGATTTGCCAAATGGAGGGTAAGGGAGAGCTTTGTATGAGTCTCTGTGTGTGGAGTAAAGGTGATCTAGAGTTGCTTTTCCTCTGGTTGCACATTTAACATGCTGGTAGAAATTATGTAAAACTATGGGGCCTCCCGAGTGGTGCAGTGGTCTAAGGCACTGCATCGCAGTGCAAGCTGCATTACTACAGATGCGGGTTTGAGCCCAGTCTGTGTCGCAGCCGGCTGCGACCGGGAGACCCATGAGGCGACGCACAATTGGCCCAGCGTCGTCCGGGTTAGGGAGGGTTTGGCCGGCCTGGTTGTCCTTGTCCCATCGCGCTCTAGCATCTCCTGTGGCGGGCCGGGTGCATGCACGTTGACTCAGTCGCCAGGTTTACGGTGGTTCCTCCGACACATTGGTGCGGCTGGCTTCCGGGTTAAGCGTTCATTGTGTCAAGCAGTGCGGCTTGGTAGGTTGTGTTTCGGAGGACGCACGGCTCTCAACCTTCGCCTCTCCCGTAGGAGAGTCCGTACGGGAGTTGTAGCGATTGGACAAGACTGTAACTACCAATTGGATATGACGAAATTGGGGAGAGAAAAAAAACAAACAAACAAAAAATTTTCCCTGCATTAAAGTCCCCGGCCACTAGGAGCGCCGCCTTTGGATGAGCTGACTGAGTGCGGTCTTAGTGCCAGCATCCATCTGTGGTGGTAAATAAACAGCCACGAAAAATATAGTTAAACTGTCTTGGCAAATAGTGTGGTCTACAGCTTATAATGAGATACTCTACTTCAGAGACTTCCTTAGATTTCATGCACCAGCTGTTGTTTACAAATATACACAGACCGCCCCCTCTCGTCTTACCAGAGTCTGCTGTTCTATCTAGCCAGTGCGGCGTATATCCCGCCAGCTGAATGGTGTCCATGTCGTCGTTCAGCCACGACTCGGTGAAATATAAGATATTACAGTTTTTGATGTCCCGTTGGTGATCGTATCTCATCTAATTTATTGTCAAATAATTGTACATTGGCTAGTAGTACTGATGGTAAAGGCAGATATCCCACTCGTCGTCGGCGGATCCTTACAAGGCGCCCCGACCTGCTTCCCCGATACCTGCATCCCCTTCTCCTGCCAATGACGGGGATTTGGGCCTTGTCGGGTGTCTGAAGTACATCCTGTGCATCCTGCTTGTTGAAGAAAAAAATCTTTGTCCAATCCGAGGTGAGTGATCACTGTCCTGATATCCAGAAGCTCTTTTTGGCCGTAAGATACGATGGCAGAAAGATTATGTACAAAATAAGTTACAAATAATGCAAAAAACCCACATTATAGCACAATTGTGGTTAGGCGCCTGTAAAACGGCTGCCTTTTGCCTCCGGCTGCCTTTTCCTCCGGTGCCATCTTCTCCACCTTCTCCAGATGTGTTATAAACAAGTTTTAATTGCACATATTTTGATAGTTATCTTGTCATTTTGACAAAATTCAAATACGTCTATAAATGGGGTTGCTGTTTCAGCCACCATTGGTTACAGGACAATACAGGCAAATATTTGAATAAACAGGTAATTTACATATCCCCTCAGAACTGAGTGAAAGGAGTGTTTTCTTAATTCGCCCAGTTGGTCTCAGCCGTTCAGCGTCAATATGGCACACACGTACAGTGCAAAAGTGTCAAGGAGGAGACTGATAGGCTTGGTTTAATCTTTTGGGTGAGGCATTAGACAAAGATTTGAAAAAAAGCTGGCTAAAGCTAGTTTACTTAAGAGCTAAAAGCCTTTTGTGACAGGCCTTGTGAACTGGGATATCAAATCTGTTGGTACATGTTGAATGCTTTACCACATGCACCCCACCGCCACCACTCCCCTCCGCTTCTCCCTTCTTTTTGGCCCTTTCAGGAGAGTGCTTTAAATGGCGCTTTGATGAAACGTGGAGCACAAAGGAAGCGGCCGTTTGTTGGGAAGGCAGCATAGGGATTGATGGCAGAAAAAAGAAACAAAGTGAATGAATGCAACGCAGACCCTGCACCATCTGTCTTCCCAATGTGGTGGGCTATAGATGGGGTCATTTACACTGGGCATCACCCACAGTGCCCCGCTCTCTCTCGGATGAGGAAGTCTCTGTGCCTGTTGTTTAGGAGCAGGGTGGTCGTGACTCGTGACAGATGGCAGTCATAGTTTGTCAGTCAGTCATTCAGGTGGATGGTTGGTTGGTGGGGTTCCAGATGCCGTACCCCTTGCTCATTCCTCTTGGAAATCCACCTTAGAGGGGTGGGTCACAAGCTGTTGGTCCAATACTCAATCCAGTTTCAGATGTAGCTTACTGGTATAATGTGCCAGTTCATACCTTCAGGTTGCAGCTGTTGTCACACTGAGGAACACAATAAACTACACTTGCAGAGTACACAAGTCAAGAGTTTATTTGCATAATCTGCAAAACAATTACTGTGTATGAGTCAAACATTGTCTACTTTAGTCTGAGTATGACTGTTGTTAAATGTGCAAAATCACCCTTATTACCAACAGAACTTGTTGCAAAGACAAATAGCTTTTTCTCCATGCCACCTCTCCCTCGTTCTTTCTGCCCCCTCTCTACTCTTCCTTCTCATTCCCCCTCCTACCTTCTCCCATTATTCTTTCTCCTTCTCTCCCTCTTTCTCTGAGGGAGCTACGGGACGCCCTACCCAGAGCAGCTTGGCACACTGGTCCTCTTAGCCGTCCCTGCCTGGTTGTTGGTAAAAAGCCGAGCAGATTTCCAATCGGCGGAAGGAGGGGGTATTTGATGACCAGATTAGTCAGTATTAGGCTCAACAGCATTCACTCAAGTTTGCACAGGAGCCACACTGAATCCTCTGAGTCGACCCTCTCTCTCTCCCCGGCCATGGCTGAATAGGACTGGGGTTACGTGGGGGTACAGCCCAGCCAAGCCTCCATAGCAGAGCCCAGGACACTGGTTCTCCTCCATATCCTCCGTGAATTATGCTGTCAGAAAAGAGATTTGTTTTGTATGGGTGGGGGAGAAGCTGGCAGAGGGCGACGGTGTTCAGGGGTGCGCAACGACACTGGGAGGGGGGACCATTGTAAGCGTGACGCTAGATGGAGCACCAATTTGTCCCAGAGTCAGTGGTGGCGCTGGAGCAGGAGGCTCTCACACTGCGAGACTGGAGGGGAAATGTGAGAGCGCAGCGTGTTGCGACCGTCACAGGAGTGTTATGGCAATGCTCCGACGCTCTGGCTCCCAGGTTCCCTTTCCTTGACACCTCAGCCCCCCAAGCTAGGAGAGCGATGGAGTTGAGGCTTCAACTTGTTCCAGACCTTTTCCCCTTTTCATGCTCACTCTCACTGTCTTTATCTCTCACTGTCACATGCATTCTTCTCTTCTCCTTTTTGTCCCGTATATTTGTTAAACTTTTTCTCACCCTCATCATCGTCTTCAATCTGTAATTTTCACTCTCCTCCTCTCATCGTTTTGTCCTTTCTGTCTCGTTCGTCCTCTTCTTCTCTCCCTCCCACCATCTCGACCCTCTACCTATTCTCCATCTCCTCCTTTGTCTCACAAACAGCCGGGTTCTGCTGGTGTCCCCTTGGCGTTCTGCCAGCCGGGTCCTTGATGCCCACCACTGGCTGCTTAATGGATGACAGGGCAGATCCGGGTGGCCCATCTTGCAACTGAAAGAGGGCTTCTCACACCGGGGCCATTGGGGAGAACAAGAGGAGTCCCGTAGAGTGGCTGGTAGAGAGCCATTGATTTCTCCCCCTCTTCTTCTCTTCAGCTGCCTGTTAGTGTGTGGTCTCTTAACTGTCCTGTATATCGATGGCTCTTGTCCTGACACTGAATACAAGTGACTAAGATAAAGGCCAGCGAGCCTGTGTGAACAACACTGTTGGTCAAGGTGCATTCTGCTCAGGGCGATTCAGAGTGTATTTAAATATTCCTTTTAGTTCTAATTCTCAATGGGACTCGAGTAATGGAATTTGTAGATGTGTTGCACATTAAACTCCCCAAAAGGCCCATGCTCTTTTCGTGTACATTAAATATCAGTGAGGTACAAATGAAATGTAATTGCTTACAGGAGTAACATTTTGACAGGATGGTAAATTGTTTTGCAACAAAGTTGAACTTTGTGTAGATTGCAGTCTGGGCACTGACGAGTTCATAATGTGATCAATTTGAACACTTGTTTAGCATGACATGCTTGTGTTATTACGCAAATAACTGGGACTTTGAACACCTTAAGAATGTTTTGGCAGTGCTAAGCCTAAGGCTGTGCAGGCAGATATTTTACTCAAGCCAAACTTCAAGTTGGTCAAGTGTTTGACAGTATTTATTTGTAGGCTGTGGCTGCGAATACAGACTTTTAATCTCCACCCCGCCCCTTTGGAAATCAAATCAAATCAATTGTATTTATAAAGACCTTTTTACACCAGCCGATGTCACAAAGTGCTTATACAGAAACCCAGCCTAAAACCCCAAACAGCTAGCAATGCAGATGTAGAGGCACGGTGGCTTGGAAAAACTCCCTAGAAAGGCAGGAACCTAGGAAGAAACCTAGAGAGGAACCAGGCTCTGAGGGGTGGCCAGTCCTCTTCTGGCTGTGCCGGGTGGAGATTATAACAATACATGGCCATTAAGGCCATTACGTTTTTCAAGATGTTCAAACGTTCATAGATGACTGTCAGGGTCAAATAATAATCACAGTGGTTGTAGAGGGTGCAACAGGTCAGCACCTCAGGAGTAAATGTAAGTTGGCTTTTCATAGCGGAGCATTCAGAGGTCAATGTAGCAGGTGCGGAAGCGATCGAGTTAGAAAGAGGGAGGGAGGGAGAAACATGGTCGAAAAGGTAGCAGGTCCAGTGAATGTCAGGTTTCCATAGCCACAGGCAAAACAGCAGAAACCGATGATACCCCTGGACAGGGCCAACCATGCAGGATATAACCCCACCCACTTTTCCAAAGCACAGCCCCCATACCACTAGAGGGATATCAACAGACCACCATCTTCCTACCCTGAAACAAGGCTGAGTATAGCCCACAAAGATCTCCTCCACTTCACAATGGGGCACATGACCGGACAGGAAGATCACGTCAGTGACTCAACCCACTTAAGTCGAGTATAGCAAAAAAAAACCTGGCACGACGTGATGCACCCCTCCTAGGGACGGCATGGAAGAGAGAATCCCAGTGGAGAGAGGTGAGCCTGCCAGGCAGGGACAGCAAGGGAGGGCGGTTTGTCACTCCAGTGCCTAGGCGTTCACCTCTCACACCTTCAGCTGTGAGAGACAGAATCTAAAACAAAAATCCAGAAAATCACATTGTATGATTTTTAAATAATTAATTTGCATTTTATTGCATGACATAAGTATTTGATCACCTACCAACCAGTAAGAATTCCGGCTCTCACAGACCTGTTAGTTTTTCTTTAAGAAGCCCTCCTCTTCTCCACTCATTACCTGTATTAACTGCACCTGTTTGAACTCATTACCTGTATAAAAGACACCTGTCCACACACTCAATCAAACAGACTCCAACCTCTCCACAATGGCCAAGACCAGAGAGCTGTGTAAGGACATCAGGGATAAAATTGTAGACCTGCACAAGGCTGGGATGGGCTACAGGACAATAGGCAAGCAGCTTGGTGAGAAGGCAACAACTGTTGGCGCAATTATTAGAAAATGGAAGAAGTTCAAGATGACGGTCAATCTCCCTCAGTCTGGGGCGCCATGCAAGCCCAGAACTACACGGCAGGACCTGGTCAATGACCTGAAGAGAGCTGGGACCACATTCTCGAAGAAAACCATTAGTAACACACTACGCCGTCATGGATTAAAATCCTGCAGAACACGCAAGGTCCCCCTGCTCAAGCCAGCGCATGTCCAGGCCCGTCTGAAGTTTGCCAATGACCATCTGGATGATCCAGAGGAGGAATGGGAGAAGGTCATGTGGTCTGATGAGACAAAAATAGAGCTTCTTGGTCTAAACTCCACTCGCCGTGTTTGGAGGAAGAAGAAGGATGAGTACAACCCCAAGAACACCATCCCAACCGTGAAGCATGGAGGTGGAAACATCATTCTTTGGGGATGCTTTTCTGCAAAGGGGACAGAACGACTGCACCGTATTGAGGGGAGGATGGATGGGGCCATGTATCGCGAGATCTTGGCCAACAACCTCCTTCCCTCAGTAAGAGCATTGAAGATGGGTCGTGGCTAGGTCTTCCAGCATGACAACGACCTGAAACACACAGCCAGGGCAACTAAGGAGTGGCTCCGTAAGAAGCATCTCAAGGTCCTGGAGTGGCCTAGCCAGTCTCCAGACCTGAACCCAATAGAAAATCTTTGGAGGGAGCTGAAAGTCCGTATTGCCCAGCGACAGCCCCGAAACCTGAAGGATCTGGAGAAGGTCTGTATGGAGGAGTGGGCCAAAATCCCTGCTGCAGTGTGTGCAAACCTGGTCAAGAACTACAGGAAACGTATGATCTCTGTAATTGCAAACAAAGGTTTATGTACCAAATATTAAGTTCTGCTTTTCTGATGTATCAAATACTTATGTCATGCAATAAAATGCAAATTAATTATTTAAAAATCATACAATGTGATTTTCTGGATTTTAGATTCCGTCACTCACAGTTGAAGAGTACCTATGATAAAAATTACAGACTTCTACATGCTTTGTAAGTGGGAAAACCTGCAAAATCGGCAGTGTCTCAAATACTTGTTCTCCCCACTGTATATATACATACATTTTCTCTCCCGTTATTTTACATCCCTGTTAGTGAGCATTTCTCCTTTGCTAAGATAC
Organism: Thymallus thymallus; assembly: GCA_023634145.1. Lineage (NCBI taxonomy): Eukaryota > Metazoa > Chordata > Actinopteri > Salmoniformes > Salmonidae > Thymallus > Thymallus thymallus. Next base: position 4,066,640 of record CM042413.1, read on the forward strand.
TCCATTCTTCTGACAGGTGTGGCACATCAAGAAGCTGATTAAACATAATCAATACACAGGTGCACCTTGAGCTGGGGACAATAAAAGGCCACTCTTGTGAATGGTATCTGCCTACATGACTACAAGGTCCAATAGGAATTCAGGGAACTCAGTGAGGAGTGCTGTATATGGCCCAGGATGCCTGTAAACAGTAGCTATAACAAGTGATTGAGTAGGCTGCATAGATTTAATGACTAGAAGCTCAATTGTTTATTTATTATTGTTTGCCTCCGCCTTTGCGGGATGCACGGGGGATATGGTCACTAGTGTAACCAGGAGGACAGGCCTCATTTAACAGTCAATTCATTAGGCTTTGATCAGTGATTAGTTAATTGACTACGACTGTCTTGGAAGTGAGGGATCTAACATTAAGTAGTCCTTAGACAGGAATGGAGGAGGTCTTTATTCCAGTGAGATCGGTAAGGCGAACACTGCCATGTTTAGTTTTGCCTGACCTAGATCGAGGCACAGACACGATCGCAATAGGGAAAGCTGAGCTGAGCTGACTATACTGACTGTGCTAGTGGCAGACTCCACTAAGCTGGCAGGCTGGCTAACAGCCTGCTTCCTGGCCTGCACCGAATCTCATTGTGGAGCTAGAGTTAGAGCCCTGTAGCATTTAGAAACCTGATATAGGAAATAGGATCTTAATTTGATCACCCAGCAATGCAGGAAATGTAAGATTTTTAGTGTTTTTGAGGTTTAAAAAGTCTTTTGAAGTTTGTAATTTCCACTTTGAAATTTCAGACTTGAATTTCTCTTACGAAAAATGTACAGTTGAAGTCGGAAGTTTACATACACCTTAGGCAAATTCATTTAAACTCAGTTTTTCACAATTCCTAATATTTAATCCTAGTAAAAATTCTAGGTCAGTTAGGATCACCACTTTATTTTAAGAATTATTTATTTCAGATTTTATTTCTTTCATCACATTCCCAGTGGGTCAGAAGTTTACATACACTCAATTAGTGTTTGGTAGCATTGCCTTTAAATTGTTTAACTTGGGTCAAACGTTTAGGGTGGCCTTCCACAAGCTTCCCACAATAAGTTGGGTGAATTTTGGCCCATTCCTCCTGACAGAACTGGTGTAACTGAGTCAGGTTTGTAGGCCTCCTTGCTCGCACACGCTTTTTCAGTTCTGCCCACAAATGTTCTATAGGATTGAGGTCAGGGCGTTGTGATGGCCACTCCAATACCTTGACTTTGTTGTCCTTAAGCCATTTTTCCACAACTTTGGAAGTATGCTTGGGGTCATTGTCCATTTGGAAGACCCATTTGCGACCAAGCTTTAACTTCTATAGCTTCAATATATCCACATAAGCTTCCTTCCTCATGATGCCATCTATTTTGTGAATTGCACCAGTCCCTCCTGCAGCAAAGCACCCCCACAACATGATGCTGCCACCTCCGTGCTTCAGGGTTGGGATGGTGTTCTTCGGCATGCAAGCCTCCCTCTTTTTCCTCCATACACAACGATGGTCATTATGGCCAAACAGTTCTATTTTTGTTTCATCAGACCAGAGGACATTTCTCCAAAAAGTGTTATCTTTGTCCCCATGTGCAGTTGCAAACCGTAGTCTGGCTTTTTTATGGCGGTTTTGGAGCAGTGGCTTCTTCTTTTCTGAGCGGCCTTACAGGTTATGTCGATATAGGACTTGTTTTACTGTGAATATAGATACTTTTGTACCTGTTTCCTCCAGCATCTTCACATGGTCCTTTGCTGTTGTTCTGGGATTGATTTGCACTTTTCGCACCAAAGTACGTTCATCTCTAGGAGACAAAACGCGTCTACTTCCTGAGTAGGATAATGGCTGCGTGGTCCCATGGTGTTTATACTTGTGTACTATTGTTTGTACAGATGAACATGGTACCTTCAGGCGTTTGGAAATTGCTCCCAAGGATGAACCAGACTTGTGGAGATCTACAGTTTTTTTTCTGAGGTCTTTTTCTGGATTTTTCCAAGCTGTTTAAAGTCACAGTCAACTTAGTGTATGTAAACTTCTGACCCACTGGAATTGTGATATAGTGAATTATAAGTTAAATAATGTGTCTGTAAACAATTGTTGAAAGAATTACTTGTCACGCACAAAGTAGATGTCTTAACCGACTTGCCAAAACTATAGTTTGTTAACATGAAATCTGTGGAGTTTTAATGACTTCAACCTAAGTGTATGTAAACTTCCAACTGTATCAACCCCTACGAAAATGTCCATTAATTAAAATCTACCTAATAATTCACATTTTCTGCTACTGTAGGATTATTTTTCCCGCTGTAGCAAACTGGCTCAAATTAAGATCATCTTTAGCTGCTGTTCACACTCCCTTCATGTTTCTCTCATACTGAAATAACAACCCTGCAGCGATTTGAACGAACATTCAAAGTCATTATGAAGGCTATAACCTTCTCTGTCTGTTGTAATGGATATGGCAGTTGTACAAGCAGGACACAATCCCTACACATTATATTGGAGAAAGGAAAACAAATCTGCGCTTTGTGTGATGATGTAGGCTAATCTTTGTAGTTGCTGCCATGTCGTAGCCACTAGCCAGAGTTGCTGAAAAATAACACTACTGCTTTGAGTAGTAGTTTTGTGTAAAACATGTAAATAGCTGCATGAAGCCTAACTCCCCTCTGGAAAAAAGTAACATGAAATCACGCTTAATAGCCTAGTGAGGCATGGATTGCAAAAGTTCAACAATTTTCTTTGTGTACAACATTAATTTTGTAAGCTACACCAGACAAAGGTGACCAAGGAGGGGGAAGTGGCAGCGAAGCACTGAGCAGCACCTACGTCAACTGCGGTGTGGGTTAAAGAAAAATCCTGCACATGCAGAAATCTACGCATCTTTAGCCACAGCAAATAGTTTTTTCCAGAAAATCTGGAACTGTAGCCACTGTTTTTTTGTAGCACCTTTGGTTTAAGATTTTGAGAAGGAAAACTTAACCTAGAGCAGCTCTCCTATAGGTTAACCTAAGTTAGATGCTTTAAGGCTGTCTGTCAGTATGACCTGTTATTGACAAGCCCTTGAAGTCAGCAGCTGATTACCTCAAGGCACACAGCTAGTATAAAAAGCTTTTAATCAAACAGGCTCTTTGCATTTTTTAGAAGAAGGCCCAAGGCTATTTCGACGTTTGGTATTACACTAACGGCGGACCAGGGTTTGAGGTAGTCCCTAAAGTTCGGGAGCCCCAGCGGTTTATTGTGATACTGAAAAAGCAAGCATTGAAACCTATCATAACATCGTTACCCACACTAGTTTTGAAACACAGTTTTGGGTTTAAAAAAATCACTTCTATTATACCAGATCTTTGTCTTTGGACTGCCAAATAGAAGTAGTCTCTCAAAATGTCAAACCAAGATAATTATCATACTGATAAGACCTCTACTGTACTAGAACAAAATGAGTAAAGTATCCTACTCTGTATCCCGCCATGATTTCTACATTTGCTGATTGGCAGACTAGCACAGTCTTTGGTAGAAGGTGGCAGCTGGCCCCAGCTGGTGGTGGACACTGGGCAGCGGGTGGCCAATATTAATTCTCCCATCAGGGGTCCGGAGGTTAATGACATACATGTCGTACCCATTGAAATAGAACTTTCATCCTGTGACAGAAATATATTGGTGATAAATGATATCACTCAAAAGTAGGCCATCAGTGGAACCTCAGAAAGCTTTGGCGAATGACACCTCTGGTCATTGATAATCACACCTGAAAAGAAGAGACTATCAGAGACTAAAAGTTGGTTGTCTGCACTAGAGATCTTCACAGATCCAACTGTACCTGAACACCCGAGACCTGATCCGGGACATGGAGCGGGTACGGATCCAGAATTCTAAATAACGTCACGGGTATGTGTAGTTATAACTGACTTGTCCAGAAGGATCCTACAGATCCGAACGTGACTGCTGCAGTAGAGAAAGAGAGAGAGAGAGAAAGAGAGAGACATTTTATAATGTATGCTGCTGCTCTTGCTTTTCACGAGAGTGGGCGTGTGTAGCTTGTTGTTGTTGTTGGCCAATCATAAGTCATCAAAGCGGCAATAGGCTACAGTCATAGAGCCTCTATGTGTGGCAAAAGTTATGCGATACTGTATCTAAATGGATGACGGAATTAAAAGTTACAGGAGAAGGATAGGCTACAACAACCAAGAGCCAACAGGTAGGCTGCTACTTAATATTCTCAATGGAGTTGTTGTAACTCTAACTGTATTTGGAACTGTAGGGAGTGCTTGACTCACCGGAGCTGAGTACCGGCACCTCAAATATTCATGTTCCTCTTATAGAATATTACCTCAAAAGTATTGTGGAGATCCTACACTTAAATATAATCAGTACCGGCACCCATTTCAGTCCAAGTCAAGCACTGACTGTAGGATGAGAAACGCATGCACTGCAGCCTCAATTAGCCTAGCTAGCTAAAGTACTACGTAATAATATCCAATGGCATCGTCCAAGCTAATGAATCGCCGAAGTTCAATTCTCAATGGCTGACATGCTATCTTGTGAATGAGAATCCCCCCCCCAAAAAAGATTTTGGTTGGTTTCCGTGTAGCAGGTAGGACATCATATTGACGGCACATTGATGGCGACCTGTGTAATGTAGCTGAAGTGTAAGTCTTGCCCGATCCCTGAGCCCCTCCATTTTCAGACGAAGATCCCCCAGGCCACCATGGAAATACTAGGTGATTGTTAATGAGTTGGTCACAGTGGATTAATCTACATGAAAAAGCAATTAGTTCGTAGGCTAACCCCTGAGCCCTGCTTAGTGGTTACTACTGAGCTCCTTCAGGATATTGTGTCGTCTTCTTAATGTGACCCCGCTGACAATGAGAGGACTTTTGTTCCTTAGAGATGTTCCAATACAAGAATTGTTGATCATTATGACTTAAAAAATTTGAATGAAATGTCACTAGCTCGTAAAGACGGATATTGCACGAAGACTAAAGGATCTCTTACTACTGAAATATGGTTGTGTTGGAGGCCAGAGAGAGTGTTCAGAGAGTTTAAAGAAGATGATTTGGCCCAGAGCTTGGAGGAGCAAGCAGCATGTTGTAGCTCTGTGATGTCCTCTCTGGTCTGTTGGTCATCTGTTCCGGCCCATGTTTCCACCGTCAGGGTACAAGGAGAAAAGGAGCACAATCACGCTTGGATGAGGCTGTGCAACCTCCTGTGTCTGCATGTTCAGGGGAAGGCAGGGAACTCAATGCGAGCACAGTACTTTCCCTTCAAAGCCTTTGTGTCAGTTGTCAGTTTCTTCAATTGTCACTGCTCACAATAACACAGCTCAGAGAAGGAAACATGAATCCTCCTCTCAGTGAGAGCATTTATTTGAACTTGTATTTCTGGTATTTCTTTTGAGAGCATTTATATTATAATCATTGCATCATGCTTTTAGCAATCACTATGCTTCCTTGAACTTAAATATATTTCAATATTAAATCCGCTTATTAGAAATACCATGAAAGCAAGCAGTGGAGGGAGATCCCCTTACTACCATTCACACACCCTCCCAGCCACCCACACTCCCTGGACAGTCTGGAGACAACATTGGCAGAAAATGAACCCATACGGCTCAGATGAGGTTTATTTTAGCTACTCTTCTGTTTCTGTTGTCCCCTTTTTATGGAGAATGTTGGTCAGGCTCCATGTGACCAATTAGATTAGGTCCATGTCTAGACGAGCCCATGCCAAAACAGCCTCACCAGCCTCCGTGATCAGAACGAATCCTTTATGCATGTGGAAATCTGGTTAAAACGATTTGCCACGGTTTGCCGAAAGCGTCTCTTCTGTGGAGTAGGACAGCCTCATCAACTTTTTATCTCTGTCATGGGTTCCGGTGGAATTGTCAAGACAGCGTCTGTCTTGTCAACTGCTTTTTATAGAGGCAGTTGTGTGCGTGCGTTCCAATGTCTGTTGTGGAAGCATATTTAATTTATTTGAACGTCAATGAATCCCCCCCTGCCGACAGATAGGGCAGCTCTGCTTCTAGCTCCTAAGCAACTTTGCAGTATTTTGTTTTTTAGTGTGTTATTACATTATTAGCCCAGAATTGTTTTTGTGTTATTACATACAGCCGGAAATAACTTTGGGATATCAGAGCGGCGGTAACGTTTTGACCAGGAATACGATGGGCCGCCCCCCAGGTGATGAAGGTAGGAAACAACACCTCCGCTTCGCTGATCCTCAACACAGTGCCCCACAAGGGTGCATGCTCAGCCCCATCCTGTACTCCCTTTTCACCCACGACTGCATGGCCACGCACACCTCACACTCGAGACAGCCTACAGGGAGGAGGTGAGGGCCCTAGGAGAGTGGTGCCAGGAAAATAACCTCTCACTCAACGTCAACAGAACAAAGGAGCTGATCGTGGACAGGAAACAGCAGGGGGAGCACAACCCTATCTACATCGATGGGATTGCAGTGGAGAAGGTGGAAAGCTTCAAGTTCCTCGGCGTACACATCACTGATAACACTGAAATGGTCCACCCACACAGACAGTGTGGTGAAGAAGGCGCAAAAGCTTATCTTCAACCTCAGGAGGCTAAAGAAATTTGGCTTGGCACCTAAAACCCTCACAAACCTTTACAGGTGCACAATTGAGAGCATCCTGTCGGGCTGTATCACAACCCGCAACCGTAAGGCTCTCCAGAGGGTGGTGCGGTCTGCCCAACGCATCACTGGGGGCAAACTACCTGCCCTCCAGGACACCTACAGCACCCGATGTCACAGGAAGGCCAAAAAGATCATCAAGGACAACAACCACCCGAGCCACGGCCTGTTCACCCTGCTATCATCAAGAAGGCGAGGTGAGTACAGGTGCATCAAAGCTGGGAAGGACAGACTGAAAAACAGCTTCTATCTCAATGCCATCAGACAGTTAAACAGCAATCACTAGGAGGCTTCCACCCGGTTACGTAACCCTGCACCATAGAGGCTGCTGCCTTATAGACATAGACATGGAATCACTGGTCACTTTAATAATGGAACACTAGTCACTTTAATAATGTTTACATATTTTTATTTTACTCATCTCGTATGTATATACTGTATTCTATTATATTCTATGCTACTGTATTCTATTATATTATATTCTACTGTATTCTATTCTACTGTATTATATTATATTATATTCACCTGTATTCTATTCTATTCTATTCTACTGTATTGTATTCTATTATATACTACTGTATTATATTATATTCTACTGTATTCTATTATATTCTAATCTACTGTATTCTATTATATTATATTATACTGTATTCTATTATATTATATAGACCTGTATTCTATTCTACTGAATTCTATTCTATTATATTCTACTGTATTCTATTCTATAATATTCTACTGTATTCTATTATATTATATTCTACTGTATTCTTATATTATATTCTACTGTATTCTATTATATTATAATCTACTGTATAATATATTCTACTGTATTCTATTATATTCTATCATACTGTATTATATTATATTATATACTACTGTATTCTATACTACTGTATTATATTATATTATATTCTACTGTATTCTATTATATTATATACTACTGTATTCTATTCTACTGTATTCTATTATACTATATTATACAGTATTCTATTATATTATATTATACTGTATTCTATTATATTCTACTGTATTCTATTATATTCTACTTTATTCTATTATATTCTACTGTATTCTATGATATATTCTACTGTATTCTATTCTATTATATTATACTGTATTTTATTATATTATATTCTACTGTATTATATTATATTATATTATACTGTATTATATTATATTCTATTATATTCTACTGTATTCTATTCTATTCTACTGTATTCTATTCTGTTATATTTTACTGTATTCTATTCTATTATACTGTATTCTATTCTATTATATTGTACTGTATTCTATTATATTCTATTCTACTGTATTATATTCTATTTTACTGTATTCTATTCTGTTATATTCTACTGTATTCTATTATATTATATTGCACTATATTCTATTATATTATATTCTACTGTATTCTATTCTACTGTATTATATTATATTATATTCTACTGTATTCTATTATATTATATTCTATTATAGGCTACTGTATTATATTATATCCTACTGTATTCTAATATATATTCTACTGTATTCTATTCTATTATATTATACTGTGTTCTATTATATTATATTATACTGTATTATATTCTATTAAATTCTACTGTTTTCTATTCTATTATATTCTACTGTGTTCTATTATATTCTACTGTATTATATTATATTATACTCTATTCTATTATAATCTATTCTATTATATTCTATCTACTGTATTCTATTATATTCTAATCTACTGTATTCTATTCTACTGTATTCTATTATATTTTATTCTACTGTATTCAATTATATTCTACTGTATTCTATTATATTGTATTCTATTATATTCTATCTACTGTATTCTATTCTGTGATATTCTACTGTATTCTAATATATTCTATTCTACTGTATTCTATTATATTATATTCTACTGTATTCTATTATATTATATTCTACTGTATTCTATTATATTCCAAACTTTTTTTTGTTTAAATAAATAAATCCTCTGAGATCATTATGATGGAACTCTCTCCTTTTGATTCCAGTAAATCTCGCTCTTTTCCTCTAAACAAGCCTGGCTAAGTGGAACCTTGTTTAAATGATTCACTATCCCACTCTAAAGACATTTGGGTGAGGAACTAATGACAAAGCGGGGAAAAAAGAAGTTATTTCTCCCTGCAGGAAGTCTGTGTCTGAATGACACAACCCAGAGAGGGATCAAGATAGAGGTGAAGAGAGAGAGAGATACAGATTGCAAGATCGGAGTATCTCTGTGGTGTAAAATGATACATCCTCACCAAGACGGGCAGTGAGAGGAAACAGGCTGAATCTGTGGCCATGGCAATGTGTGGGAGACCAGAGGAAGTCACTGTGCCCGGGGGCCATAAGGAGGTCCACTTGTTTTCCAGGGAGTTGGGCCCCACGTATACTGCATGCTGATTTGCTCTGGCCAGATGACTTCAAGAGCTAGATCAGCTGCTCTGAAAATGTCTTGCTGCTGGACCAGGCCTTCCTTATCCAGTTGCTGCTGGACCAGGCCTTCCTTATCCAGTTGCTGCTGGACCAGGCCTTCCTTATCCAGTTGCTGCTGGACCAGGCCTTCCTTATCCAGTTGCTGCTGGACCAGGCCTTCCTTATCCAGTTGCTGCTGGACCAGGCCTTCCTTATCCAGTTGCTGCTGGACCAGGCCTTCCTTATCCAGTTGCTGTTGGACCAGGCCTTCCTTATCCAGTTGCTGCTGGACCAGGCCTTCCTTATCCAGTTGCTGTTGGACCAGGCCTTCCTTATCCAGTTGCTGCTGGACCAGGCCTTCCTTATCCAGTTGCTGCTGGACCAGGCCTTCCTTATCCAGTTGCTGCTGGACCAGGCCTTCCTTATCCAGTTGCTACTGGACCAGGCCTTCCTTATCCAGTTGCTGCTGGACCAGGCCTTCCTTATCCAGTTGCTGCTGGACCAGGCCTTCCTTATCCAGTTGCTGTTGGACCAGGCCTTCCTTATCCAGTTGCTGCTGGACCAGGCCTTCCTTATCCAGTTGCTGTTGGACCAGGCCTTCCTTATCCAGTTGCTGCTGGACCAGGCCTTCCTTATCCAGTTGCTGCTGGACCAGGCCTTCCTTATCCAGTTGCTGCTGGACCAGGCCTTCCTTATCCAGTTGCTACTGGACCAGGCCTTCCTTATCCAGTTGCTGCTGGACCAGGCCTTCCTTATCCAGTTGCTGCTGGACCAGGCCTTCCTTATCCAGTTGCTGTTGGACCAGGCCTTCCTTATCCAGTTGCTGCTGGACCAGGCCTTCCTTATCCAGTTGCTGCTGGACCAGGCCTTCCTTATCCAGTTGCTGCTGGACCAGGCCTTCCTTATCCAGTTGCTACTGGACCAGGCCTTCCTTAGCCAATTGCAGTTCAGTTCTGCAGGGTAACGTTAGGATGAGAAAGGCTGGATAAACAGACATCCCTGCGCTGTGTGTTTGGCCCGAGTCCAGGGAGGATAATGATGGAAAACTTAAATGGCTGGAGCCATTAGACAGAGTCCTCCATCAGGCAGACTCTCTTGATGGGCCATTATGTACAGGAAGGAGCATACGCATACACGGACGCTCGCACTCAGAGATACTCCCTTTCTTTCCCTCATCTGTTCCTTATCACAACGACACATACTCCTAATTGTACACATGTATAGTGATGGGGGAAATTATAAATACAGTTACATATCGGGATATTATTTTTGACAAAAAATCGTATCGTTTTGACAATATCTCAATGTTAATTTTGTGCTAGTTGGCTGTACCTGCTCCAAAACTCTAGTATTTTTCCTTCATAGCTTGTTTTAAATAGGGAGCCAATTTATTTTCAGCACTTTTATATCCATGACTGATCAGATCTTGTTTTCTCATGGCTCTCTCTCTGGTCTCTCTGCAGCAGACAAATGGCGAGGAATATGTTTGGAACATCGAATCGCAATACATATAGAATCGTGAGAATTTCAATAATATTGTATCGGCACCTGACTATCGTGATAATATTGTATCGTGATAATATTGTATCGTGATAATATTGTACCCTGGCAATTCCCAGCCCTACGCACTTAGCACACATACACACATGTAGACACACACATGCAGGGGCGCACACACACACACACACACACACACACACTTATCACCCCAGTACAGAGGAGCTGGTGTTGGAGAATACAGCCTGGAGAGATTAGAGTGCACTCATTTCACACTCCTCCCGTTGGGCACACACTGTGACAGGTCCTCATGCCACCCGGCATTGACAGACACTCTCCAGAGTCACTTAAATGAGGCACAAGGAGAGGGTGCCAGTCCCAGCAGGGTGCCTGTCACACAGCCTGTGCCCACACGGTCCCACAATGCCAATTGACCCATCTCACAGTGACATGAGCTTGTACTCTATAGAATGTCGAATCATTCTAGAATCTTCCACAGTCTGGACAAGAGCCAGCACTGTACAGCCATGTATACACAAGGAGCAATTCAGTTCAATCGGTAATTAAACCAGGATTCTCCAACTCCAGTCCTGGAGAAAGCCTGGGTGTGTGCATGCTTTTTCCTCAGCCCATTACTAACAGTAATCAAATGGTCTTCGGTCTGGAGTGTTTTACTGAGGGGCTGGAATGAAAGCCTGCACATCCAGTAGCTCTCCAGGCCCCGAGTTGGAGAACCCCTGATTTTTATACGTTAGCATTTAGACAGAAACCTTTTCTCTGCGTAGTTACCAAAGTATCATGGAGTGCTTGGACACTATAAACTACCTCGTCGACTTCTCTCGTTTATGTAAATAATGATACTGTATAAACAATACGTTTGATTAAACCCGGCCCATAGTCTAATAGATGTTTATCATCAACTCTATGCTGATGTGCCTGCATATGGTTTCATCTATTATATTACAGCTACTTTAGTTGGTTTGAACCAGTGTCCATTTACTTCTTCCTTGTGTGGAGCCATGGCCGGATTACCGACCAGGGGCATTGGGGCCCACGAAGCGTTATTGCCACCTCCGCTGTTGAAGCGTGTGAGCCAATGACGTGGACGTCAATTAAGGCCGCACCTCTCTGATTCAGAGGGGTTGGGTTAAATGCGGAAGACATATTTTGGTTGAATGCATTCATTTGTGCTACTGACTAGTATCCTCTTTCCCTTCCGTTGCCCTAATGCTCCGGCTGTTCAGACTACTGACTAGTATCCTCTTTCCCTTCCGTTGCCCTAAAGCTCCAGCTGTTCAGACTACTGACTGGTATCCTCTTTCCCTTCCGTTGCCCTAATGCTCCAGCTGTTCAGACTACTGACTGGTATCCTCTTTCCCTTCCGTTGCCCTAATGCTCCGGCTGTTCAGACTACTGACTAGTATCCTCTTTCCCTTCCGTTGCCCTAATGCTCCAGCTGTTCAGACTACTGACTGGTATCCTCTTTCCCTTCCGTTGCCCTAATGCTCCAGCTGTTCAGACTACTGACTAGTATCCTCTTTCCCTTCCGTTGCCCTAAAGCTCCAGCTGTTCAGGCTACTGACTGGTATCCTCTTTCCCTTCCGTTGCCCTAATGCTCCAGCTGTTCAGACTACTGACTAGTATCCTCTTTCCCTTCCGTTGCCCTAAAGCTCCAGCTGTTCAGACTACTGACTGGTATCCTCTTTCCCTTCTGTTGCCCTAATGCTCCGGCTGTTCAGACTACTGACTAGTATCCTCTTTCCCTTCCGTTGCCCTAATGCTCCAGCTGTTCAGACTACTGACTAGTATCCACTTTCTCTTCCGTTGCCCTAATGCTCCAGCTGTTCAGACTACTGACTGGTATCCTCTTTCCCTTCCGTTGCCCTAATGCTCCAGCTGTTCAGACTACTGACTAGTATCCACTTTCCCTTCCGTTGCCCTAATGCTCCAGCTGTTCAGACTACTGACTGGTATCCTCTTTCCCTTCCGTTGCCCTAATGCTCCAGCTGTTCAGACTACTGACTAGTATCCACTTTCCCTTCCGTTGCCCTAATGCTCCAGCTGTTCAGACTACTGACTAGTATCCTCTTTCCCTTCCGTTGCCCTAATGCTCCAGCTGTTCAGACTACTGACTAGTATCCTCTTTCCCTTCCGTTGCCCTAATGCTCCAGCTGTTCAGACTACTGACTAGTATCCACTTTCCCTTCCGTTGCCCTAATGCTCCAGCTGTTCAGACTACTGACTAGTATCCTCTTTCCCTTCCGTTGCCCTAATGCTCCAGCTGTTCAGACTACTGACTAGTATCCTCTTTCCCTTCCGTTGCCCTAATGCTCCAGCTGTTCAGACTACTGACTAGTATCCTCTTTCCCTTCCGTTGCCCTAATGCTCCAGCTGTTCAGACACATTATCAGCTTAGAGGGCAGACAGCCCTGGGCTAATAACTGTGGCAGGTTACAGATCTCAGATCAGCAGCTGGACTCACACCATAAGCAAACACACACACACACACACACACACACACACACACACACACAACATCAAACAGGAATCCCCAAAGACCATCAGTCATGCTTTCCCACCCAAGGAAAATGATGCATTGTAGAACTGGCTAGTTTATATGTGTATGGTAATCCCTACTGAATGAATGACAGGCTGCCTTTGTGTGTTTGGTGGCATCACTCCATGGAGGATTTGCACCTCTACCATACTGTCTCGATGCAACCTGGGAACTGAGATATGACATTGGCTATTGCAATGAAATGATTGGCACAGGTTCTGTGTGAATGCAGGGGTTGTGAGGGGGTGTAGTGATAGAAGTCGGTTGTCTGTTTAAACCCGTGACCACTTTGACTACTTCCTTTGCCTGTCTGTTGGTTTATAACAGAAGACAGCCACACTTAGCATGACACTTCTTTATATCAAACAGGGTCTTCTGCATTTGTTGTGATTCAAGGGGTGCCCATTACTCAACCATTCTGGCTATGGTAGAATTTTACTGTCTCTCCATCTCTCTCGCTCTCGCTCTCTGTGTCTCTCCTTCTCTCTAACTAGTAAGAAGTCTTAAAGGATCTATCCTCACTGGACAAGCATTTTTTGGGGAACTAGTCCCTCTCTTGAGTTGCAAGACTGCATAATTCCCGTCCTCGATGTTGAGCATCAATCAAGATTCAGATCTACTTTCTGCATGACACAAGTAATTCTTCCAACAATTATTTACTGACAGATTATTTCACTTACAATTCACTATATCACAATTCCAGTAGGTCAGAAGTTTACATACACTAAGTTGACTCTGCCTTTAAAAAGCTTGGAAAATTCCAGAAAATGATGTCATGGCTTTAGAAGCTTCTGATAGGCTTATTGACATCATTTGAGTCAATTGGAGGTGTACCTGTGGATGTATTTCAAGGCCTACCTTCAAACTCAGTGCCTCTTTGCTTGACATCATGGGAAATCAGCCAAGACCTCATAAAATAAATTGTAGACCTCCACAAGTCTGGTTCATCCTTGGGAACAATTTCCAAATGCCTGAAGGTACCACGTTCATCTGTACAAACAATAGTACGCAAGTATAAACACCATGGGACCACGCAGCCGTCATACCGCTCAGGAAGGAGACTCATTGTCTCCTAGAGATGAACGTACTTTGGTGCGAAAAGTACAAATCAATCCCAGAACAACAGCAAAGGACCTTGTGTAGATGCTGGAGGAAACAGGTACAAAAGTATCTATATCCACAGTAAAACAAGTCCTATATCGACATAACCTGAAAGGCCGCTAAGCAAGGAAGAAGCCACTGCTCCAAAACCACCATAAAAAAGCCAGACTACGGTTTGCAACTGCACATGGGGACAAAGATCGTCTGGTCTGATGAAACAAAAATAGAACTCTTTGGCCAGCACCACTTTAATGACTATCAACTGACTTTTTCATCAAACCCACCATGATTCCTTTGAATAAAACGAGCAATAAACAAGTCAATGATGCAGCCCCCCCCATGCAGGGCCAATCGTGTGTGACTAACACTAATTACTATAGCTCCCTCCTTGGGCCAATCAGTGTAATTTTGTAAAAGGCTGAACTCTATGGCTTGACACATCATTCACCCAAGTTTCTGGAAAATCGTTCCAGTGCTGATATATCTAGTGTGACTAACGTACGAACTGACAGACGCAGTCCCCTCATCGTGGAGGCCCTTTTTAAATAGACAGTTTTCCAATGGCCTTCCTACTGTACATACTGTATGTGCATGATTATTCCCGTTTTAGCGTGGTTAGCAGATCTTTGTAGTCTCCTGCCACAATGGCAGATGGACTTCTCTCCTTTCTCCTCCATTGTCACATGAACACGGTGCGCTGTAACTGAACCTTTGGGCTGTTTGATCTGTGCATGTATGAGCGATATGCCATGCAGACTGTTTTTTGTTTGTCTAACTCCATTCACACAACGTTGCGGGAAATAGAAACTTTGCGTCTCGACCTCTTGTGATAACTACATGAGATGGTAGTATTGTACAAGCCATGTAAAATAAATGTGCACTGTCAAACGTCCTTTTTAGATCCCTGAATATTTTCACACTATACATATTTGAAAGATATTCAATGTTTGTCGAGACAATTGTGTTTCCATTCGTAGCCGCCACAAATGTAGGCGCTGGTCCACAAGCACCCCAGATTGTAATTTAAGGAAAGCTTCATGTTCCCTTTCAGTCACAGGTGCATCACAGATCCTTAAAGAGGAAAGATAATGCCTTTCATCATGGTCGATCACCAGACAAAGCAAGACGAGCCCAGATTGTAATCCTCTGTTGATGCTAAATAGGGATATGCATGGTGCCCTTGACCCTCATGCACATACACATGCAAACACAACACAATTGCACATGTACAACACACACAAACACATACACAAACACACAGTGTAATATAATCAAGCCTATTGAATGAACCGGTGCTGGAAATGGACAGGTGATTCATGTCAAAGCCATTGTTTATACTCTATAGTTTCTGTATGGTCTCAGTATGGTGCATCAGAAGGTCAGGATGTATCTCAATAATCCATAAAAGGCTTCTTCCCCTTGTACCCTTCCCTCATCTGCACTGAACGGAAAGAATAGGACAAGTGAAAGTCAAATACTCTTGTTATATCTTTCGGATAAGCGAGGGAGAGGAGTAGGGTTGCAAAGGGTCGGAATCTTTCCAGTAAATTTCCGGAATTTTTCCATGGGAAGTTAAGCCCGGGAATTTTGGGAATTTTGCTTAAATTCATCAAAAAAGTTAGCTTATAACTGTGATTTTTTTTTCGTGGGATACACATAAGGCAATTCCTCAAACACAATGAAATTGGTTACTTCTTATGTGAATTGATGAGGAGGCGGATCACACCTCAATTCAAACTGTTAGAAAATAAAACTTAGAAAATAGTTTGAAATTTACAAATTGAAACATAGCCTATAGATAATTAGCAGGCAGCGTTCCTTGGTTTGAGGGCAGCGCGGGTTAACTGTCCTGTTGCGTAACAATCAGTGAGTGCATTCTGACATCACGCGCATAAAAAACCTCACATTAGTGCCGACCGTTAGAAATATTTGGAACTCACGTGTGAAAAGGTTAACATGATCTTTGAATGGCAACCTCATCTCTGTACCCCACACATATAATTATCTGTAAGGTCCCTCAGTCGAGCACAAACCATTCAACCACAAAGACCAGGGAGGTTTTCCAATGCCTCACAAAGAAGGGCACCTATTGGTAGATGGGTAAAGAAAAAGTAAACATTGAATATCCCTTTGAGTTATTGGTGAAGTTATTAATTACACTTTTGATGGTGTATCAATACTGTCACAACCTGATCTGTTTTAGCTGTCTGTGTGCTTGTCTCCACCCACCTCCAGGTGTCACCCATCTTCCTCATTATCCCCTGGGTACTTCAACCTGTGTTCTATGATTGGCTGTTGCCAGTTCGTTTTGCTTGTTGAAGCCTATCAGCATTTCCCCCTTTGCTCCTGCCTTGTTATTGTTACTATCTCCTAGATTTTCCCAGTTTTGACCCTTCCTGCCTGCCGTCTTGTACTTTTACCCCACTACACTGTATTACCAAACTCTGCTTGCCCCTGACCTGTCTTTTGCCTACCTCTGTTGTGATAATAAACATTTGTTATTCCGACGTTGTCTGCGCCTGGGTCTTACCTTCGAACGTGATAAATACAGCCAGTCACTACAAAGATGCAGACGTCCTTCCTAACTCAGTTCCGGAGAGGAAGGAAACCGCTCAGGGATTTCACCATGAGGCCAACGGTGACTTTAAAACAGTTACAGAGTTTAATGGCTGTGATAGGAGAAAACTGAGGATGGATCAACAACATTGTAGTTACTCCACAATACTAACCTAAATGACAGAGTGAAAAGAAGGAAGCCTGTAGAGAATAAAACATATTACAAAACGTGCATCCTGTTTGAAATAAGGCAGTAAAGTGAAACTGCTTAAAATGTGGCAAGAAATTAACTTTATGTCCTGAATACAAAGTGTTATGTTTGGGGCAAATTCAACACAACACATCACTGAATACCACTCTTCATATTTTCAAGCATGGTGATGGCTGCATCATGTTATGGGTATGCTTGTCATTGGCAAGGACTAGGGAGTTTTTTAGGATAACAAAACTGAATAGATCTAAGCACAGGCAACATCCTAGAGGAAAATCTGGTTCAGTCTGCTTTCCACGAGGCACGCAAACAGCCAATTTCTTCAGACAGAAAAGATAACAAGTCGTTTTTTATTTTTGCTGATATTTTCTCTTAGACAATGAAACGAGTGGTCCTCAATGCTGCAGTGTACATTATGGCCTAAATGCAATATTGTTATGTGTAATAACACGTTATTGATTTTCTTTTGGAATGAGGGTATTGTGAGTTGATCTCTCAAAGTGACATGGATGTCTTCTCAATTCTCAAATAAAGACAGACCAACTCAGGAGGATTGAGAGGCTGTGTGAATGTATAATAATTCTGTTACCATGATGAGAATAATCCAGGCTGATTTGAATTAAATTACATATTTGGACATAAACAGAGCTGTTTTTGAGAACTATTTTATTTCTCTTGCAGCTGAACTGGTGCAAGGATACGGATACCGGGCCCAGCGCAAATTCTCAGAAGACATCGACTGGTCCTATGCGGGTGAGTGTGGAGTGGATCATACGAGTTTGGTAAAATGTTCTATGTCTATCTCAGTGGGATACATTGGGATAAAAGAGCAGTTGAAGTGTCAACCTGCAGATTGAATGGGTTCCTTAGCCATGAATCCACAGGTGGTCAGGAGTGGAGTAGCACTCTGGTGGAGATAAGACTTAGATGTCTGCTGGACTGCCACACTATGTCCTCAAAGCTCCTCTTATGGTGTGTGTGTGTGTGTGTGTGTGTGTGTGTGTGTGTGTGTGTGTGTGTGTGTGTGTGTGTGTGTGTGTGTGTGTGTGTGTGTGTGTGTGTGTGTGTGTGTGTGTGTGTGTGTGTGTGTGTGTGTGTGTGTGTGTGTGTGTGTGTGTGTGTGTGTGTGTTGTTGTCGGTGTGTCGGTGAGTGTGTTGTTGTCGGTGTGTGTGTTGGTGTGTGTGTATGCGGGTGTGGCACGCAGGCACACAGTGAGTGAGTATGTGATCGATAAGTAGTGTGCTTCAAAAAGATGACTGGGATACGCTAGTATTTTGAGCTGGTAATGACAGACAATGTCAGACTTTCAGTCATAGACTACTAGTATTTTGAGCTGGTAATGACAGACAATGTCAGACTTGCAGTCATAGACTACTAGTATTTTGAGCTGGTAATGACAGACAATGTCAGACTTTCAGTCATAGACTACTAGTATTTTGAACTGGTAATGACAGACAATGTCAGACTTGCAGTCATAGACTACTAGTATCTTCAGCTGGTAATGACAGACAATGTCAGACTTGCAGTCATAGACTACTAGTATTTTGAGCTGGTAATGACAGACAATGTCAGACTTGCAGTCATAGACTACTAGTATTTTGAGCTGGTAATGACAGACAATGTCAGACTTGCAGTCTTAGACTACTAGTATCTTGAGCTGGTAATGACAGACAATGTCAGACTTGCAGTCATAGACTACTAGTATTTTGAGCTGGTAATGACAGACAATGTCAGACTTGCAGTCTTAGACTACTAGTGCTTGTGACTTGTGTGAGTAATGCAATAACAGATAACCACAGAGATTGTCTAGTCTGTGCATGTGTAAAAATATCAGAAGGGATTAACTTTATCTGTTTGACTCATCCTTAAACAAAGCTGTTATGGCTTCCAATAAGCCTATTAGACTAGACTGGTCTTGCCTAGTGACTGGTTAGAGAAAAATGAAGTAGCCTAGTCACAGCTTGTTTTCCTCACAAAGCTTGTACCCATGAGTAGACTGGGATTTTCTTAGGAATGGCCACTCCTGACATCTCTATATCAGATATTGTTTTAGAGGAAGCACAAGGGTGTGTGTGTGTGTGTGTGTGTGTGTGTGTGTGTGTGTGGGTGTGTGTGTGTGTGTGTGTGTGTGTGTGGCAGACATCTAAAGATTAGACCATTTGCAGAATATAGTCTTTGGCCATAATTATTTTTGGCCATAAGGTGTCTACAATGCAGGTCATAATGAATAGCTTTGTTTCATGAATATATTCTTAAACGGGGACGCCAAGGAGACCTTGGAATTAATGTCCTATTTGAAAATATAATTTGAGAAAACATTCATGCATTCTTCTTCCTTCTCTCGAAGATCATCTGAAACCAATCCAATTTTCCCCTTGGTCTCATTTTGAGATTTGCATTTCAATACGTATTCCCTTATAAATGTCACGCTATGGGTGTGGGAATGACCAAGGCGCAGCGCAGGGTTAGTAGTTCGACATTTTAATAATATACTGTGTATATACACAAAACGAATGACGAACTACAAAAACAAACAAACGATGTACAAAACGTCACGTACTCAAAACAAACACGAATGAACGGACGTAACAACAGCACCACTTACTTTCACCGTGACTGCGAAATACATTGACAACGACCCACACCAGAGTGAAGGACAGACAAACATATATAGGATCCCTAATTAGAGACAATGCGGAGCAGCTGCCTCTAATTAGGGATCCAACCCAAAACCCACACAGAAACGGAAAAGAAAGACACTGTCAGACTCTGACCATGGCTACATAGAGAAGCAACTAGGCTTCTCTATGGCCAGAGCCTGACAGTACCCCACCCCCCCAAGGCGCGGACTCCCGGACGCCAAAAAAACACACAAATACAAGGCGGGGTAAATAGGGAGGGAAGATAGGGCTCTGGACAGTTTTCTCCCATGCCCCTTCTTTATAACCGGGCCCCGGACTGGGTACCGGTGGGGCAAAAGGCTCTGGCCTTGGAGCGGGGAAAACAACCGGGCCCGGACTGGGCACCGGTGGGGCCAACGGCTCCGGCCATGGAGCGGGACCATTAACCGGGCCTGGACTGGGCACCGGTGGGGTAAACGGCTCCGGCCATCGAGCGGGGAAAACAACCGGGCCCGGACTGGGCACCGGTGGGGCAAACGGCTCCGGCCATGGAGCGGGGAAAACAACCGGGCCCGGACTGGGCACTGGTGGGGAAAACGGCTCCGGCCATGGAGCTGGGCAATTAACCGGGCCCAGACTGGGCACCGGTGGGGTAAACGGCTCCGGCTCAGGAGCGGGGAAAACAACCGGGCCCGGACTGGGCACCGGGGGAGTAAACTGCTCCGGCCATGGAGCTGGGCAAGGAACCGGACCCGGACCCGGACTGGGCACCGGTGGGGTAAACGACTGCTCTGCTCTGGCTCTGGAGCGGAGCAGACGGCTGGACCCGGATTGGGCACCGGGGGAGCGGACTGCTCTGGCACTGGGGCGGAGCAGACGGCTGGACCCGGAATGGGTACTGGTGGAGCGGACTGCTCAGGCTCTGGAGCGGAGCAGACGGCTGGACCCGGATTGGGTACCGGTACGGCGGACTGCTCAGGCTCTGGAGCGGAGCAGACGGCTGAACCCGGAATGGGTACCGGTGGAGTGGACTGCTCTGGCACTGGGGCGGAGTTGGAGGTTCCGGGCTGCGGAGGGCCGGCACATGACGTACCGGACTGGGGAGGCGCACCGGATGTCGGGTGCGTGGAGCTGGCACAGGAAGCACCTGGCTAGGCGCACGCACTGGAGGTCGGGTGCGGGGAGCCGGCACGGGTCGTACCGGACTGGGGAGGCGCACCGGAGGTCGGATGCGTGGAGCTGGCACAGGAAGCACCTGGCTAGGCGCACGCACTGGAGGTCGGGTGCGGGGAGCCGGCACGGGTCGTACCGGACTAGGGAGGCGCACCCGAGGTCGGATGCGTGGAGCCGGTACTGGAAGCACCTGGCTGGGCGCACACACTGGAGGTCGGGTTCCTCTCCGTCTCGCGCCCCGTCTATTACACGGCACTTCCTCTCTCTCCATCTCTCCCCAGTTACGCTGCTTGGTCTCGCAGTGGTGGGTCGTTCTGTCACGCTATGGGTGTGGGAATGACCAAGGCGCAGCGCAGGGATAGTAGTTCGACATTTTAATAATATACTATGTATATACACAAAACGAATGACGAACTACAAAAACAAACAAACGATGTACAAAACGTCACGTACTCAAAACAAACACGAATGAACGAACGTAACAACAGCACCACTTACTTTCACCGTGACTGAGAAATACATCGACAACGACCCACACCAGAGTGAAGGACAGACAAACATATATAGGATCCCTAATTAGAGACAATGCGGAGCAGCTGCCTCTAATTAGGGATCCAACCCAAAACCCACACAGAAACAGAAAAGAAAGACACTGTCAGACTCTGACCATAGCTACATAGAGAAGCAACTAGGCTTCTCTATGGCCAGAGCCTGACAATAAATTAATTTTATCTTCAGGAATTCTCCTGACGTTTGGCAAAGTGGTTTGGTATTATGTGTGTGGAGAGAGAGATTGGTTGGGGGTCATTTGGGGCCTTGTTCCAACAGTAAATGACATGGCCTTCTCTCTCCCCTTTACTCCATGACCACATCGGGGAAAAGACTGAAATAATTTCAATTAAGAATTGGCCTATACTTAGGTTATCAGGTGGGGAGATGAGAAAGGAAGATTTATTTACACTAAAGTTCATGTTCAGGTCAGAATATGGGCCCGCAATCTATTTTCAACTAATGTTGACAATATCCAAAATACTGCACAATATTGTAACACAAGCTGTTAAACTGTGCAAGAGCTACAGTGTATTGGTGTAGCCTTATTTGACAGTGACAAATTATTAGAGGTTTACATACACATGCATACATACACACACACACACACACACACACACACACACACACACACACACACACACAGAGACAGACATTCACACACACAAACACCCCACCGCACACACAACACCAGGGACTCTCTTCTCAGAGATAATTTTTTTCAGCCATGGAGAATTCCCTGTTGGTGAGAGAATTCCCTGTTGGTGAGAGAATTCCCTGTGTTAGGCTCTGGGACCCATATTTGGAAAGTAGGACATTCAGCTCCTGGTTTGGAGCGGCTGTTTAGCCTAGCTTGTCTGATCTGTGTTGGATGAGACATCACATGGGTTATGACTAGCCAATACGGCATAGACTGTATGATAACATTGACTTGGATACAGTTTATATTAATAGCATGATTCTATTTTATGCAGATGTCAATCAGTCAGTAATACAGCATATTCTACTAAATAGATGCATCACTCGGCATGGAAATGTACTATGAATATTTACTATGACCCTCGGGCAGTAGCACACAATAATACCTTTTCTCTCTATCTCTGTCAATCATTGCTTTCACTAGACTTGACAAAAGAAACATGTATTGTCTTTCCTCCCTTGCACCTCTCTCTCTCTCGTCTCTCTCTCTCCCTCCCCCTTTCTCTCTCTCTCCCCCTCTTCTTCTCACTCCCCCCTCTTATTCTCATTGTCTAGTCTACCCCTACCCCTCTCTCACCTCCCTCCCTCTCTCTCTTTACTCCACCCCATGCCTCCGTCTCTCTTTACTACACCCCATACCTCCCTCTCTCTCTCTTTACTCCACCCCATACCTCCCTCTCTCTCTCTTTACTCCACCCCATACCTCCCTCTCTCTCTCTTTACTACACCCCATACCTCCCTCTCTCTCTCTTTACTCCACCCCATACCTCTCTCTCTCTCTCTTTACTCCACCCCATACCTCCCTCTCTCTCTTTACTCCACCCCATACCTCCCTCTCTCTCTCTTTACTCCACCCCATACCTCTCTCTCTCTCTTTACTCCACCCCATACCTCCCTCTCTCTCTCTTTACTCCACCCCATACCTCCCTCTCTCTCTTTACTCCACCCCATACCTCTCTCTCTCTCTTTACTCCACCCCATACCTCCCTCTCTCTCTCTTTACTCCACCCCATACCTCCCTCTCTCTCTTTACTACACCCCATACCCTCCCTCTCTCTCTTTACTCCACCCCATACCTCCCTCTCTCTCTCTTTACTCCACCCCATACCTCTCTCTCTCTCTTTACTCCACCCCATACCTCCCTCTCTCTCTCTTTACTCCACCCCATACCTCCCTCTCTCTCTTTACTCCACCCCATACCTCTCTCTCTCTCTTTACTCCACCCCATACCTCCCTCTCTCTCTCTTTACTCCACCCCATACCTCCCTCTCTCTCTTTACTCCACCCCATACCTCCCTCTCTCTCTCTTTACTCCACCCCATACCTCCCTCTCTCTCTCTTTACTCCACCCCATACCTCCCTCTCTCTCTTTACTCCACCCCATACCTCTCTCTCTCTCTTTACTCCACCCCATACCTCCCTCTCTCTCTCTTTACTCCACCCCATACCTCCCTCTCTCTCTCTTTACTCCACCCCATACCCTCCCTCTCTCTCTTTACTACACCCCATACCTCCCTCTCTCTCTCTTTACTCCACCCCATACCTCCCTCTCTCTCTCTTTACTCCACCCCATACCTCCCTCTCTCTCTTTACTCCACCCCATACCTCCCTCTCTCTCTCTTTACTACACCCCATACCCTCCCTCTCTCTCTTTACTACACCCCATACCCTCCCTCTCTCTCTTTACTACACCCCATACCTCCCTCTCTCTCTCTTTACTCCACCCCATACCTCCCTCTCTCTCTCTTTACTCCACCCCATACCTCCCTCTCTCTCTTTACTCCACCCCATACCTCCCTCTCTCTCTCTTTACTCCACCCCATACCCTCCCTCTCTCTCTTTACTCCACCCCATACCTCCCTCTCTCTCTCTTTACTACACCCCATACCTCCCTCTCTCTCTCTTTACTCCACCCCATACCTCCCTCTCTCTCTCTTTACTCCACCCCATACCCTCCCTCTCTCTCTTTACTACACCCCATACCTCCCTCTCTCTCTCTTTACTCCACCCCATACCTCCCTCTCTCTCTCTTTACTCCACCCCATACCTCCCTCTCTCTCTCTTTACTACACCCCATACCTCCCTCTCTCTCTCTTTACTCCACCCCATACCTCCCTCTCTCTCTTTACTCCACCCCATACCTCCCTCTCTCTCTCTTTACTCCACCCCATACCTCCCTCTCTCTCTTTACTCCACCCCATACCTCCCTCTCTCTCTCTTTACTCCACCCCATACCCTCCCTCTCTCTCTCTTTACTCCACCCCATACCCTCCCTCTCTCTCTTTACTCCACCCCATACCTCCCTCTCTCTCTCTTTACTACACCCCATACCCTCCCTCTCTCTCTTTACTCCACCCCATACCTCCCTCTCTCTCTCTTTACTACACCCCATACCTCCCTCTCTCTCTTTACTCCACCCCATACCTCCCTCTCTCTCTCTTTACTACACCCCATACCTCCCTCTCTCTCTTTACTCCACCCCATACCTCCCTCTCTCTCTCTTTACTCCACCCCATACCTCTCTCTCTCTCTCTTTACTCCACCCCATACCTCCCTCTCTCTCTCTTTACTCCACCCCATACCTCCCTCTCTCTCTTTACTCCACCCCATACCTCTCTCTCTCTCTCTTTACTCCACCCCATACCTCCCTCTCTCTCTCTTTACTCCACCCCATACCTCCCTCTCTCTCTCTTTACTCCACCCCATACCTCCCTCTCTCTCTTTACTCCACCCCATACCTCCCTCTCTCTCTTTACTCCACCCCATACCTCCCTCTCTCTCTTTACTCCACCCCATACCTCCCTCTCTCTCTCTTTACTCCACCCCATACCTCCCTCTCTCTCTTTACTCCACCCCATACCTCTCTCTCTCTCTCTTTACTCCACCCCATACCTCCCTCTCTCTCTCTTTACTCCACCCCATACCTCCCTCTCTCTCTTTACTCCACCCCATACCTCTCTCTCTCTCTCTTTACTCCACCCCATACCTCCCTCTCTCTCTCTTTACTCCACCCCATACCTCCCTCTCTCTCTCTTTACTCCACCCCATACCTCCCTCTCTCTCTCTTTACTCCACCCCATACCTCCCTCTCTCTCTCTTTACTCCACCCCATACCTCCCTCTCTCTCTCTTTACTCCACCCCATACCTCCCTCTCTCTCTCTTTACTCCACCCCATACCCTCCCTCTCTCTCTTTACTCCACCCCATACCTCCCTCTCTCTCTCTTTACTACACCCCATACCTCCCTCTCTCTCTTTACTCCACCCCATACCTCCCTCTCTCTCTCTTTACTACACCCCATACCTCCCTCTCTCTCTTTACTCCACCCCATACCTCCCTCTCTCTCTCTTTACTCCACCCCATACCTCTCTCTCTCTCTCTTTACTCCACCCCATACCTCCCTCTCTCTCTCTTTACTCCACCCCATACCTCCCTCTCTCTCTTTACTCCACCCCATACCTCCCTCTCTCTCTCTTTACTCCACCCCATACCTCCCTCTCTCTCTCTTTACTCCACCCCATACCTCCCTCTCTCTCTTTACTCCACCCCATACCTCCCTCTCTCTCTCTTTACTCCACCCCATACCTCCCTCTCTCTCTTTACTCCACCCCATACCTCTCTCTCTCTCTCTTTACTCCACCCCATACCTCCCTCTCTCTCTCTTTACTCCACCCCATACCTCCCTCTCTCTCTTTACTCCACCCCATACCTCTCTCTCTCTCTCTTTACTCCACCCCATACCTCCCTCTCTCTCTCTTTACTCCACCCCATACCTCTCTCTCTCTCTCTTTACTCCACCCCATACCTCCCTCTCTCTCTCTTTACTCCACCCCATACCTCTCTCTCTCTCTTTACTCCACCCCATACCTCTCTCTCTCTCTTTACTCCACCCCATACCTCCCTCTCTCTCTCTTTACTCCACCCCATACCTCCCTCTCTCTCTCTTTACTCCACCCCATACCTCCCTCTCTCTCTCTTTACTCCACCCCATACCTCCCTCTCTCTCTCTTTACTCCACCCCATACCTCCCTCTCTCTCTTTACTCCACCCCATACCTCCCTCTCTCTCTCTTTACTCCACCCCATACCTCCCTCTCTCTCTCTTTACTCCACCCCATACCTCCCTCTCTCTCTTTACTCCACCCCATACCTCCCTCTCTCTCTTTACTCCACCCCATACCTCCCTCTCTCTCTCTTTACTCCACCCCATACCTCCCTCTCTCTCTCTTTACTCCACCCCATACCTCCCTCTCTCTCTCTTTACTCCACCCCATACCTCCCTCTCTCTCTCTTTACTCCACCCCATACCTCCCTCTCTCTCTTTACTCCACCCCATACCTCTCTCTCTCTCTCTTTACTCCACCCCATACCTCCCCCTCTCTCTCTTTACTACACCCCATACCTCCCTCTCTCTCTCTTTACTCCACCCCATACCCCCCCCCTCTCTCTCTTTACTCCACCCCATACCTCTCTCTCTCTCTCTTTACTCCACCCCATACCTCCCCCTCTCTCTCTTTACTACACCCCATACCTCCCCCTCTCTCTCTTTACTACACCCCATACCCTCCCTCTCTCTCTTTACTCCACCCCATACCCCCCCCTCTCTCTCTCTTTACTCCACCCCATACCCCCCCCCTCTCTCTCTTTACTCCACCCCATACCCCCCCCCTCTCTCTCTTTACTACACCCCATACCCTCCCTCTCTCTCTTTACTCCACCCCATACCCTCCCCTCTCTCTCTTTACTACACCCCATACCCTCCCCTCTCTCTCTTTACTCCACCCCATACCCCCCCCCTCTCTCTCTTTACTACACCCCATACCTCCCTATGGATGCTACACTTACCCTGTGCTACCCTGTGTTACCCTGTGTTACCCTGTGTTACCCTGTGCTACCCTGTGCTACCATGTGCTACCCTGTGCTACCATGTGTTACCCTGTGCTACCCTGTGTTACCCTGTGTTACCCTGTGCTACCCTATGTTACCCTGTGCTACCCTGTGTTACCCTGTGCTACCCTGTGTTACCCTGTGTTACCCTGTGCTACCCTGTGTTACCCTGTGCTACCCTGTGTTACCCTGTGCTACCCTGTGTTACACTGTGCTACCCTGTGTTCCCCTTTGTTACCCTGTGCTACCCTGTGTTACCCTGTGTTACCCTGTGCTACCCTGTGTTACCCTGTGCTACCCTGTGTTACCCTGTGTTACCCTGTGCTACCTTGGGTTACCCTGTGCTACCCTGTGTTACCCTGTGCTAACCTGTGCTACCCTGTGTTACCCTGTGTTACCCTGTGTTACCCTGTGTTACCCTGTGCTTCAGTAAGTTTATGTTGGAGGCTTGAAGATATATTCGAAATAGAAAAGCTGTTGAGAGAGATCAAAGGTCAGGTCCACCATAAACACACACACAAACACACAATATTGCTTGTTGCTTAATTCATATTGCATTGACTATTTATTCACAACATTGTGTTGTGTTGTGAATCCCTGAGAAGCGCTCTTGGACTAGGTCCAATTGTTTTTGTTCAGGCACAATATAGAGGCTCATGAGAGTTAAACAACCAATCTGCATGTTGGGCCTCCCAGCCAAAGGGGTTGTAATGGGGATTTGTGGTTGTGTGAGCTTGTTTGTGAAAATGCAGGTTTGTGTGTGTGTGTGTGTGTGTGTGCTTTTATTGGATAATCTGCATTGTGTGTGTATGCTGTCATAATGCGTGTGTGTGTGTGTGTGTGTGTGTGTGTGTGTGTGTGTGTGTGTGCCCTTGTGTTTGTGTGTGTGCTCTTGTGGGTGTGTGTGTGTGTGTGTGTGTGTGTGTGTGTGTGTGTGTGTGTGTGTGTGTGTGTGTGTGTGTGTGTGTGTGTGTGTGTGTGTGTGTGTGTGTGTGGAAGGGATTCTCTTTCTCTCATCTTTCTCATCCTAAAACCATAGGCTTCTCTCTCTGAAATACCTTTATGTGGATCCATTATCACCGCTAAATGAATGGTCTCTTTCTTCTCTAAGAAAGGGTAGAATGGTATCTTTACCAAGCATTTATCCTGATGCACCTGAGCTCAATTCATAGCAAAGGGGTTTGAATACTTATGTAAAGGAGATATTTCTGTATTTCATATTCAGGTCGTTTGCTAAAAAATCTGTTTGTCATTATGGGGTGTTATGTGTAGAAGAAACATCAGATTTAATCCATTTTGAATTCAGGCTGTAACACAACAAAATGTGGAATAAGTCAAGGGCTATAAATACGTTCTGAAGGCACTGTATATGGATACATTTCATACAAATAATTTGCAACCCAAACTCCATAGCCTTTCACAATGGATTTACAATTCTTCCAATGCACCAGATTTTTTTTCATGCGCCGAAACTCACACACATAATAATAATAATAATAATAATAATAATAATAATATTATGTGAAATATTATTTCATACACATAGAGGTAACTACTTAAATAAATGAAATACCAACATAAAATGTCTTCATAGGGTATTGGGCCATCACAAGCCGCCAGAACAGCATACATTCTACAAGTGTCTTGAACTATATTGAAGGGATTTGACACCATTCTTCCATGAAAAATTATATCATTTTGTTGTTGGTAGTGGAAAACGCTGTCTCAGGCGCCGCTCCAGAATCTCTCATAAGTGTTCAATTAGGTTGAGATCTGGTGACTGACACACCCTTTAAACCCCCTATGCTCCTTAGGGACCCCTCTTTCAAGTTCACTGAGACATGGTAGCCAAAGCAATAGGCAACTGGGCATTTTTATACATGGCCCTAAGCATGATGTGATGTTAATTGCTTAATTAACTCAGGAACCAGTAACACACCTGTGGAAGCACCTGCTTCCTAATTTACTCAAGGGTTTCCTTTATTTTGGCATTTACCTGTATATAATAAATACGGTTCTAACGAAATTTCCATATCAACAATTGAAATGACTGAAAAATGCAGTTTAATACGTCAAAAAAGTATCTCATCAATATGAAAGCTTGATAAATCTAATGCATTCGAAGGGATGTTGTCTATTTCCATGTTCATTGAACAGTAGCTTAACCTGCAAATCGCTAAGGAAAATGTATTTAGTCCTGCCTTTATTTGTAAATTAAGTCCATCTGTCGGTCGTTCAGGGTGAGCGTTGTAGGGCCAAGGATGACAAAATTAACAAACCTGGCTTTCATGGCTCACTATTTAAAAAATGTTAGGAGTCAAAAGTATCATATTGCGATATGTAACTGTATCTATGTTATAAAATCGGCTGACTGGAACAAATGAAGCTAAGCAAAGCAGAACTGACCCTGTCCATTAACAGTGACTGGAATCAAGAAAAGCTGCGCACGTTAGCGATTTGAATGGATGGAAAGGAAGGCATGAATAGCCAGGTGCCTTTCCTGATACAGTTTTAGCAAATGGTGAGATTTTGAGCATAAAAACCACCAGAAACATTGAGAGAAAAAAAACATTAGATAACAAAAATAATGATTTCAAATGATATAATTAGATTTTTCATTTGGCTTTTCATAACAGCTTTTTTTTTTATATGATTATCACAAGGTAAGCAATGCCTACCCTGAGTGTACGTCACTGGCATGCACATACACACACACACACACACACACACACACACACACACCAGCAGTTACAATTGCCCACAACACACAGATGATGAAGAATATATTGTTGCATCATATCCCCTCTGCTGTGTGTGTGTGCAGCCATTGACATGATAATGAGCTGACCCAGAACCCAGAATGACCTCATTCAGCCTCATTGTCCTCTGGCTCAGATGGTTCTCTACAGTATGTGAACCCCGGGACAAAAATGTTGTTAGAAAAGGAAATTGTAACTAGTAGTAGTGATGTGTGGGTGAGCGTGTGGGTGTGCGCGTGGGTGAGCGTGTGGGTGCCGTGTTTTAGCCAGCTTTTGTTGTTGTCTATGTCATGTGAGACAGGTGTCGGCCAAAACGGAAACAAACTGGCAACCAGGTTTGACAGGATGAGTTGGGTTACAGGAGAAGCAATGTAACAAAACTCAGGAAGGCAGTTTAGGCTTTCCATGCAACCAATACACTGAAAACGATACTGCCAGCCCCTTAGTTGACTCCAGTTAAACTGGAAAATGTACAGCAATGACCAAGAGTACTGTGGAATAGGCACTATGGACAGCCCCACATCAACCCTTTGCCCTAAGCACTTCTTGTTAGCTCCCGGCAGGAGCACACCTGCAACCAGTTGGTCAATAATTAGAGAGGAAGAAACCAGAGTACAATTCTAAAAAATTGAAGTTGTGTTTTGACCATGCAATAAACACATATCAACTCTTTCTTGGCAGGGACTCTAAACCAAAACAACTGGGCCAAGAAGTACCCATCATGTAACAATGCCAGACAGTCGCCCATCAACATCGAGGAGGAGCTGACACAGGTCAAAGTTCAGTTCCAAAAGCTGAGGTTCGAGGGCTGGGAGGAAGCGACGTCTGATAGGACAACCATCAAGAACGACGGCAAGACAGGTATGCGCTCTCACATCTCACAATAAAAACAGCATTACAATTACAGTAATGAAACTGTAAAGCTAAAGTAATACAGTAAAACAGGAAATCAGCCATTCAGTCAGCTATTTAGTCAGCTATTCAGTCAGCCATTCAGTCAGCTATTCATTCAGCTATTCAGTCAGACATTCAGTCAGCCATTCAGTCAGCTATTCAGTCAGCCATTCAGTCAGACATTCAGTCAGCTATTCAGTCAGCTATTCAGTCAGCCATTCAGTCAGCTATTCAGTCAGCTATTCAGTCAGCTATTCAGTCAGCCATTCAGTTAGCCATTCAGTCAGCTATTCAGTCAGCTATTCAGTCAGCTATTCAGTCAGCCATTCAGTCAGCTATTCAGTCAGCTATTCAATCAGCTATTCAGTCAGCCATTCAGTCAGCTATTCAGTCAGCCATTCAGTCAGCCATTCAGTCAGCTATTCAGTCAGCTATTCAGTCAGCCATTCAGTCAGCTATTCAGTATCCACTGCCTGTGTGTAGAAACTGTCTCAGAGCCTTGTGGTCTTGGTTTTAATACTACGGTGTCGTTGTAGGAGGTGGAGAAGAAAAAATAATAGGGGAATGCAATACAATGTGATGATGTGGAAATGATTATATATTATTAGCTACTGAAGGATTGTTATAGTGTACTGAATACTTATGGCACTTGTAAAGCTGAGGGATGTGTGTGTGTGTGTACGTGACTTTTTGTGTTTTCCATTGGCAAGCTTCAGGCCACATCAATATAGTGTATGTGTGTTGTTTAATGGGGTCAACTAACACCCTGTGTGTGTTCTGACCAGTGGCGGTGAACCCAGAAGGGGACTTCTATGTGAGTGGAGGGGGTCTGAGGGGCAGGTTTAAGGTGGGGAGAATCACCTTCCATTGGGGCCGCTGCAACGCCTCCTCAGAGGGCTCCGAACACAGCCTCAACGGGGTGAAGTACCCCCTGGAGGTAAGAACTGACATTTGCCCATTATAACATCACTATGACAGAGTATGACCTCATTGTAACCTCCCAAGTAGGGCTGGGTGATATGGCCAAAATATCATGTGACAATATATTTCACATTTTTGACTGTTTAGCTGTATTTATCCCTTTGACATGTACCAACACACGGGTGTGATCATTCTTCAGTAGTCCCTGCAGTGCACACTCAAACCGGCGTGATTAGAACTCTTATTAAGAACTTACACACTGTTTTTTTTCACAGAAAAAACACAGTCCATACAACATTATGTCCTGAATGTGACCAGTATATTTTGGGATTCAATATTCAGACATTCACAGAAGTAGCGACAGCAATAATACAATCATCCAAAACTGAAAATGTAGGCTGCATTAGTCCTAGTGCTAACTGAGGAAAAATTGACGTAACACAAGCTAACTCTCGGCTGACAGAAACCATAATATGAATTAGCTAATAGCAATTACTATTTACAATTCATCGCATCACGGGTGAGCTCACCATTGATCAAAATAATTGATTGAAACCCTTTCTAAAAATCTAAAGTCATCCGACGATGGGTAGTTTGTGCGCGCCGCCATGTTTTGTTTTTCGGCGTCAACCAAACATAAGAAGAGGAGACAAGATGAGTTTGGGTCTGTTTGCAGTTTGCACCCAGAATGCATTGTATAATGTCAACAAACATGGCACCACACATAGCTGGCAAATAGCTTAGCGTTAGCTCATCAAAATCAGTACAACCTTCAAAAAAGTATTTTACACACCTGTCCATTACAATCTATGCAAGAATCGTAATGCATTATTTGTCACCAGTACTTGAAAACATGTGAATAAAAAAGTAAATGCATTATGCTCCATACATACATACTGTATGCTACAGTAGAAACAACAACACGACATACAGAAAATATGGCACTTACTTTGATAGGAACGCACGCATGTCCAAAGTTATTATTTGTACGGAAAATAACAATGAAGGCAATGCAGGGGCGCCAGCCAGAAAATGTGCCAGGGGAAAAAGATTGTGCAAGACTGCGCAAATGTCTGCATACTTGATCTGGGGAAACGTTGCTTTGGCTCTCGTCGAAGAGAGATTGTCGAGCTCGTTAAAGCCTCAAACATAAGTTGCCCGCAACAGTGAAATGGGCTTCTTCTATGTGAGTTAATGAGGAGGCGGAACACATCTCAATTCACACTGTTGTTAGAAAATAAAAAGTAATCTGAAATTGACAAGTTGAAACATAGCCTATATATAACTTGTAGGCAGAAACTATCCTGTTGCATAACAAGCACATTTTGGAACATTGAGTGCATTCTGACATCACTCGCATAAAAAAAAAACTCACACTGGGGCGAAGGATAGAGACGTTTAGAAAAGGTTAAGTTTCTGAATAGTTCTAAATATGTTTCATGCGTTGTACGTGACCGTAGGAATTCTAAGTGGTTTTAATGGGCTTTCTCCATTCTAATCTGTTTTATACTCAACCAAACTAGGGAAAAACTGACAGTAAAATAGTCCAACTTCTTTAACATTGTATCAAAATATCACTATAGACAGTATTGTTCAAATCCAAACCGGTATGTGGATCCATACCAGTATACCTTAAAATACAATACATCACTCAGCCCTACTGAACAAGGACAGTACAAGGGAAATCAACCATCTCCTGTACCTTGTATCTGTCTGTTCCAGATGCAGATTTACTGTTATGAAGCGCATCGCTTTGAGTCCTTAGACCACGCCATCAAGGACGGGGGCAGGATCACAGCTCTCTCTGTGCTGTTTGAGGTGGGTGTGAGTGTGTGGTCATTTTCTGTGTCATCTCTACTGTGTGTCTGTCAGTGATGTAAAGTACTCAATTAAAAATACTAATAAGTACTACTTAAGTAATTTTGGGGGGTATCTGTACTTTACTTTACTATTTAGGCTACACTCCGCTGCCCACCTGGGAAATCAAAGGGGACAGGATAGTGGAATGGTTTACCCACTACAGCATCAGCCTGAGCAGAGAATAGACATGCTGCACAGACGGTCAGCTGTGGAATATCAAGTCTCTAGCTATTAGCTTAGCATCAGTGTTGGCTTTAGCTTAGCATCAGTGTTGGCTTTAGCTTAGCACCAGTGTTGGCTTTAGCTTAGCATCAGTGTTGGCTTTAGCTTAGCATCAGTGTTGGCTTTAGCTTAGCATCAGTGTTGGCTTTAGCTTAGCATCAGTGTTGGCTTCAGCTTAGCATCAGTGTCAGCTTTAAAGGGGCATTCAGCAGTTGAAACAATAACAAATTGGGTTCCATGCCCCTGTTTCAGTAAGAAGCTGAGGGATGGGGCTAGAGAAATGTAACCGCTTTCAAATTCATAGACAGGGCTGTGTATACAAGGACTGACCATCCATGGTATCAATATTATAGTTTTAGCCATTATTTTGAGGCTACATAGTGTTTATTTGCATTTATTTGGTTTACAACCAATGTAGTAAAACACGCCTATATTTTGGGTTCTGATTGGGTACGACAAGTTATATTCTTCAAGAATCAATGAGTATATGTCATTCGTTTATTTCCCAAAATGGCTGTAGCAACTACAGTTGACCTCTTTTTTAAAGCAGCTTAAGAAATGTAGGGACACAAAAAGGTAAGTGGGAGGAGATGAGTAGAGGAAGCCACTGTAGACATTTGAGATGCCTGACTAACCGGCTGCCTTTCCCTCTGTACAGACGAGCATTGAAGACAATGACAACTACATAGCCATTATCGATGGAATCAACAGTGTCAGCCGATTCGGTATGTCAACCTAACTCTAACCTCAACCAATCAACTTTATAAAAAAAAACTCACCTGCTGTAAACACAACCATAATTATCTGTCAATGTATTACTACACAGGACTGTTCCTAAGTTTCAGTAAATGTTTGTTGTACAGTAGATAGTTCATGCTAATGGAGGTTGAAGTTTGCCATGCAGGTAGGCATTACGGAGTGCATCAACTCATCGTAGTGAGTAATGTCAAGCTCTCTCGGGATGAACAATGTAACGTTTTTCTAACTTTTATGTAAATTCAAGGGCCACTATCCCTTACAGTCATACACCCACTACCTCACTGTGCCTTGATAATGTAACATACAGGGGCGCACACACACACAGTTTTCTTTATGTTCACCCTCTATCACTCACCCTCTATCACTTACCCTCTATCACTTACCCTCTATCACTTACCCTCTATCACTTACACTCTATCACTTACACTCTATCACTTACCCTCTATCGTTTACCCTCTATCGTTTACCCTCTATCACTTACCCTCTATCGTTTACACTCTATCGTTTACACTCTATCACTTACCTTCTATCACTTACCCTCTATCACTTACCCTCTATCACTTACCCTCTATCACTTACACTCTATCACTTACCCTCTATCACTTACACTCTATCACTTACCCTCTATCACTTACCCTCTATCGTTTACCCTCTATCGTTTACCCTCTATCACTTACCCTCTATCGTTTACCCTCTATCGTTTACCCTCTATCACTTACTCTCTATCACTTACCCTCTATCGTTTACCCTCTATCACTTACACTCTATCGTTTACCCTCTATCGTTTACCCTCTATCACTTACCCTCTTTCGTTTACCCTCTATCGTTTATATTGTTTACCCTCTATCACTTACCCTCTTTCGTTTACCCTCTATCGTTTATATCGTTTACCCTCTATCGTTTATATCGTTTACCCTCTATCACTTACCCTCTATCACTTACACTCTATCGTTTACCCTCTATCGTTTACCCTCTATCGTTTATATCGTTTACCCTCTATCACTTACCCTCTATCGCTTACCCTCTATCGTTTATATCGTTTACCCTCTATCGTTTATATCGTTTACCCTCTATCACTTACCCTCTTTCGTTTACCCTCTATCGTTTATATCGTTTACCCTCTATCGTTTATATCGTTTACCCTCTATCACTTACCCTCTATCACTTACCCTCTATCGTTTACCCTCTATCGTTTATATCGTTTACCCTCTATCACTTACCCTCTATCACTTACCCTCTATCGTTTACCCTCTATCGTTTACCCTCTATCGTTTACCCTCGATCACTTACCCTCTATCGTTTACCCTCTATCACTTACCCTCTATCGTTTACTCTCTATCACTTACCCTCTATCGTTTACCCTCTATCGTTTACCCTCTATCGTTTACCCTCTATCGTTTACCCTCTATTGTTTACCCTCTATCACTTACCCTCTATCGTTTACTCTCTATCACTTACCCTCTATCGTTTACCCTCTATCGTTTACCCTCTATTGTTTACCCTGTATCACTTACACTCTATCGTTTACCCTCTATCGTTTACCCTCTATCGTTTACCCTCTATCACTTACCCTCTATCACTTACCCTCTATCGTTTACCCTCTATCGTTTACCCTCTATCGTTTACTCTCTATCACTTACCCTCTATCGTTTACCCTCTATCACTTACCCTCTATCGTTTACCCTCTATCACTTACCCTCTATCGTTTATATCGTTTACCCTCTATCACTTACCCTCTTTCGTTTACCCTCTATCGTTTATATCGTTTACCCTCTATCACTTACCCTCTTTCGTTTACCCTCTATCGTTTATATCGTTTACCCTCTATCGTTTATATCGTTTACCCTCTATCACTTACCCTCTATCACTTACACTCTATCGTTTACCCTCTATCACTTACACTCTATCGTTTACCCTCTATCACTTACCCTCTTTCGTTTACCCTCTATCGTTTATATCGTTTACCCTCTATCGTTTATATCGTTTACCCTCTATCACTTACCCTCTATCACTTACCCTCTATCGTTTACCCTCTATCGTTTACCCTCTATCGTTTATATCGTTTACCCTCTATCACTTACCCTCTATCGCTTACCCTCTATCGTTTACCCTCTATCGTTTACCCTCGATCACTTACCCTCTATCGTTTATATCGTTTACCCTCTATCACTTACCCTCTATCACTTACCCTCTATCGTTTACCCTCTATCGTTTATATCGTTTACCCTCTATCACTTACCCTCTATCACTTACCCTCTATCGTTTACCCTCTATCGTTTACCCTCTATCGTTTACCCTCGATCACTTACCCTCTATCGTTTACCCTCTATCACTTACCCTCTATCGTTTACTCTCTATCACTTACCCTCTATCGTTTACCCTCTATCGTTTACCCTCTATCGTTTACCCTCTATCACTTACCCTCTATCGTTTACTCTCTATCACTTACCCTCTATCGTTTACCCTCTATCGTTTACCCTCTATTGTTTACCCTGTATCACTTACACTCTATCGTTTACCCTCTATCGTTTACCCTCTATCGTTTACCCTCTATCGTTTACCCTCTATCACTTACCCTCTATCACTTACCCTCTATCGTTTACCCTCTATCGTTTACCCTCTATCGTTTACTCTCTATCACTTACCCTCTATCGTTTACCCTCTATCACTTACCCTCTATCGTTTACCCTCTATCACTTACCCTCTATCGTTTATATCGTTTACCCTCTATCACTTACCCTCTTTCGTTTACCCTCTATCGTTTATATCGTTTACCCTCTATCACTTACCCTCTTTCGTTTACCCTCTATCGTTTATATCGTTTACCCTCTATCGTTTATATCGTTTACCCTCTATCACTTACCCTCTATCACTTACACTCTATCGTTTACCCTCTATCACTTACACTCTATCGTTTACCCTCTATCACTTACCCTCTTTCGTTTACCCTCTATCGTTTATATCGTTTACCCTCTATCGTTTATATCGTTTACCCTCTATCACTTACCCTCTATCACTTACCCTCTATCGTTTACCCTCTATCGTTTACCCTCTATCGTTTATATCGTTTACCCTCTATCACTTACCCTCTATCGCTTACCCTCTATCGTTTACCCTCTATCGTTTACCCTCGATCACTTACCCTCTATCGTTTACCCTCTATCACTTACACTCTATCGTTTACTCTCTATCACTTACCCTCTATCGTTTACCCTCTATCGTTTACCCTGTATCACTTACACTCTATCGTTTACCCTCTATCACTTACCCTCTATCT